>VXAX01003390.1:501-195577 GCA_013399835.1 Leptocoma aspasia | reverse complement strand
CCTGCAGGGCCCGCGCTCCTCACGGAGGGCGGCCTGTATTTATTATTAATTAATTATTATTAATTATTATTATTACACGGTCTACGCAGTTTTTAGGCATCTCCGTTAGGGTTTTCTAATTTTATTTTAAAAGGCACAAACTATAGCTCTTAGTTGAATGTCGCCAGGTATGCTTTCTCTTTTTCCGTGTCTTTCTACAACTGTGTTCTGTGACTCAACTGTATAGTGTTAATATCAGTACAGACTTGTCTAGTTGACCGTATAAATAATGTTTTCCCTTCTCGTAGTCTCTATGGCGTGTCTTTATGGAGAAATAAGGTTCTCACGGGTTCGGTTCCCTTTGCGTTTAGAGAGACCAGGTTCAGGCAATTATATATATTTTTATTATTGGTTGCATGTCGTCTCATTTTTTTCTTTTCCCTACCTGTTGGAATATGTTTGTGAGCATAATGGTCATAAATTATGTTCAGGGTTTCCAGATTTATTTATATGTGGTTAAAATGAATGCTTCTATTTAAAAGGGGAAATATTTCTACATGTGCATATAGTTTTCCAAGAGTGTACCATTAATTGATTGTTGATAATAAAAGCCAAAAGCAAACATAGTCATGGTGCTCTTCTGACTTCTTGTTAGGGCTCTGTCTGGGGGGAGGTCTCGGGGTTATTTCTGAGAGAGATCCAAGGCGCATGTCGCAGAACCTGAACTGTGTCATCGAGAGAAGATTCGCTCAGTAGCATCAATCTCCGTTACCATCAGGAAGACCATAACTGCCCGTCCCATCATTACTGGCTAATTGTGCCCTTATTAATTATTTGCAAACAGGCTGGTTGGGGGAAGAAGATGTGTCAGATTTGACCTTTTGTCACTACCTCGGAAACTGGAGATGGACAATATTAAGCGATATACGTTAAAAGGAAAACAGAACAAAAACCACAGGCCCGGTTTGCCAGCGGGCGCAGCATCCCGCAGAGAGCCTTCGCCAGCCCTTACACCAGCACTTCTGCTGAATCCCTCTGCCGACACCGAGGGCAGAGAGCGGGGCCGGGAGTCACCGGGCGGCCTCACACGCCGGGACCGGGCTGCGTTTAGCGCCCGGCAGCGGGAGGCAGCGGGACGGGGCAGCGCCCGGCCCGACCCTGCCCTGCCCGGCTGCGGTCCCTGCCCCGGCGGCTCCCCCGTGCCCCGGCCGGCCCTGCCCCGGGGAGGTGTAGCTGAAGACACCCGGCTGAAAACACCCAGCGTTGCCACGTCGAGCAGGCAACCCGTTCCGCCGAAAGCCCTCAGGCAAGGACAGGTTCCCTCCCCGAGAAGAGCCGGGGTCGCCGCTCGTCCCGGTGCCTCCTGCCGGGGCAGCTCCTGGAGCCCGGCACTCGCGGGTTCGCTGCAAGGACGTCGGGGCTATGAACTCTGTCTGACTCTGGCACANAAAAAAAGAAAAAAGAAAGAAAAACTGTCTGTTTGTCGGTTTGGCAGAGGGCCTTGTCATCTGCAGCATGCAACATCTGCATGGCTGGGGGGCTGGGGAGAGCGCGATTAAAAACGTGGCAAATGGAGCATGTGCCGTTTCACTAATAAAGCACTTGAATCATCAGGTTTGAAATGCTACAATAAAACATGCAGTGCATTTTCTGGAGGAAAACAGCTTGAATGCATTTTTGGAATATGTGTTTTGTTTTAATGTGGGCAGAATTTGCCATTTTACTTTTTCTTCCAGAAGTGATTCCACAATCTAACAATATCTTTGTTAAAAGGAAATTGACTGCTTCTAGGAATTAACCAGCTGTGGACTGCAGAGCAGTTCTGCTAATAGTGATCTACATGTAAAGGTTTTCCTGCTGGAGAAGCTGCAGTGCTCAATCTGTTCTACCATGACTGAATCGACCCCTGAGCTTTCAGAGAAGGTGAGACCTGTATTACCAGTAAAGCAACTAACCAGCCAAGGGTGATTTAAAGATATCTCACCTGGTCAGGCCTTGCTATGTGAAGATGATGAGGTTAGATTTTACGGCATGCAGAGCTGTGATTTGAAATCATCAAGGGATGACAACACACTACTATTTTTCGGTCAAGTTCACTATTTTGTCTGCTAAAACTTGGGCTTTATTTCTAATACAAAGGCTTCAGCTTCCTACAGTGGATAGCTGCCTGTCTGCTAGACCTCTCTTTTCTCACACTGTGAACTGGTTTGCATTTTGATCTATCTTCATCCTGGTTTGTTAAATAGGCCCTGTTCTTCACAGGGATTTCTCCCGCAATCCCTAAGGCTCAACCTTCTACAAATTTTCCAGACGTGGAACCACTCTCCCCTGTTTCTGAAGATGCCTTGCAGAAGGGATACTAGGATGGTACCAAACAGTGCAGGGTTTCTAAATAATCATTCATAGAGAGCTAAGATCACCTCTGTATTTCTGATCACAATTTTCCACTTAGGTATCTCAGTTTATCATTAGTCCTTTTTGGAGACTTCTGTTCTGTCACTGACCCATAAATCCTTTCCCAAGCCACTGCTTTTCACATTCTGGTCACGCCCACAGCAAGGGGAACCTCGGGAGGCCTGAGGTATATGACACTTCTCATTCGTAAGGACCAGTGGGCCTGTGGCAGACCACTTGGAATGGTTAAATCATCAACCTTCACGATTGCTCAGTCAAGTAGAAGTGGATGGTTTGAAAATACACAAAGTTTACTTCTACTGCCTGTCCTGAAAAGGCAGGAGCTTGAAAAGGAGTATCAGTTAAATAAATAACCTAAGGAATGCTGCTAGAGGAAGGCCATGGGGTACCCAGCAGGAGCTCAGGCAGGAAGAGGATGCCAAAAGGTTGCTTACCAGTGGTACCAGTGACAGCTGAACAGCCAAGACGATCCTTAACACTAAGAGGTGCTCTGGGGCTCACAAGGCAAGGAAGTCTGGACAAAAGGACTTAAGAAGCCAAAAGATGCTCCAGTAAAGAAATTAATGCAGGGGGTTTTATTTTTCTTGGGTTTACCTCCTCACATTGTTCAAACAAATGATAATTCATTATACAATCTAACTCAAATTCAATATGAACCTATTGCATTTTGAAGAGTTCAGAGGTAAATTCACATTGTGTGTTTGGAACAATTTGAGTGTTTCATTGTTTGCTCTTCTAAATACCAAAAGTTAGAATTCTGCTACTGCAGGTCTACTGCTGAATTTGGTTCTTGCACACACTTTCACTTCCTTCTCTCCAATACTTGAACAGAAAAATTAATTCCTGATTGCAGTATGAATCTCTTTGATGAATGCATGACAATGCAAACATTAATTTTGCTACTAAGGAATATGAGGCCAGTGTACAGGAAAACTACAATCAGTAAAAACAATCCCTTTCAATGATAAGTTAGTGTATCTAAATTGTTTAATCTTTATATATTTAGACTTATTTAATAGAGTTTTTAAACTATTACCAGTCAATGAGAAAAGGAGATCTCATGAAAAGTGCCTGTGGTCCATCAGAATACATTTTTAAATACTCTTTTCCTCCCACCTTTTTTTTGACACTGTTGAAGTGTACCTGGCAGGAATCCCCTGAGTGAGCCTGACTCCAGTCAAGGCTGTCAGCTCACTTCTGTGGTCTGATGCATGAGCTCTTTCTAAAGTCAAAATCTGGCGTTTCTTTACATGGAAAGCATCCTCACTGTACAGAGGGGGAATGGGACACAAAACTCACTGTTAATTCCTAGACACCTATGAAATTAGTAGCTGTCAGTGACTCTCAATGCACATTTAGCGTGAATCACTAAGGGTCAAAAAACATAAATGTATAGATTACCCTCATCATCAGTAAAGCAGATCAGCACTATGAAGGCTATGTATCATTGGGAGATGAAGCTTTCTATTTCTGCCACCAATTTAATTTGTTCTTCTACAAGCTATCACCCAACAACTGCTATGAAATAAACTGGTGGCTTCATCCTGAGTGCTACTGAATTCTGGTTCCATCTTAGAAAAACACCTTTGTCCCTTGTGCTTCACACAACAGCTCATCATGTAGGCCAAGGAATGATTTGAGAGGGAAACAGCTTTCTTGATTTGTGGGAAATTCACCCAGAAAGAGCTCAAGAAATTTTAGCCATGAAAATACACCTCATGCTTTCACATTTTAGGACTGAAATTTCCTTTGGAGAGAGGAAATACTCATTTGGGCTGGTCCTTGTCATGACTATCATATCAACAGGAAATAAAAATATTCACACTTAAAAAGAAGTATTATTTCATACTAGTATGACAGGCTAAGGCCTACTTATTCCCATTTCTTTCTGAAAGAGAGGTAGTAAGGGAATGCCAGTGACATCTATTGCTGCTTCAAAGAGTGTTTAAATTACATTTTAAGTCTATCAACAGTATTAGATAAAAGTTTAAACGGTCTTGGGAAGTACAAGTGAGCAAAACTCTGCCTTTCCAGCAGTCTGAAATCTGATGTCAGCACCGAGGCCTCTGTCATCAGGCTTAACACATGGATGGGGTCTTCAGAAGCATTCACTTCAGTACTGTTCCACTGAAAGATGTTTATAGAAATAGAATCAATCTATTAATTTCCCCTAAGAGGAAAGCCTATGCAGGGAAAAAAGCACACATTTTATGAATTTCTGTGGTTATTCATTACAGAAAAGAAATGGACATTGTGAAACCTGTGGCTAAGACAACTGGTCATCTGGCATGGACATGGTATTTGGGAAAGTTTGGGTTGCTCCTTTCAGAGGCATGCATTGCCCAGAGCACCAAGATGGAGCTTGGATACTCAATGCCTTTGAAAGTTAATTCACTTCTTGAAACCTCCTGAGAGAGTTCCTGCAGCAGTCCCTGCCCAAGGACATAGCCACAAACACCTGTGCTTTCAGGGCTGTTAAAAACCCACCTATGGTTTGAGGAGCAAAGGGTGGGGGTTTGTTTGGCTTGAGCCATGCCAGGGAGCAGGAGGTTCATGCAGCTGCAGCAGCCACAGCTGTCTGCACTTTTCCAGCCTGCTGCCTTTTCTCCTGATGACAAGGGAGCTGAAGCTGAGCTACCTGCAGCCAGCTGTGGCACCCAGCACTTATGTTCTGGAGCTCTTTTCTAACAGGAGCTGGGAATAATCTCTTACCTCCACCTGCTTCTTTGTGAGTAACCATGCTGGACTGGGCTCAGCACTGGCCTGCTTTCCTTCTGTGATGCTCTGTGCAGTTTTCCACCACTGTGGCTTCCTGGGGCTTGTAGGACTCTCTTCCAGAGAGCTGAGAACAGAATTTAGCTTCAGTGAGTGCTTGTGTGTTTGCCTCAGCTTTGCAGATGGGGAGCAAGAGCAGAGTTGCTACAAGGTAGAAATTTTCCTTGAGGTTTGTCATAACTGTGTTAGTGGAGTTCAACCCAACGTACAATTACAAGATAAACTCCACAGGCTGTCACAAGCTGCATGTTATTCCTAATTTTTTTTCAACTTAAAGAGTCTGACATTACAGTTTGAAATAATCTCAAAGCAGTGTTGCCAGAAGAACTCAGAAGTTCTTGGCCCTATTTATTTCACTGTTTATATCAAACTGTTTATATCAAACTGTTTCTAGAAAGAGCTACCAAAATATTTGGGCTGTATTATCTTTAAAAAGGTTACCAAAAGATGTGAACTCTGAAAATAAGCAGTTCAGGAATCTCCATAAATAATGCTGCAAACAAAATGCTGCCACAACTAAGATGCAAATATCCGAAGAACTCACTTTACTGACAAAGTTATACACTTTATTTAAAAAACAGTGTGTCTCTTCATTTCTAATAACAAAATCTCCATACATCTGGAGGAAGAGGTAGTTAAAACTCTATCTGCTGATACTGCATGCACTTGTAATGCATTATGTGACAGCCTATCTTAGAACAGTGATGCTTTAAACATCCAAATCTAATTATCACTAGGACTGTCTCTATGGAGACAAAAAGTTAGATAAACATGGTGTGGGTGGTTTTGTCCTGCTGCAGGAAAGAGGATGCTCTAGATGGATGTCTAAGCCCTTCACTCCCTTCACAATCAATTCCCACTGGGAATGTAGCAGTCCTAAAGTATTTCTGGCCTGAGTCACTGACTATCAAGCCTGGTGCCATTCACAGGAAAGTGGTAAGAAGGATCAAGGGCACATATCATTCAAGAGAAATGGAGAAGTTATTTGAGTTAATAATTTGTATTACTGAGTGCTGTACTGTATAACATTAAGTATGAACACGAAAACACTGGAGAAATTAGACCAGGCCCTTCAGATTTTTACTGATTTAATCTCACCTTTCAGTGACTGCACCACGACTTCCTTCCTAAGCTGGTTAGGAGGAAAAAAAAGTAACATAACACATAACAGTGTGATTGTTTGATTCCTGGCTTAGCTTAGCTTAGAACCAGAAAAAAGGGATCGTCCCAGTCACTAGATAGTCAAACTGAGACTCATTGCCAAAAGATTGGGTTGATGTGAAGATTTTAACTTAATTCTGAAAAAACCTGAGCTCTTAAGTAAGAAAATCTGGGGGGTTCAGTTAAGAAAATATTCTAGAAACAGCTTCAGTTAAGAAAATATTCTGAAAGATTTCTAACATAAAGCCACCTATTTCAGGGTGGAAGCCAATCTCCACTTATTGAAGGTGAGTCCTTTAACAAAGAATTTTTCACCAAAAAAATTTCTTGTGTGTTCTTCTAAATCAACTGTTGTTGTTCAAATCTTGAAATGGATTTACGAACAGTAGATCACAAGATTTAGGCTGTACACCACTCCTTATTTCAATATTCTAATAGCAAGTTAAAGTGTGCCCTCCCAGCTTTCCCTCATTTACAACTTTGTCTTCTTGTTTGGTAATAGTCTCTGCTATATTCACAGGGTCAGCTTCAGTCCTGGCCACAGTACGTTCCACAGCTGAAGTCAAATAAATCTTCGAAAGTGATTAATTTTTCCTATTATTGCTGATTACTTTCACTGATCAATACTTTCACTGGTGTATACCACTAATACATTTAAATGTCAATGTGGGAATCAATTAACCTCAATTATTTCCTTTCAAAGATCATGACATTTTATTGTTGTTGAGATTTTAGGATATATATACACAAATGTACGGCTACATTTGTCTTTAAAATTGTCCAGAATGATATGTACAAAACCTCATAAGTATAAAATGCTTTTAAAGAATTCTTACAAAATATTTAAAAGGAATAAAAGTGAAAATATTTAAACACATAAAAATAGCCATATTAAACTCCCTGGAAATTCTAAACCCAGTCATATGTGAATTCTGAACAAAAAGGGTTTCTCTAACCGATGAAAAATATTAATAATACAAGAGAAGATTCAATTATATAACTATAATTCTCTATGATTTATAAAAGGCAAAATTCAGATATGCTATGCAATAAATTATCATTATGGCGCGACTACATTTTGGTCTAATAGAATCCCATTATTTAGAAATGGAAAAAGAAACCCCATTAGATTATAGGCTTAATTCCCTGCCAGTGCTGAGGTCACTGCTCTTTCACTTTCAGGCTTGTCTCTGTGAAAGCTGCTGGTACAGTTGCAGAACCTTCTTGAGCAGGCAGACATACAGAAAGGCAAGAGGAGCTCTGTATTGATATTAGCACTCCCATGAAGGAATAAAAATAGCTGTAGTGGGTAAATCATCATAATCAATAGTTTTAAAGAAGAAAAATATGTTAAGATCCGGGGGGCAAATATCCCAAAATGGCAATACACATCAGTATTGTCAGTATATGAGGACCAAGGGTCAATAGAACCAAAGCCACAATCGTGCTCTGAAATGAAAGTAGTCCTAGCACAGCATGAAGAGCCTTGTAAACACACCTGAATGCATGACATTTTTCTGGACTTACAGCTGTTGAGAAGTTTCAGCCAATACTGATTTCAATGGGATCTACTCAGCATAACTTTTAAGAATAAAACCACATTGGGAATCACTAAGTTTTATCTTGAAGCTGAAATGAAGTAGGAGAAGAAAAGCTCTTACAGGCATTTAATTGGGGTAGCAGGGAAGAGAGATAGACACAACAGATTAATTTCCCAAAAGTCCCCAGCAAAATTATACCTGTTGTGGGCAGAACAGGTGAGAGACCTTTAAAGACTCTCTTTTCTGAGTCCTCAGGCGGAGGAGAAGATAAGGGGGAGATGTGCTGCTATGTATGTCTAGAGGGCTGTGAGCCCACTGAAACTCAGGTGTGCCAGAATCTCTCCATGGCCTGCAAGTGCAGGCTCAGAAACTCCTCTCTGTGTCTCTTTTGCATTTCCCAGGTCAGTTTAGGTTCTGTGATCTCCTTTTCCCCCCAGTGAGAAATTAGCCACAGGGGATGTGTTTTCTGAAGAGACTCCTTCGGCATGGCAGTTTCAGGCAGAGAACTCAGATTTCAGCTGGGGGTGTTCTGCTATCCAGGGAGGAGTCATGTCTCCCAGATTTTTCTGCACAGAGGTAAAAACTGAGACCTGTGTCTTTGGGAGTGTGTTGGGTTTTTCTTACAGGGGACAGGTGCACTAGAAATGCAATTTATTCTCCTCCATAATAACTGTTTCTTCTGTCACAGCAATCACAGTCTTCATCCACCCACAAATGGCAGCAGGGCTCCAGGGGACTGTCCAACAGTACATCAAACCTGCTTTTACATGTCACTTGTTTGCTTATTGAGGTTATGAATTGTCCCCAAACAGTTTTTCTTCATGAAAGCCATTCTCTCTTTTCCATGAGCACCTGCACCCTCGCCTTCCCCCAGGAACCAAACTGCCACACAATTTAGGGAGTTGCAATGACAGGTGTCAAAATGCCCAGGTGTTGCCATCGCTGCCAAGCCTGTGCTACTGACAAAATCACCACCTCATGCTTCAAGGAGTTGTGAAAGAAAAATTTGTTTTCAGCAGAAGGACTTCTATTTGTGCATCATTAAAGGGGATTTGTGACTTTAACAAACTGTGTATTAACCGACAGCTGCTGGCTGTTGAACAAAGATATTAAAATTATTGCTTACTATCAGTGGCAAAGCTGTTGAGAAATAAGTTTTCTGTTACTATGTGAGGAGGCACAAATTGCACTCGTGTCATTGAGTGAGACCAGCATTAGTTATAAAAACATATCAGGTACTGCTAATCAGTGCAGCTCCATGAGGATACAGTATTTCAAAACTCACACAGATTTCATGCTCTAAGAAAATAACTTGAAAGGGTTTTTTTATTTAGTTGCCAGAGTGTATTTTTTAATTTCTAAAGTCCTGGGCTGAGTAGTTGACTCACTAGCATACAACTCAAACAAATGAGATATCACTGATGGAAAACTGATGGAAAAGAAGATTTGAACAATTATACAGAACAGATAAGCCATTAGTGTCTCCCAGGACCTAACGATGAGCTCTGCAGGATCATTCGGGCTACAGCCATAATTAAAACTCGTTCTGAGTCACTCTGTTGCAGCAGGAAACATTAACAAAAAGGCAATCTTTGGCAACCTCCAAGCAAGGGGGGACTAGGATGAGACTGGTGTCCAACACAAGTAGGACTGAAATATTTTTGAAATATAAAGCTATAAGAAAGAATTGGAATTTTATTACTATTTTATTTAACAAGCTACGGTTTGGAAGCATAATCACAGCTTGAGTGAAGAATTGACCACGCTTTTTCACCTTGTGTCGCCTGTGGGAAGGCCATTATTCAGTCATGCTAAATGTGTTATTTTCTATTTATTCCATGCTTAAATTACTCAGCTGTCTCAACCACACTCTTTCATGCTGTTGCTTTAATTAGTTGATATACATCATCTCTGTATTTGACCTCCTCTTGAGGAAGACACTGACAGCTGCATTTTTGCATTGGTTTCTTTTTTTCCAGTTGAGAAAAACATTTTGTGATACGTGAAGTGTGAACCCCATTCCATGTGGGCAGTTTGTTCAATGCATCTCAGAAGCTCCTTGTGAAATAAGAAGACCTGCTAGGTCTGTGCTGTCAGAAGAAAACCACTAAGAATAGCTGTTGCCATCCTGGGCCCCTTTACAATTACAAACGCAATTGCTTTTAAACATTCCAGTTTAGAAAGAATAGGCATACATGCCAAGGTGTTCCTAGCTGTAGGCTCATTGGTATTTAAGTAATCCCAACCACAGTCCTCAAAGCAAGTGGCCTCCTTTTTGGCCACCCCAGTATTTTCAGGAAACAACTCAGCTTCTACTGGCAGAACAGTATACATAGACTTAATAGAGATGGTTCCTGGTTTTGCCCAGTTGGTCAGGGTTTTGCCTTCAAATTTTCTGTGTTCTGTCCAAAATTTCATTCTAAACTGCCTTCCCAATGGCTTACCTCTGTGAAACATCTTCTTTATGTACAGTACTATGTAAATTTTACTGCAGTGGCCAGAGTTAAGAAAAACATTCACTTTCATACCATTTTTTTCTGTGTTTTGCCAAATCAAATGTTTGACTAATCAACAGCATCTGTTAACATGCTAATAACTGGATAAATAAACCAAATGCAGGCTAAACATATTCTGTAATCCAGAGTACTCCTGAGGGACTTTCTGTTATCTCTAAAAGTGACCAGGGGGAGCATGAGGGAAAAGCAAGCATGAAATGAACCCACCTAATGGAATGGTCCCTGCTCCAAGACATGCTTTTAAAAGTTAATTAATGTTTTTTCAAAATACTTTGATGAAAATATATGTTTTGTTGAAATATGTTGAAATATATGTTGAAATAATTCAGCTGGTAATCCTTTTTCAGAAAGCAAATTATTGTTGCTGCCTCACAGCTCAAATTATTACCCAAAGTAATAAGCTTTGCAAAAAAGCCTATTATTTCAATTCTTGAATAAGGACTCCGTTCACATGTCTAATGCCCTGTGTAAGAGAATTAGCAGAAACTCATCTCAATGTGATTTCAAAAGAGGAAACTAAGCAGACAGCCTTGTTAATTTAGCATATAGACTTGGAATAAAGTACAACATCCATCATCTCTTGAAATTGAATTAAAAATTGCTCTTGTGTCCAAGGAGAAGGAGCCAATTTTCTGCTGGAAGCAGAGTCTTGGAGGATCACTAAAACCCTTAATGGTTCTTTCATTGTGGGAGCCAATATGAAAGAAAAAACAGTTTAGGAGTTCAAATTACCCCTCACATTAAATGCTACAACATGTGCAGTCTTCAGTTTGGGGCTGTTGCTGTTGATGCAATACTTTCTGTCACCCCGGACACACAGGGAATTCCAGCTGTGTGTCCCTCCTGGTCCTTAAAATCTTCCCATGTGCTACTGGATGCTGCAGCAGTGCTGAAGAGGCTTTTGTATGCAGGGTGAAACACCCATCCTTACCATATGTCATGTATAGTTCTCGTTCTCTCACAGTAGGTTTCTATGTGTGATAAAAAGATGCTTGCAAACACACCGAGATTTAATATCTGGGGAAAGGGAAGCCTGAAAATATGTTAACAAGATTTTCAGCATTAAACACAATTTTGTTTCAGATTTCAGCTGTTAAACATCTTAATTTGTTTTGCTTTTTACTCCAGCAACGTAATGCTAATACACTCTGACAGCTTGTGACTCCATGCCGAGGAGGTTTCGCAAACCAATCTCTTTACTTGAAATTTGATTTACAAAGTACCTTAGTCCTTTAGCTGTGTGGCAGCAGTCACCCTCACAACACTTGTCATGACTTAAAGTAGGAGCATGATCTGGGGCAGTTTTTCCTTGTTTGTTTATTTTGTCCTAGTGAAGGATTCACCAAGATGAAAGAATCCTTTTAACTGTTTAATGTTCTCATCCATCAATAAACTTAGTCCAGGAAATATTGCCATGCAATGTCTGGCTAAGTCCAAAGGAAAGGGTGGACTTTTTTGTTTTGTAACGTATATTGAGCTTCTGGTGCAGGTAGCATTTATGCAGTTTATTTTTAAAATACTTGTTTTGGATGTGTTGATCTAACAGTTAATGCACAAATCTTTTGGATTCCATGTTCTCCTTCCAGCCCAACCCAGCTTTGGCTACTCCTCTCCAGCAGTAAGCTCAGGTTACTTTCTGGGTGCATATCCTACATCCTGAGCCAGCAGGACCACTTGTTCTGCTACTGGCCAGCCCCAACCTTGTGTGGGCCATCATTTTCCTGGAAAATCAGGTTTTTGACATGTGAGGAGTACATGAAGTGGCACATCATATTCCTGCAGAACAGGCAACAAAACCAATAGATGACCACAAACATCTGGCTCCCCCAAGCTGCTGCTTGCCCTTGACAGGGGTAGTCTGACATATACATGTGACTTGTATGGAGCATATCCTGTCACATCCCAGCATCCTGGCAGGTATGTTGCATAGCAACCACCTCCAGAAGATAAGCAACATGTGGACTATTTCTTTAAGTCATTTTATAATTAACTGGAGAAGCTGATTTGGCACCAAAACTTAGGGAAAGACCTTTTCTTCATCTCTCCTCCAGCAAATAAATGTTTAGATTTTTTACAATTATTTTACTAAGATAAAATATCTGTTATTCTCCAGGCAGAAGGTTGTGGGAACAGCAGTGTGGATGTTTCCATCTCTCCTTCTCCACAGATGAGACATACAAAGACAAGGTAACATCATCCAGCTGAGAAGTCAATCTTGCAAAGAAGATCAGAAAATAAACCACAGTTCCTGCCCTACTTTGGCAGGCATCACTCATGAAAACAATCTGCTTACAGATTTCAAATCTCCTTTTTTCTAGAAAAGGAACACCTTTTGCCATCTTTTCTCTCAAAAGGGCGTTTCCCCAGAAGGGTTCGGCTTGCCTCGCTCAGCTCCGAGCACAGGAGGCGATCTGCCACCGCCGGCGGCTCTGCGCTCCCGAGCAGCGCCTGCCCGGCGGGGCTGCGCTGCCTCCAGCCCAGCCGCCTGCTCCTGGGGCCTGGGGTAGGCAGGGCAAACTCTGCTCCTGCTGCTGCTGCTGCTGCTTTGTGTGCCCTGTTTCCAGACAGACTGACTCCACACTGATGGGCTTCTTGCTCTGGTGATTTTTGCTGCACTACTCAGCCTGGTCCTTCTGAACTCCACAGTCGCTATGCTGTAGACACGGTAGCTGGTAAATGCAAGCAAAATGGTCTGGTTTGGTTTTCCTCTGAGTTTCAAGCACATTTATTGTCAGGTTGTAGGTTAAATCAAATTCACTAGTGAAGACATTCTTTCTCTGCACAAATTAAATGGATCTGTGACCCATGTATCCATTTGTAAATACAGGTAAATGGTATTTTTCTCTCTCTCACAGTGTTGTTTTAAAATCTGATTCAATGAACAACTGAAAAGGGCTTCACTGTTTTCTGGTGGTGATGAGCTCTAAAAACCTGAAAAACCAAGGTTAGGTATCTATGCTTTCACATAAGACCAGTGGCTCTGTACCTGACTTGGGGCCTGACAATGATGTCTGGGTGTCTGGGAGTGTGCAGCAGGTATCCTTGAAAATCCAGCTGTTTCCAAGTCGCTGACATTTTCTACTCATGTATTGTGGCATTCAAAATTGTTCAAAATCTAGTCCAAGTTATTTTATATTACTGCAATAATAGGGAAGTAATTAATATTTGCATTTAAGCTTCAGCTCAGTACTGTCAAAAGAGACACATATTGTCTTAAAACTGTAAATAAATAAAATGGTATTTATTCCTTGAAGAAAGTACTATGGCAGTCTGTAAAGAGACATGTCTTCTTACATTTGCCTCGCTAGCCACAAGGTTTTAATAAAGAGTCTCAGTGCAGCATGCACACATCTTTGCCACACTTGGGATCATCAACCATCTTCTTATGAACCCATTTCTGGTAGAGCACTCCCCCAGCAGGCAGAGCTGCCCTGTTTGCAGGACTCTTTCCAAAGCCCAGCAAGCAGCAACGTTGGTTATTTTACAGCCCTTCGTTCTGACTGCACATGTGCAGGAAGCAGCTGGGAAATGCTGTGTTGACCAACTGAAGAAGAATTTCCTCCTTAAAAAAATCGAAATCCCCAGCATCTGAGGGAGAAATTGAAACTGTCTGTAGCAGATGCACAGCAAAGGTGCAGAGAGAGCAGTGGGGCCTTGAGCCCAGCTGAGTGAGCAGCTGTGCAGAGCTGGCTGTAGCCAAACGAGCCTCCTGGCAAGCTGGGATGTGCCATGGGGGCACAGCTGGATTTAGTTGGTGTGTAGAACAAGACTGAGAAACTGGTAATGTCCCCTCTCCAAGAGGGGAGAAGTGCTGTACCTCCACCATTTACCTTTTGAGAGTTTGATCCTCATTTAAGCAGTTTTCCCAAGATAGATACACAGATCCTGGAAGTTAGGATGCATGCCTCTTCTGCATCCAATAATTTATTCATCTTTTCATCTTACCTTGCCTATATGTGGTAGGAATTAAAATTGATCACTTTTTTCATCAAAGTTTACCAAGTGCAATGTAAGTCATCAGCTCTTGGAGTAACAACACATGAGTGTTATTGTCAGCTGGAAGTGTGTGAAAACAGCCACATTAAGGCTTGAAGAGCCTTAATGCAATAACAAGAAACATATGTACATGTTTAATTGTATTCATGCTGTAAGCAGATTTTAAGCATTCAAGATAGAGATACTGAGAGAACCAAGTATCAAGTGATTGTATTCCGTCATAAACTGTTTATTTGAACCTACATCTTGTCCATATTAACTTGTCCATAATTAACTAATTAATAGTTAAATAATAGTTATTTAACTATTAACACACAGCCCCATGTGAAAAAATACAGCTTTGAAATTATTGTACCACCTACATCAACTTGAAGAAATGCAATGACTGTAAATGTCACCATGCATAATCATGCAGGCTGTTTTTCCAGATACAAACCCAACTGCATGGATGACTTGTGCAAGTGAAAAGCTTGCTCCTTCCCCTTCATCCCCCACAATGCAAAGAATCACTGTAAAGGCAGTGTCACCACCTGAGCTCCTTGGAGTTTGGTTTTTCCAAATGTTTCTCAGAAGTCCACTGTCTGAAAAGATGGTTTAATGAGCCAAGCCTTGCAATGAACTACAAGCACCATCCTTTTCTGTATAAAATGGAGTGCAGGGAGGGCATCACTTGGCTGTGATGATTTTGATTCACCACAATGCACTGCCACCAGGTGGGACATGCTGGCCCTGGTGTTGCAGAATATTGTGGTGGATGGGTTGCTACTGCAGGCAGAAAAGTCAGCTGTCATTTTTTTTGAAAGGTGCTTTTAAGTTTTGATTATCCAACTACATGTAATTACACTGGACAGTATCATCCAGTCAAGTGAAATATTGTTTTACTCAGAGAAAAAAACCCCTTAAAATTGCCTGTTTGCTAATGATGGAAGGATATAAAAATACCCATCAACAGTTCCAGGAGAAATATAAGAAGAAAGCTACCAGAAAATATTTGCAAAAATTAAAGAGCTCTATTTCTCTAAAAAGATATTAGGAAAATGCAGCTTTTTTTCCACGAGGTAAACACAGCTGATTCTACAGCAATATCTTCCTATGACTTTCACATTGCTCTGGGCAAAAGCACATTAGTCACTACTTCTGAAAGAGATAATGGCTTTTCAACTGCTGTGTACCCCGGTGTATCTGTGACAAATGCTCTGAGAGATAACAGCTTTGGCAGAAGCAAAGTGGAGGGGATGGGAGTTCAGAGTGGTTGATCGGCCTCTGCCACTAATTCCCAGCACTGCCATTGTCACACGGATGTACGCTGGACATGTAGGTGGCATTCCAACAGAAATGGTTAAAAGTGGGTTTGTGAGGCTGCAAGTTAATTTTAAAATTCACCTTTAGTCCACTGGAACAGATTTGTAATTATATCAGTTAGTGGCATAGATCCCCTCTTAATGTCATCCTACCTGTTTCAAAATAATAAGACACAAAATGCATTCAGGAGAATGGGTAAGATATGTGTTAACTGGCTTCTTTTTTACACAGAGTGCTGTTCTTTTATCCATCAATTTTAAACTCAGCTGAAGACCTGTGAATACTTAGAACAAGAAGACAGAATGCATTTCATAGGTCTATCTAACACTGCTGTCTTCACATTTAACCTATCTAAAGCCTAACTGGGACATGGCTGGGCACAGAGGGTTTGCAGGAGTCATGTCTGGCTTCAGTGCAAGGCTTTGCCTCTCCAGACTCTGTAAGCAGTGTCTTCCACTCCCCAGAGACCATGGCAAACCACAACCACTTCCCTCTGCTCAAGAATGGTTCCAGTACAATGGAAGCAGGAAGGGCACCAAAAAGCATGAGCCAAGCCAAAAACCTCCAGAACATCAGTTCATGAAACAGTTCAGAGAGTTTCACCCTCAGGCTGGAAATTATCTGAGTGTTAGCATTGTGTCTCAGTCAGGAAAAACTTTAAGACCTGCATAATTGCACAAAGTCCAACACAGAAAGCCCATGCTGCAATCAAATCTACTTCAATACATTAGTATTAATTAATACACCACACAGATGCCAAATCACTCACTGGAATTCACTTTTCCTAAGAAAAGTTTGTAATTAGATTTAAAAAAAACCCTACATTTAACATCTTTTGGAAAAATAGCCACTTTGTTCTCACTTGGCAATGTTTAGATGGGGTCCCAGGAAAGTGCATTTGGAGATGACATCTTCAATTTGCATGATAGGGACATATTGCTATATTGAGGATTATTCTAACACCTCCTTTGAGTTGTGCACACTCACAAAGTTTTATGAACCACCCCAAAGACAACCAAAGAGCACTTGGCCACTGAAAAAAGGGGGTAGCCATTGCAAACCCCCAAGTCCAGGTCCCTGGAACAGCAGTTCCAGCATTACCACATGTAGTTTCCAGAGATGTGGACAGCATGTCTCTGTTTCTGTGCTTTTAATTGGAGTGGTTTTGTCTATAATCAGATGTAACAGAAAAAAGGAATTTTTGAAATCTTGCTTTCTTTTCCTTGTTTGATAAATTATGTTATTTCAAGGAAAGATTTGCAGTTTGGTTAGTTTTGATTTAGTTTCTAGACCCATGACTGGCTTCTGCAGGTTTTAACCAGCAGGTCATCTGCTTAGGAAAAAATACATCTGCGAACTATGGATGTGGCATTAGCTAAGGGAATTTACAGTGCATCATGTGCAGTGAAGCAGATGGACTCTATGGATGAGTTAATAGTGACTTATAAGATTATCTTAAATAATGGAGGGGTTTTTTTCCTAAATTACTGAAAATCCCATATGCTTTGGGGATTTATCTAGCTTCACTAGCTAGTCTTGCAGAGCATGGAGCATTTAATAAGATCTACAGAGCAGCAGCTTCCTCTTGTATGTTTAACTCATGCTATATTTTATAAAAAACATGAACTAGAAAATAGACACTCCTCCACAACCCCTCAAATACCAACCCACCACTGTACCATAGGAAGAGTCACATCCTGTCCTGTACCTTCTATCTCTTTTTTTGGGCTCTTATTACTTGAAAAACTTGAGCAGCTTCCAGTTTAGTCATTTCCCCTTATCAGGAAATTCAGATGAAATTACATTCCTACCGGAGGCTTTTAAAACTGTATAGAAGACCTGTTTGCCATTACAGGAGATAAGTTTTACTGACATTTTTGTTTTCCCATCCAAGTGGTGGTCATCTGCTCATTTTGAGCATTCACAACCCCTTCTGATTTTCACTGCAGATGTGTCTCTGTCATCTTGTCATTTTGTCATCTTGTCATGTTGTTCCCCAGTTACCCAACCTCGTAAAGGGGAGAAAAGGGCAGGCTTCCACTCTGCAAATTTTATTGAGTAACTACTTGATCAGCCTCCCATTACCAGGAAGGGGACCCATCAAGAACTGTACCTAAAGCTAGTTTTCTAAACAAAGTGGTAGCTGCCTGATTTTAACTAATCTCCAGAAGAGTTCTCTGCATCAGGATCAATACTCACAAGGTAAGCAAGCTACTGACGTTCATCACCTGTGCCTAGAGCCTCCTGCAGCTACCAGCACCTGTCTGTGCTCACTGATGACCTCTGCATCAAAACACCTGCTAAGGAGAGAAAAAAAATGAGCAAAACAAAGTGGGTTGGTTGGAGGAAACTGAGCACTTGTCCCAGTAGTCTACAACTGGGGAGAGAGATGGAGGCATCACACCTGGACAGGATTTAGAGGAGGCACAGAGCTCTCCTGGGGTGCCATGCACACATCCCTCTTTGCATGGGGTATCCTCTGCTCCAATGTTTGAACCTCAGCTGTAACAGCCCACTCCTCTCTCCCATCACCTCCTATTTCTCCCATATGCCCTCAGCTTCATCCCACTGCTCAACAAGCCAGTGTCCTCTCCCCCTGTTAGCACTGTGGAGCACCTCGGGGCTGCCCTCGGGGCCCTCCAGGCAACCTTTCCTACCTGCAGGTGAAGGTCCTGGTGACCAGGTGACACAACTCCCCATTTATAAGTTATTCAAAATTATTTTGTCCAGTGAATGAACCCACAATGGTTCCCTTTTAGGGTCATAAATGAATGTGCAGGTCATGTTCACTAGAAAATAATAATAATAATAGTATTACAAAAAATCATACCAGGATTGCCACCATTTTCCCCAGCTCATAAGGGTCACAAGCAGCATTTGTCCGTGTGCCAAGCAGCCTTGGTGCAGAGTTGCTGGAGCAGAAATAGCTGCCTGACTGCCTCCAAATCCAGCCTCAGAGCAACCTCCAGTGGCAGCGAGCTGTTCCCGCAGACAGGCCACCGATGGCACTGCCGGGAATGCCAGCATGCCTCTGCCACCAGAGAGAATGCTGGCCTTCATATTGTCTGCACGTCCCCATGACTCATTTAACAGCCGAGATGCTCTACTGGCACAAACCCAAACTTGTCATCCACTTAAGACCCAACTAAAAAGTAGAAAAAGGGGCAGCTATTAGTTTAAAATTTTGTGTGAAATTTCTGCTGGTGACTGGACAAATCACACCCTTGTTGCAATTCAAGAATTAGTGAGATACCTCAGCACATGCAAAACTAAGCACAAACTCCAGGGTCTTTGCTATGAGGAAATGGAATTAACCAACTACATATTTAGCACTGCCATATATAAAGTGCTTTGTTGAGTGAAGGTGTGAACCAGAGTCCACCAACACTGATGAAAGATCTGAGGACTTTGGGTTCACCTCTCTACAGAAAGCCTTTTCTGTTCATCTTTTACCACAACAGGCACACATGCTCTTGTGAATAGAGGGCTACAGCTTACTGTGGCAATCTACAGTGTATTTTGCCATCTCAGCTATGTCTTTTTTATTGTCTCATCTCATCTACTAAGTCCTGGGGAACATAGCTTGGCTCAGCCAAGCCCAACCAAGCAGAAGCCTCTACTCTGCAATCCAGGTTCACACAATAGAAGTTAGTTAGAGTAAGTAAAATCAACACCACCAAAGGTAATCAACATTTTATTTATAAACATACATTTACTATAAAAGCTGTTGAGTTTTAGACAAGTTTTCCTAATTTCCAGAGGCATTTTAGAATAAATAAAGGGAAGATTAGCATAATTGGTATTCAACATTAGCCCCAGCTAGGAGAGCAATCCTTGTCCCTGAATGGACATGCAGATAAGGATGGTCCCCCTCTGGTTCACCAACCTTTACGACATTCACTGAAAGCTACAGATGTACTGCATCAATAACACTACATAGTTAAGAGTAAGGAAAAAATACACCATGAAAATGGGCTTGTAAAATACAGATGGGTTATGACACCTGTTCAGGTTCTCTGAAGTAGTAAGAGGCTAAATAAATTCCAAAACATCTAAAACCCATTACATGTTTTGTACTTGCTCAGTAATAATAAATCTTTTTTTTTTTTTTTGCAACAAATACATTTACATTGCAGTTCAAATGTAGGAAAGCATTATTTTTTTCTGTGCTCAAAGATCCTGATTGGAAATGTATCATCTTAATGTGTTTAAACTGGAAAAAAAAGAAAAAAATCTTAGTCTGAATTTGCCTTGTAAGATTCCAGAGGGAATATAAAATCAAACATAAGAAGTTGGCAAGTACGATTTAGAAAACTGTTGAAAATTATTCTGTGCTGGTGAATAGATGTTCATTAGGGGAAAAATCATCATCGTCAAGCGCTGCTTCATTTTGCTTTCCAGACAATCAACTTTGCTAAAACATGCATATACAAAACTATCTGATAGACACTGGGATCAATTTCTAAGCAGCTCCAGAGACCCAGTGATGTGTCTGCAGTGTGATGCAAAATCCCTCCCCCCTCTTTCATGCACTTTATCCCAACCATGCTCCTAAGCCCTTTGGGCACTTACCCCTACATGAATGAGAAGCGGACCCGACCTCTGAGACAACCAACCCTTTGATACACTTGGGGACTGATTTGCACATCTAGCTCTATCACGTGGGTGAAGCAGTGCTAGAGACTCATATCGAATAGATGCACAAGCATGCACAGTCTCATTTAAAAATTAGGTTCAGACATTATATATTTACATATCCTTAATGCAGTGCATGGAGTTATACAGCTGTACCACATCAGTTACAAAGTCTGCTTCTTGAATTTCCATGTTACACATTCTTTGTGGGAAAATGTTATAACAACCACAAGCAGAGAGTAAGCATCCTGGTCATCAAAACCCTTTAAGAGTAAATCATGCAGGTGGTTGATTAAAATATAGGATATCACTTTTAGTTCCAAAACATTTGTCTGATTTATTTTATTTTTACTTAAAAATATTCCCCAGGTGAAGTCCATGAAGGACTTCAGCTTTTTGGATTTATTGCATCCATAAGTCATTGCTGACTGTGTGCAATAGCTTTGCATTTTCTAAGGCACAATATTAAGGAAGTAACTTGTAACTTTCCAGCAGATAGTCACAATGTCCTCTAATGACATTGCATGTGTGTGTTTGATGACACGCAGTTTTGCATGGTTATGCAATTCACATGCAAGCAACTGTCTAGCATTTCACTAAATAATTGCTATCTAGAGAACAACTCAGAATTATTGCTTCCCTAATAACCACTTAATTTCTATTTACCAACACATCAAAAGATGACAGATATGCACATAGATAGAAGAAATCTCTACTCATTTAGTTTTATAGTGGTTTTAAGGCAGAAAAAAGATTTTCTTCCCTCCATTTGAAGATATTTCCGGTAGCTGTTTACCAAAAAGTGCTAGGATATTTTACAGTTGCAACACATTCCCTAACTTTGTGTATTGTAGATACCTGCTGAACCTCTGTTTCAATAAGGTGCTAGATCACTTTAGTAAGGAGCACATGCTTAATCCAATGAGCACTAAGGAAAACTGTCCCAAGCACAGGCAAGGTAGTTTTTCTGCCTATGGCACCAGCCTCCTCCCTGCCCATCTTCCACACTTCTGGGTTTTGCTAACTATTTTTGGGTAGTAGATGGAGGAACACAGGCTCAAGGATGTCTAATTCTCTACCCTGGGGGGTACCCAAACCACACGTGTTTCTCTGCATGAGATTTCAACCAAGTGTAATGTTTGCAAGTGAATGAGCAGATGACCAACCCACTCAAATCCATAGGAAAGTCACATGCCAAAGAGAAAAGCTTCACCACAGCACCAAACTGCAGCTCAGAGACTCCGAGCTCCTCTGGGTCTGCCCTCTCGGCTGCCTCTTCCCCACATCACCTTTCATTGAGTTTAATAACAATACAGGCTGCTGAACTTACTAAGAAGGATTGCTCCTGATGGGAATTTTTCCATTGTTAATGGTATGCAGTATTTAGGTTTAATGAAGAAATCTTTATTTCAGAGAATATTAAGCTATAGTCATGAACATTACTTGAGGTACACAAACAAAAAATCCTAAGACTAAAGGTGCAATAATTTATTTGTTTAACTTCTACCCTCCATTGAAGGTAATATAAACACAAAATGTTTCAGAATTACAGGATGTATTATCAAACTAGTCTCTGTATAAAAAAAGTTATAGCTTCAGTTATAACAGAGATGTTGTGCTGTGATGTTTAGTTTTTCAAATGCACTGATTAGATACTATCTCAAAATTGCTTCTCAGCTCCAGTTGGCATATTCTATAAAGGTTCTGTAAACTTAAACTTTTTAATTGCTAGAAATATTAAAACAAAACAGCTTTATTGCATGTTTATTCTCTTATTACTTTCAAAAGAACAAGGTAACAGACTGGGTATCATAAGCATACCTGAAAGGTGGTTTTGTTTTTTTTATAGTACTTAGGCTTTGCCTTCCCAAACATGGTCATACATATTTTGCACATTTCTTAAGGAAGCAAAAACCAACATATTGCATTTCAAAGGAGCAGGTGCAGCTTTTTTGTGAGTTTTTAAAAACGAGATGAGAGCCATCATGTCCATGGATTCAAGCTTTTACAAGTGATTGTCTGGAGGCAGCCGATACATATGAGAAGAGAGTTCCTTCTTGAAATTTATTAGGACTGAAAGTCATGTCACAATGTAGTTGGCTGTCCAGCAGCTAGGTAAAACAAAACCAAAACAAGTAATTGGTTACAAATTTTAACAAATATAGGCTTTTCTTTACATGATCTCTACAATTAAAAAAAAATGCATCTGGAGCTATATATATTTGTGCCCTGTTTTTTCTTTCTCCTGCAAAGCTGGGGCAGTAACTACTACAAAGATTCAGCATAATTCCAGTGGAAATACATTTTCCTTGCCATGTGTTGAATGCATTCTGCATAAAGTTTTATCTTATTTTACGCCCCAAGTACTCATGCGTATATTTATTTCAAGCTCTGCAGTGGCAAAATAGTAAAGGACTGCTGAGTCATCTCCAGCTGTGCCTAGTTTGTGCTACCTGGTACTAGAGGCTCCTTGTGTTATTTGGCCATGTAGGGAATCTCATGAATTTAGTTCCCACCTTTGACTTTGACACTCATCAACCTGTGACCATTCCCTGTGCTTGACAATGAATAGAGGATTTCCTTCCTTGTGAGGTTTCGTTGTACAGAAACAACGTACTGATAAAAACCCCATCCATTTTTATCTGAAAAACAGAAATATTTTGGGCCCTGGACCACTACATAATTCTTAATGCTTTTCTAGTTGTCTTTTTTTATGATTTATCTTGAAACAGAATCATCCATTTTTTCAGATAAGCTTCTGGGAGACAAAATATTTCATCAAGATGTCCATAGGTGTCTCAAACCAATACTGACTAACCCTAGGTTAGTCAGAGACTGTCACTTCTGCCCACTGCTGCACAGGTTTCAGATGCAGCCATGGGGGCAGGAAGGCACAAGCCATGCAATCAAACAACTGATTTGACATTTTGCAGCATTATTCCCAGAACTGAAAGGCAAAACACTGACATTGTACCAGTTTGTTCTTAATTTCAGGTGTGCAGTTCATCAAATTTAGTTAAAAATTAGCAAATAGCAGTATTTGTAGTTCTATCAAAAGCAGTCTCTTTGAATTGTCAGCAACAGTTACTGTAGCTTAAATTCAACTAACTGGATGTTGAGATTTTGCATGACCAGTGGACACAGCAGGAGGAGGCAATTTGTAGTAAAAATTAAAAACCCCTGGCCATTATTACTCTTCAGGAGCCATACTTTTTTCTCAAAACCTATTTCCTCTGTCGTGGACTTGGTTACCATTCTGCTGGGTGTGTACAAATGCAAAACATTATTACATGAAACACTGCACACAGCTCTGTAATGCAATTTCTAGTAACACTGCTGTAGAAATGATGATGAAAAGAGTGATTTCTACAGCATATAAGCTGATAGTTTATTTAAGCCTTTATCTATCCTCAAGGGACATCAATTTTTATTTAAGCAAAAAAGGACTAAGAAGAAAAGAAAATGATAATTTTTATACCTTCCTCTCTTTTTTGTGTAAAGATGGATGTGCAAATCTGCATTTTAAGGGTCAGGACCTCATCCACACAAGGAAGGTTTATAGTATCAAGCACGAAGGGAAAAAGCTATTTCTAAATGTTCCAGGTCAAATAAATAATAAAAAATTGATAACATTTCTTAGCAGAATTTAAGGAAAAAAATCGCCAAAAACCAAGTTATACAATAGCACCCTCTAGCTCTGCTGATGGAGAACTATCTCCTTCCTGAAGCATCAGAGCAAAAGTACCCATTTTTCTTCTGGCAAAGGTAGGGAGGTACCTTTCCTACTCCTGGATTTCTATAGCCAGTGCTTTTGAGAGAGGACAAGGGAAATAGTAAGCAAAAAGAGCTCTAGATGTCCACTTATCAGTTGGAACTGTAGGGAGTGAATATACCAAATAATATTTAACAGGAAGACAACAATTAATCTTATTGTTTTGCATCTTACTGTTTTCCACAAGGTGGAAACCAGCATGAGCACTGACCATCACTGGTGACATTGGGGTGAAGCTATAATGTTCTAGTAATTTGGTATCAGTCACAGAAATCCAGGACTTGGAAAGACATTTAGGTGACCTGCTCTAAGGCAGCAAAATCACCAAGTTTTCTTTCTGACATGCAATTGTCCGGCTCATTCTTCAAAATTTATGGCAAGCAACACTATTTAGCACATATCTGGGGATATCACCACGAGGATTCACTATGACTTACAGAATGTTCTTAATATTTTACATGACCATTTTGCCCACAAAAGGGAGGCCTAGAGATTTAAAAAATGGGAATTTCTCCAAACACAGCCCAGGGTCCTAGATTGGGTAGAATTATCTACATCATCTCATGTGATGTGAGAGATCCAAGCCTCTGGGTCATGCAATATGTGTGCATAGTACAGCAGTTTATGTTTATGCACAGAAACAGCCTTTAAGTCTAACAGTGCTCAGCAGAGATCCTCTGGGAAAATTTAATGGGCTTGGAAATCTTTTCTGATATGAGAAAATAAATAAAATGGCATGGGAAGACTCCTCTCCCCATGGCGAAGCTATGCCTGAGTGTCAGAGCCAGAAAAACCCGCCTGTTAAAATCATGGCCACAGTATTGATAGAGTTCCCAGTATTTGGCACTTACTTCTGGATCGGATATAACAATCGTTGCAGTTAAGAAGACCATTTCTAATCCTGACATCTGTGCCACTCGCTGCATCTCCCAGCTGTCCCTTGCAAACGCCACACTGTTGGTTGAAGAGCAGAGAAAGTAAGAGAGACCACGCCCCACTACCTGTCACAACTCTTCCCAAATTTTTACTTTTGTTTAAGTAGTTCTTGGAATGGTGAGAAAAATACTCCCCTAGAACCCAGCCCATACTCCTGGGGAACACTGCAGATCAGTAAGCGGGTTTTTATAGAGTCAAAAATGTTTAGGACTGGATTTCGGCAGCCTCCACAGAAGTGAAGTCTAATTCTTGTATGGGACATCTGACTTTGAGGCTGCATTCTGGAGGCAGGTCTGTTGTGATGGATAAAGTTTAAAGAGGCCAGAGATTTAGTCCAGGTAAATGTCTAAAATCAGAAAAGTCTTCACAAATGTCTAATATCAATTGAGCCAGAGATATTGGAAATCGATATTTTCTGAGTTCTCTAGAAAACACTTCAGGTTATTTCCAAACTGAAACACTCAAGAACAGTCAAGAAATATTTCTGGTAAAAGCCAGAATACACCATTCATTCCATAGTCAAAGCTTTCCAACCATGGGGCAGATCAAAGATGTCTTTGGGACTGATCATGCTTTTGGAAGGAAAAAAAACCCACCTAAAAAATCACAAGGTAAATAATACTATATTTAAAAAACAATGAGCACAATAGAGAAATTATATGATGTTTCCCCCCTGTAAGTACAGAACCTAAGTTTGCTTGCTTGATCACAGGTTTTAGTCTAATTAACGTGTCTGACTGCAAAATAACACATTACTTCTGTTATTTCCACTTCTTTACAAACACACTCAAAAAGACATAACAACCATGTAAATCCCCTGGTCCTCTCATTTTCAGTTTCACATCTACTTTCTCCTTGCACTGTACACGACTTGAGCTTTTTCTTAATAAAGCAAGAACCATACCCTGAAGCACTGAATATGGAAATAAAGACCAAGTGTTTCAATAATCATGGCAGCTCCTTTTCCAAGAGGAAGACCACAGGTAGAACAAAGCTTCTTCCCGCTGACCGACCTAGGAGACAAACATGGCTGTAAGAACACCACAACTGATGCTAAAATGAAGCCAAATATTTAGATAGATTTATCAAGAGGGACGGAATGGGAGGAAGGAGAACTGGAGGAGTTTACACAAATACACATTGACCCTTCAACCATGTTACTGAATCCACCTGCACGTCTGCCTTCCAGATAAGCAAGCAAAGGGCTTAAAATGCACAGCAACTCAGACACATTTCCCTGCCAGTCTGCTGTGCTAGATCAAGGGAGATGCAAGTCTTTTAACAGAGGCCTGGGTGACAGGGAACCATGCCTGTGGATTCACAGAATCACAGAATGGTTAGGGTTTGAAGGGACCTTAAAGATTATGTAGTTCCAGCCCCCAGCCATAGGCAGAGAACCTTCCACTAGACCAGGTTATTTAGAGCCCCATCCAACCCGGCCTTTAACACCTTTATGGATGGGGAGTACACAGTCTCTCTGGGCAATCTGCCTCAGTGCTTCACCACCTTTATAGTAAAGGTTACTTAGATCTAATCAATGCACAGCAATTCACACAAATCACCTGAGTCAGACTCTCAGCCTGGACATTTTTCAATTTGTTTACAAATGGACTTGCTCACTGCAAGCTAGGAAACAGGGATGCTATTCTTGCACCCAACCAAGCTGGTGAAGTCAATAGTGACAGCATAACCTACAGTAGCACAGACCAGGCACTGGCTGACCCATTTCAGTCTGTGCTGCTGCAGCCACTTAATACAGTAACTACTCAGAGAAAACCTGAAATTGGATTTCCACCTGCAATGCAGGAAATACTTCAACTTGCACCTTCAGCGGTCCTGAAGGACTGTCTACACATCTCTCAAAAATCTGCTGTTGGATGAGAGGCGGGTGAAAGGTCAGAGCCCCAGGGATAACTGGTGCCCTTTTTCATAATGGTTTTAATAGCAGTCCAGGTGCCCACTTCTATGGGTCTCAAGCTCTTCACTTCTGTCCTGCCTGTCAGCCTGCCAGAACTGATGCTTGGCCTAGTGAGATAAACCTGAGACCAAAAGGGAACCCCTGTTGTTCTGTGTCATCCATGCTTTTTTCAGCCAGGGCTGAAACAAGGAAAGAAACTTTGTGATACTTCATGAGTTTTGAAAAGACAATTTGATGAAATCCTACTCAGATAAGCAAGTTTACAATGTCTTGCTTTAAGGTTTTGATGCAGCAACATAATAAGCCACCAACAGAGACAAATCTGGACTGCAGCATGACAAATGAGCTGTTTTGGGAAAAAAAAAAAAAAGAGACAGGGAAAGAGAGACAGAAACAGCAGAAAAATTCATCACAATTAGAAAATTGTCCTTGCTTCCAACTCTTGAGCCCACCATGTACACAGGCAGCACAGACATATGACCCTCTTGTTGCTTCATTATCATTATTCTTTTAGAATAACTTTTCTGGGTTTTTTTCTCCCCTCCTACAGCCTTTACCCTTCTGCTTCTATGTTATTCCTGAGTTCATCTTTGTTTTTACTTCTTCTCCACTATGAGAGTTACTACAAGAGCAAATTAAAGTCTTGGATCTCAGGAAATTTTTAAGAGTTTTCTAATGTTTTAGTGGAAAAATTAATTACATCCCATCTATTGTTTACAAAACTAAGATTTATTTCAGGAAAAGATCATGCAAAACATTCTCAGATCAGAATATAGCTGCTTAATAATATGAAGTAGCTATCACAACTAGTGAGCTCTAGCGATGATCTTCAATCCCACCAAAACTGCAGCTATGGTTAGAAAAACATAATAAATTGTTCACATAAAGAATTCCCAATAGTTTCACGTCAATGTGAGTGACATCAGGAGGGCTTTGCTCTGAAAAGTGAAAAACAATGTAATTTTAAAAGAAAGAAACTTGCTTTGTTCTGTGTTGTATTAGTTTACCCTATTTAATAAGCAAACTGATTTTAATATACCCCAAATTATCAGTGATTTAATCAGGCTACAGTTAACATTTATTTAGAGTTAGTACACATAACTCACTGAAAGATGCACAGATTGCTCAAGAGAATCAAATCTCTAGAGATTAGCATGATTGTGGGCAAATTAAAAATCAGCAAAAAAGCAAAAGGTGTTTCTAGTTCGGAAATGAAAGGGAAAAAATTTTTAAATCAGCAAGTGCCAATGTCTAGAACAGATCTTACTCCTAAGCATGTGACTACTCACAATGAAGACATCCTTTGGCTTAAGTGCTCTGAGCTCACACGTTGACTGAGGTTTATACTGTCCCATTTCAATTTTATTGAAACTTCAATGATCAAGCAGAGTTCTAGAGCTGCTTTCTGAGCTGTGTTATTTGAAAACGTAACAGTACCGCTGAAGCAGGCAAGAAATACAGGAGAGGGAGCTACGTTTATCCCATGGACAGTTACGAATTGCAACATTTAGCAGACTTAACAGTGCATCCACATAATACTAATGTGATTTTCACCCTGGCAGTTCACCAGCAACTACAAATGTGTTTGGTCTGCAAAATTCCTTATTGACCTTTAGTACCTGTTGGGTGACTGACTCAGAGCAGCAGGAGAGCAGGGGGATGATGGCCCAGATCGGAAGTTCTCATGATAGCCTGTCCTAAAATACAGCAGAGAAGATGCATTACTACAGCTGAACAAGAAATAAAAGCAGGTTTTGTATGGAGAAATTCCAGTTAGTGAATTTCAGGATTTTTGGTTGTGAGTCTTAGTCTGCTCGCTGCTGCTCAATCAGGTAACTCACAAGGTAATCAGCCATGTGGAGAATCCTGCCCCACCCCACCAATCCATCCTAGCTCCCACCATGATGGAGGAGGGCCAAGCCAAGTCATGCCACACCACTCTACACTCTCTGTTGGCCCTTTACTGAGTAAAAGGGAAGCTACTAACACCAAAAGGTAGTTTATTTGATTAATGGTTAATTTGTATCCATGCTACTCTGAAAGAGCTTGGTGAGCAATACCATGGCTTTTGTTATCAGAAATCATAGGACTGATCCAAACTCTAACTGCTTAAAACGGTTTACAGATTAAATAAAATTTTTCTCAAACACACACACACAAGCAGTTTATAATGAGGAACAGGTAATCAAACCTTAATCTACATTAGTTTTGACTGGATACAACCTTAATGGAAGTAACAGGTTCTGCAGAAGACTGTGTTCATATATATGCTAATGAAAATAGATGTTCCTTTCTTGTTGCATATCTTCTTTTTGTAAACACTAGGCAAACAGATCCCTTATTTACCAAAAGAACTGGTGTTACTGTTCAGTAAGGCTTACTTAAAAGCACAGGCAAAGCAGCAAAGAAAAAAGACCTCACCAAAATTTACAGCAGAAAGCTAATACTACTCTATATGTATCTTCTTTTAAAAGGTATAATCTTTAAAGGACTAGAAAGTTAGAAAGTAGCAATTGATATGTGTTTGGAAGATGGAGAAGGAAGCTCTTGGATACCAGCTTCAAAGAGGCAGATATAACCTGACATACCCACCCTCATATTTAGCTACTTATTAGCTATAAATGTTTGTCTCAGGCAACTAAAACAAATCAAGCACGTGAGAAGTTATGTAGATATGTGCAAAAAGAGCTATGGAGAAAGAAGAGGGAGGCATGCAGGGGGTGTGCTCCCTCCTGAAATTAGTAACCATGGTGTCTGTAATGAGAAACAAAGTAGATAAATGTTAGCAGTCTCCGTGGGAAAGGCAGACATCAAGGCTGTCTTCACACTGCAGGACTCATCAAACCCAGCCAATGAAGAATGCTGAGCAGGAATGTAAGAGGCAACAGAGCAAGTAGGACTTCTCAATCTCTTCAATAACCTTTATGTTCTCACCTCCTTGCTTCCCCTGCAGAGCTGGGTTGCTGTCCCACAGTCTGGCCCAGGAACGGTCTCTGCCGAATGTCCTCTGCGCACTGTGGGGATCGCTTTGTCAGCAACTGCTGATTCCAGGAGATACCTACAGCAACAGGTGGGGAAAACTCAATATTTGAGGCAAAATGCTTTTGTCAATATTTATAGACCATCATGGATTGTGGGCACACCACAAAGGAGAGAGATGTACTGTTTCTTTAGATGTAAAACTTCTCAGAAGCACCCCACAAAGTCAGAGACAGGCTTTGCTACATCAGAAGACCTCTATGGAACATCGTTCCTTTGCATTACCTTCACACACACACAATCTACCCTGCTGCTGAATGCATTTCTGAAGGGGGAAGGGGCAAGGACAAACAGCCTTCCACAAACAACACTTGGGAAATAATGTATTGTCATAATGAAGGAAGCACCAGAGAGACTGAAACTTCTGTGGTGCTAGAGGATCCAAACTTCTCAATAGCAAGACTTAAGGGAATGGTGGTATAGTCACTGCTCTCCATAAACCTACTGATGAACAGTAATTCCTTTGTAATTTTCCTCTGTACTTCAGATGGCTCAGCAACAATAATAGCCTCACAGCAAAAAGCAATGACCTGTGAGATGCCCAGGCAGGCAACCATTACATCTTTGAGAAACAGTGCATTACCTGGACCCTGCAAGATGCATTTTTTGGCTCACAGGCTGGGGAGAAGCCTTACCCTGCCATGTGCCAACCATCTGGTTTAGAGACTGAAAACTTTTCTGGGGCCTATGAAAGGCCTGTTACCTATTTTGATATCAAGACAATAAACCCACACACCTGGTTATTTAAGGGCTTAAGGAGGGACCAAGGATGGGATGCTTTAAGAGGTAAGAAAGGAGCTGTCAGAGTACTTGCAGAGGACCAAATTGTTGAAAAGAACCTAGAAAAACCTTGAAGCAGGGTTATTAGCAGACATAGTTTCAAATTATCAAACCTGTTAAGTTTGCTTAGTCACTACTACAAACCCACAATTCTGTATTGCTGGATAATATATATTTTGCTTGCTTTCTTTGTTTGTGCAATTTTTATCAAAGCACTAAGAATACAATAAAACTGAGACAAGTTTAATATACTGAATTTGCATTGGGAGCAAGTAATAATACTGAGAACTTTTCCATCCATAGACACTTAATTTTTTAGAATAATGAATTTTTATGCTGAACTGAAAACAAAATCTAAAACTTGATTTCAGAATTTGCATTCACTTTCTGTCTTTAGTCCTACCTATTTACTTTCCACTGTTCACTTGTATGAGATAGATAATGATGCTAAATTCATGAATTTGCCCTTTTTTTAGGTTGACCCTCATGACAGCAATGCTTTGGGGAAATTAATTCCTTAAAAAACATCAATACTTATGGGAGGTAAAAAAAATAAATTAACTTTAAATGTCATTAGACATTTCTAATGACAAAATTGAGGCAGCTGTCGCTTTAGGCTTGGCTTGAAAAGGTTACATATCACATGTAGTGATTTTTGCTGGAGTGAAATGGACATGAATAATCTAATTAGCTATAAAAACACAAAAGAAGTGATGGAAATATGCTCTCTGTACCAAGATAAATCCTATATGTATGTAATATTATGTAAAAGATGGAAGATAACCATTTTAACTGCTACTGTGAACATGCAGGTCTATAAAAGAGATACCTGCTGCAGAAACTCTCATCTCTGATGGAAACAAGAGGAGTTTAAATTTCACCTTAACATATTTATCTTTGCTAACATAAAATAAATTTTGAGTCTGAGACATTTCAGTTTTGTAGATATGTGTGTACTGTCAATTTCCAAAATTCTTTGAGTTAGATTTCTGCCTGATTTCTATCTGGAGAAGAACATATGCATAGAAAGTCTTACTCTCATCCTGAGTCAGTGGCAGATTCAGTCTGGCAGGTGAGCTGCGCTCCATCACTGGCATGTGGTGCTCCTGTTCACTTCCTCCTTTCAAGATACCAGTCTCTGGGTATCCTGAGAACATTTTATTTCCACTGCCAATAAAAATAAGTTGCATTGTATAAATAAAGCCAGGAAAAAACGTCACCTAGAATATAATGGCTAAATCAGACTTTTGAATATCAGTCTATTTTTTACAAAAAAGATTTTTTATTGTGTCAATTTTGTGATGACAAAGCAATGAGAAAACTTTAATGAATTAACAAGTTTGTCTCCAAATAGTCCAAGTCTTCCTGCTTACCTTGAACTGTCACTCAGATGTGCTGAAGATCATTTTGGATTTGTAGAAAAGGGCTTTTTTGACAGAAAAAAAGGCTTTAATCATGGTCTCTATACATTGCTCAGCATCATCAGATGCCTCTCTTCTCTTTTGTGAAACCTGTTAATTAGCAGTTGAGCAAAGTCCAGGACTTCAAACACCACCTGGCAAGACTGGGCATGGCATTTCTGAGATAACCAGGCAATTTCACACAGGTTCTGAGTGAAAACAACTACTGCTCCTTTAGTCCTTCAGATGGCTTGTGAAATGTACACAAGACACAGTGCAGTGATGTACACTGATGTCTGAGCTGTCTAAGGTCTGATCTTGTTGCTGTGACAGCCTCTTGGCAAAGCCATACAAGGACAAGACAAGCCTTCTGATATGCACAGGTAGCACTCTGCACTGCCTCACATGCATTGGTCTGTGGGGCCAGTGAATATTGATCAGGATATATTGTATGGACCCCACCAGGTGCTGATGCTCCAGCATCAATTGTGGGCACATCTGATATCCCAGAAGCCAACAGAACACAAAGCTCCACAGGGTTACAAAATGCTTAGGGTTAATACAAACCTCCTCTTTTCTTGCCAGAGTTCGCTTTCCTTGCTTTTCAGAGATGACATACTGTCCTGCTCCCAGAGCAGCTTTTTCTGCTTTGTAACTTCTTTTTGTTTGCCTTCCCCTGGACAGATGTTTGAATCAGTTGAGTTCTACAAGAGAGATGAAGAGGGAACAAGGAGTTCCCTTTGAATTTGGCATTGGTGCACACATGGGAAAAGCACAGGCTGTCCCTAGATACATTGCGTTGACACACCTTATTATCAAAAAGAACATCTCACATTTATATAGTAGAACCATTTGACCCTGGTAAGGCTAACTTTGGATTTAATTAAGACTTTAGCTGAAACAACAACTAGTTGGACTAAGCTGAGAATGAAATAAATTAGGTACTAATTATGGTGCTAAGGATGGCAAATTAAAACTTCCCATTACATACTCTTTGGCAGTAATCCTTGAATTAATTTGAGATTCTACACAGTCTCCCATTGGGCTTGTGAGGACTTTGTGAATGACCTCAGCTTGTTGTCACTGCCTAGTAGCAAAGCATTACTCACATGCACTGGGCATTCTCAAAGGGCAACACCAGTACTACTTCCAAAGTGGTACAGGAGTGATTCATACCTGACTTGTGGAGCTTGAGGAAGCAATGGCTTGAGATCCTTCACTTCTGGGTGCAGGCAGTGTCCTGACTGTGGCATAAGCAACTCCACCAAGGAAGTTACTGCTACACAGCCATGTGGAAAATTTGCATTGGCTGATGCCTTTGCACAGAGATGAGTGAGAACAGGGGGGGCAGGAAGAGTGAGAGGAGAACTAATCGATACAGTACTCCTAATCCCGAAGTTCAGTGGAAAAAGGCAGATGACTGGGTGCAGGTGCCTTAGGCAAGAGAAAATTATGTCTGTGAATCCCACATTTACTTGACTGTGATCTCACCTGGGGTGCCATTCCCTGATCTCTGCAAACACTAATTTAATCAGATGCTAGATGCATTGAATTAAACATTTTGTGCTGCATCAGTGAAAAAGAAAACAAACATAGAGAGTAAACATTCCTCTGTTTGTTTTGCTGCTTTCTAGGAGGGATGACAGGAAAGGAAAGGAGGAAAACTGGGGAGGTAGGATTCAGTCTCATCTGAGATATATATAAAGCACTCTTTTACTCTTGAGATTTTGGATTCAGAGAAACCACTTAAGATTTTGTTGGCTTTGGAAGATAATTAAAATTTCACAGCACTGGTTAAAGAACAGAGGCAGCTACAGAGAGAAAGTATTCTCTGCTCTAGTTGAAAATGGGATGGTAGCAGTTTGCTTGAGAATACAGCTATTCACTTGTGAAAATCTGTAAGTTACAGCACTCTGAGGTATCACCAGTTAGAGATGGGACCCAGGAAATACCCTTACTCTTACTGCTCCCAGACTTTGACAGCCTTTAGCAAAGGATTAAACTTTGCACTAAATATGGCTTACTCTTCAGTGCCTTACTACTCCATGAGAAACTCACCACTGTCTTGTTTCCTTCAGTGGTAGAAGAAGAAGAGGAGAGGAGCTCAGCAGAGTTTGAAGAAACAATGAATGGAACTACAGTATCCTCAATTATCTTGCGTTCCTAAAGAAAGAGAGTGGGGGTTAAAAATACAGAATGTAAACTATGAGCTTATGAAACACATAAGAAAAATAAGATTTGGCTATGTGCCATATTTAGATGGCTAGATAAGGACTTGTGGTACCAAGAATAATGGTAGCACCTCAATTTTTAATTTGCTTCAAGGTTTTGCACTTCCATTCCTTTTACCATTGAGATGGAATTTCCAAAACAGGAAAGAATATTTCACTTGCATGGAACTACTGTTTTGCAGAGCACCAGTATATCAAGTTTAATAGAAAAGTATGAAATTACCCTTGGTACATGAGAAACTTATTCTGAAAGTTGAAAAAAATTTCTTGTTAAGACCACAAGTATGTCCCTCAAGCACAGATGAGAAACCATCCATTTACATAATGCATAGACAAACTTATAAATATTTTTCAGTTTCCTTCAATAATGACCCACATACAACAGAAGAAAACCACTAATTTACAGATTGTTAATATTCCACAACTGCAAGCTTTGAACATCTCCAGTGGAATTTTTTTTTTAAAGGCCAGTTACAAAATTCCTCCATGATCAAACCTGAGGCAGACAACAACTTAATCTGGAGTTCCAGCAAGTCTAGGCTCCAAGTATATGCCAAAATACACAGGGCTCTGCCCCTGCAGGGAAGTCTGAGCGTGCCCAGACACAGCTGCACTGACTCACCCAGAACTGCACAGCAATTAGACACCTCCACCTATGCGGAGGTGCTGAGGATACCTGTCCAAATATTTAAATATTTTTCCTCAACATCTATGGCAGTGTTTAAGAGAAAAAAATCTTCCTCAGAATTCAGCCTTGAAGAGGCTTTTCATTCATTAATCTAGGTATGGGATGATTTTGTTATGTAAGTGGGTGCCTTTGAATACAAAAAAACCCACAAAAAACAGCCTCCTCCTTTGAGCCTTATACCTCCTCATAGTATCTACGCTCCTCCTCTTCCACTTCTCTCTGGGCCTTTTCCCATTCCTCTTTCAGCTTGTACTGCTCCTTCTGATACTTCTCCTGTACATGGATACAAATGCAGGTAAATTCAGAGCATTCAGTATTACAAGTAAATGTTGTAGTATCTCCACAGCAAAAATGAGTTTGCTAAGAGTGGTTTAATCAGAAATAGGATGAAATAAAAGGATAAAAATTGGAAACATCTACAGGTGTAAAAGAAAAGCTTCTTTTTCACTTTGCTGATTTTTTTCCAGGACTTACATTTAACACCTTCAAACTTCAAGGACACATTAGAAGAAGTTTAATTTCTTAGAATTTTTAAAATATTTGGTCAGAAATTAAGTTTATGCTCAAAAATACTAATAATTTCTTGTTTATCTTACTGTATTGTTTCAAAAATATTTCACAGGCCCCAAAACACAGAGACAATGGTTGTACATTAAAAACTTCAGCAGAGTAGCATGCAAATAAGCAGGCTTTGCAGATACTGGTACTAATTTAAGAGATATGCCAATAGAATTTAATGAATGATGAATAACTATGCAAATTTAAGAGATAAATGAATAGTGTGTAAAGCTTTGAAGAGAGTAAGATTACAATTAGCTTAACAGCTTATTTTCTTCCTTGAAGGGATGATTTCTTAAGAACTGCTTTTACAGAGTTTTGCACAAAAAATTATCTCACAGAGGTGTTTAAAATTGTTTGCCAGAGCTGGTTTGAATATGGAGAGGAATGGTGACTTCCATTTCCCTCTTACACCAGTTCCAATATCTGTTCAGATTGGTAGCCACATCTGTCTAATCCAGAAAATAAGCATTTACTATTGAGAGCACCCATGTGTGACAGAAAAAATATTATGAGAATTTTATACCGTTTTAAGAGGTGCAAAATTAGATGATCTCAAGAAAGTGTAGAGATACACAAGTCCTTCTTAAAGGATTAATAAACCCCATTTTATTATTCTCCATCCTTTGACAGTTGTTTGCTCTTCTATTACATGGAACAAAGATTGATTTCTTTGGGATCAAAGCTAGTCACAGTTTCAAAAGACACTCCTGACTGACTAGGAGATTCAGGTTCTCATGTTTACTGCATTTCTTCCAACTAGGACACAAACCTAGAACTTTTAGTTTACTGCTAGGCAAAACTAATGGTTTTCTTGAAGATATTTCCCTCTCTCACAAAACCCCCTCAAACCCAAGTTCTTTCATGTCCAAATTTAGCCTGATATTTTCCAAGAAGAATCTGTGAACAAAGCAGAATTCTGTGAAAAGCTATTAAGACCATAATTTTAAAGAAGAGTTGCATAGGTATCAGGGCTAGCAAATTTTCAGTCTTGAGGCTCAAAATAATTAAGTGTTTTGCAGTCTATGCTCAGCATAATTTAAATATAATAGAGGGCCAACACATTCAGTTTAACTCTGCACTGGATTGCAGGAGCAAGTCCTTTGGTCTTTCCATGGAGTGGAGAAGGGAGACACGAGAGTGCCTAAACCACAGAGAATGTGTGTGTGTGCTCATTTATCTCTCAACTGCCACAGAATTTGCTCAAGCATCCACAGAAGATGTGGAAAACATGACACAAAATGCCCAACTTTTGTCCAAAGGGACAATTCAACAGCTGAACCACACAGTGGAAGACACACAGTTTCTTCCCTACCTGAAGCAAGCGTTCTTGCTCATGCTGCCACCTTTCCTGGCGCTTTCGCTCTTCTTCTGGATCCCAGGACCAAAAATTGAAACGCTTACATGAAGGAAAACCAAGCCATTAGACTGTGACACTACACTTCTACACTTCACATGGCTACCAGAGAAAACTGCCCTGTGCCTGATTAAGCCCTGCTGATGATGTTATAATGGGAAATGGGGAACTAGATAAGGGTTCTCTCAGTTAGCAGACGATATTCTTAGCTTCACTGACACTTGGGATTGCCCATTCGTAGCCACATGATAAAAGAATCATTTGGTTTGCAAAGAAAGTCTTGGGAAACTTCAACTGAAGAGGGGAAAAAGGTCTTAAAGAAAGCTCTAAGCATCACTGAACAGAGCCACCTCCAAGGACTTACAGAACATACACATTTTGCTTCTCTGTAATCTTCACAACATGAAAAGCAATTTTAGGTTGTAAAAAATATTCTCTCATTTTATGTCTGCCAGCACAACAGCCTATAGCCTTGCTTTGAATTTTTATCCATAATTAAATAAATCCTCAGGCTTCACTAAGGATCCTATTACATGATATGTTTAAAATCCTTATAATCAATGGCAGTTTTAGATACTTGCTGTCATATCCCTTTCCATTACAAACAGTATTTGAATCTCATAGGAAGAGATTATATCTATTTCTATATGACAAACAGAATGTGAAATACTGTGTACTTCAGAGTAGCATATGTGGTGTGTTGGATTTTTTGTTTCATTGAGGAAACAGCAGAATTGTAAAGTCCTTTAATTTCTATGCATTTAAAATACAATGGATAATTTAGAATTACATATTATTTAACGATTGTGAAGTTTCAGTGGCTCCAGTAATCAAATACTGTATAGGAGGAGAATACATGAGTTCCAGATTCAGACAATGCCTTGATTTGGGTTGTATTTTTCCTCTCACATGTCCATGAGAAAAAATTCTCATTCTGATTTAGGGATGTTACAAGACAGTTTGCATTAAAAATTAATTTCTGCTAAACACAAATTGCTAAACCAAACAATAATGCAAAAAAGGTACTCACATTTGATTTATCACCAGTATCAGAATCAGCTATTAACAAAAACCAGAACAATGAAAGATTAAATTTAACATAGCAAAATTTCCTCAGCCTGTAAATAAATCTACATTATATGTGTATAAGAGATTCATGTTAGTTTCCTATTTACTCCCACAACCAAATGCAAGGACTACTTGCAAGCAAATAAATCAGAAAACCAGATTACACCCATCACCAACAAAAAACTACTTTTTATCTGGGTATAGAGGAGCACAATATTAACTAATATCAGGTTCTACTCTACTACTAGCTAATGCCATCTACTTCTGGCCACAGATGTTAGCAGTGTTCAGACACTGAGTCTTACCTACCTTGATCTACTTTTCCCTTCATGATTCAGTGCAAGGAAGGAAAAAGTACAGCAATGCTAAAAGGATGGGACTACACTATTCAAGAGCCACAGTTACGAAGAGAACCATTGCCATTTTCTATCCAAATGTCTTTGAAAATAAGACTGATTTAAAGAAATTAAGAAAAAGGTATTTATAGGCAAGGGATTTCTTTTGGGTGCCTGAAACCAGAGCATCACAACAATGTGCAACCCAACAGCTCTTTGTCAACTGTGCAGCAGGAATAGATATTTGCTACGAAAGCGAGAGGTAGAAGAAGTGCCCGTGATCATCAGCTTTCACCCCAGCCCTGTGTCCGAAGACACCTGTGCCTGGAGCAGCAGGAGGGCTGGAGCTGCTCCCAGCGCCGCATTTACCTGACTGGGAGAAAAACTGTGAGCGCCGCCAGTTGTTGCGGACCCTAAGCGGAACCGTGGCCCCGCGGGGCGGCTCTGCAGGCAATGGCACGGAGACAAAACAAGAGACAGTGTGGTGAAAAGGTGCTGACACACTCTCAGACCTGAGCCAGCTTGGCCACGAGAGGGATTTGTCTGCAGTTGCTTTGGTCCACAGCAGCTAATTTACAATGGGCCTGAAGATCACACAGACTGTCTGTATTTAAGTACTACTTTTGCAACGTGGCACCTGAACTTACATGAGACCTCTAGCACACTGCTGCAAGGGCAGCCACCCTTTGAGTCTGTGCACATGCTTGCATTAATGCCTATTGCAGATGCAGGTTTTAATGGATTTGGTGAGCCTTTCAGTGCTCTATATCCTGTGAACACTAGAGTGCAGCCAAGTGTTTCAGCGCCAGTCAGAAAACTGACAAGGCAAGAGACCTACAACCTTTAACTTGATATTTGGTTTGATTTGCTTAACATAAAATGATATTGTTCTCAAAGTCTGCTTGGGTAGCACCTACCCACTAAAAAAGAGTGAGAATTCCATTCCTTTTCAGACAATCATAGAGAGGTTTGGGTTGGAATGAACCTTAAAGATCATCTAGTTTCAATTCCCCCTGCCATGGACTGGGACAGTTTCCACTGGATAGGATTGCTCAAAGCTCCATCCAGACTAGCTTTGAAGGCTTCCAGGGATGGGGCATCCACAACTTCCCTGTGCAACTCATTGTAAAGAATTTCTTCCTAATATCTAATCTAAATCTACCCTCTTTCGGGTTAAAGTTTTTATTCCTTGTCCTATCACTACATGGCTTTGTAAAAAGTCCCTCTTCAGTTTTTTTCAAACTGGATCACCTTCAGTAGCTCTAACCTTGAAAACATTAGCCTAATCAGTATATTACCTATGGATTAACAACCTAAGAAGGTCTTATGGGGAAAAAAACCTCAGGTGATTTTTTCCTCTTTCTTCCACAATACCTACATATATACATATTTAAAATAAATACAAAATCAAACTACTAAACATTATCTGTCTCAAGCAAAACTTTGTCATGAAGGCAAGGAAAAAGGTTCTGCATTGCAAGAACTTTTGTTGGGCAGTGGTCAAATTCAAAGGTGTGGTCAGGTATGTGTATTGTTCACCTACGAAGAGGAGCTCCACAAGAGCAGCTGAGTGCAGAATTTATCTCCAGAAACATTTCATTGTGAGATAAAGCCAATTGCTAAGTCATTTTCATCTGTGAGCAGCAGTATGTAAGATTCATTGACATAATACAGCCTTTACTGCTGGCCAGGTAGATGCAAGATAGGGCTCTCCCTCTGCTGTGTCAAATTTTTGCTGTTGTGTTTAAGAGGAATTGCCAGAAGAATCCTTTTCATCACAGAAACCACACTACCAATATCAGTCAATGAAACTAGAAAATTGCTGTTTTAGCTCCAAAACCCTCCAAGTCGTGGATTAGGCACATCTCCCTGAACACCAAATGCCCATATTCAGCTACTGTCTGGCTGAGTTTTCTGAATGCTTTTTGCTCACCTTGTAGACCAGAGTTATGCAGAGTAACTTGGCTGGTTTCGGGTAGTTTCTTTAAAAATGGCAGCACTACACTCCCCTTTTCTTCCGGGGCTTTTGCTTTAATCGCCTGTTCAGACATTTGGCAGCAGAAAACAGCATTAAAAAAGCAACAGGTTGAATCAAAGGTTAGCTTAAACCCTTTCTACTTATTTTCTGAAACAACATTATCAAAGATGAAGCCTCTATCTCCAGAATGACAACAGGGTTTGCAGTACTGAAGTCCTGTAAGTAACAGGTAGCTGTTTCCTGTTGACATTCACACTGCCCTGCACAGCAAAGTCGATTCTCTAACAACATCTAACTAACCAACATCTAACTCACCTGAAAGAGTGAAAAAACAAGCTTTTTGTTACCTCTGCCACCAGCAGCACTTGTTCAGCACTTCAAGAGGACTAAGAGGATAAGCTCCACTGTCTGCACCACCTGGATACTCTGCCCTCCCAACAGGTGGTGGGACTGGGGTTTGTAGGTTAAGTTCCCATTTCTAGTCTCATCAGTTTACAGGTTCAAACACTACAAGCAGACACTGTGGAGTTCCTTTTGAGGGGGAACACTCTGATGACCACATGATTTGGCAGCTGAAAACATCCTTCAGGGTCATGTTTTGAATGAACTCCTGAAGTGACATTTTATGGAGAAAAATACCAATTTGCACAATAAACATTTCTGTGTAAGATATATTTTTTCCCAATCCCTCTTTTTCTTTCCTGTACATACCTCCTGTGTAGGAGGGAGCTCTGCTTCCTTCTGCTGCTCTATTTCAGCTTTCTTCACATCTTTGTTGCTTGAAGCAGTTTCCTCTGAAGGGACAGGACTGGGAAGAAATTCTAATCTCTTCACAACAGGGCTGCAACAAGCTGCAGTTGACTTGAATTGCTTTTGATCTAAACACAGTCCACACATATAAGAGATAATGTTGCAAGGTTAAGATACTTTTTCAAATAAAACATGCCTATTTCTTACAATCTAATTTCTTACTGGACATACTGTGAGCCCATTTACTGGATATTTTGAAAAAATAAACTTTTTTTTTCAACACAGGAAATATTAACCTGTCAGAGAAGACAAGACTCAGAGAATGAAATTCACCTATCAAAATTCATGTGTTTACACTTGACTTGGGCATCATGGGACACCCTTCATGGTCAACAAAAACAGAGAAGAAGCCCTTGGGAAAGAGTCACATTTTTATTTCAGGCACTCCTCTGGCTGAGATGAGCTGTGACCTGCAATGGGCCTACTGACCCAAGATCTCTTTACTGAAGTTATGTGATGAATCCCACCCCAAGATGTTACAAAGATAAGTAGCTATATGACATGGTCTCACTGTCAGCACTGGAGGATATTTCAGTTTGCCTATTTTCACTAAACCTACCACTTCCACTGACAATCAGTTAAGCATCGGACCAGAAACAAACTGCTAACAGGCAGCCTTGGACTGGAATAACCCAGGTGTCATCTAGTTCTTAAAGAAACCCAACAAGCTGATGCTGGTTTCTGGGAGAAGAGACTAGAAGTACACAGGTCTACAGCTGTGACAGCTGAACTGCTGATAGCTGATACCACCACTGGAAGCAGAGCAGTCGTGAGCATCTCAGGAACTGAATAAGCACCCAGACATCTCTCCAACCTCCTAAAGGAGAAACGTCAGATCCTGTCCTCTTTCCACCGACAGCAACATTGGCAGCTTCTGAATACACCTCTTTGACAGGCTGGGAGAGTAAGCTAAGAAAGTGATGCAGCTTACAACTCCACTAAGAATGTGGACACAAGCAGAGACAAGAGCTGCTGCTGCCAAGGCAGATGCACCCTCCTCTGGAGCTGTTCCCCCACCATTAGAGGCATAGGGGCCACAGCATGGAAGGGTTTGGCTTGTACTGAACAGCAGACGAGGTTGTTTATAAGAAGGTCACACAGTTTGGACCCCATCCATCCCTCCAAAGCAGATATCATGAAAACTCCATATTACTTTATCATTTCGATTTTTGCAACACTATGTCAGTTTTCCTTGCCAGGCAATATTAAAATTTGCTGTCAGTACTTAAGGTTCAGCATTTCTGACAGCCGGGGAGCTGAAGCCAAGATGGTTTTGTGATTTGTAAACAGCACCAGCTCATCACTGTTGACTCTTGAGAGGAGAATTGCACCTTCTACATTACCTGCCAGATGCAATTCAAAATTGTTAAAATATGTACTTTGGCATCTAGGAGCTAAAGTACTTAAGGAAGCTAATGAGCCCTTGCTAACAGCCCATGTGCTTCTAATCTTTGGGGAATGGTACCTCACTGATGTTCGAGGGCAAAGCTCAATTGTTTAAATCACATTTATCCCCAACAAATAGGAGCATTATTCTTACATACCAACTACAGCCAGAGATCTCATTTAATCACCTACTTGACATAGTACTTTTTACTTACCCATACCAAGCTGAACTTTAATAGACACATTTTAAAAAATTAACAACAAAAAAATACCATGAACATATATGTTATATATATAATAACATACATATGTTATTATATATAATAACATACAGCAAATAAAGTGCCTACTCAAAGACAATGTTTCAGAAACACATTTTTGAGGAAAACAGCTTAAAATTCTACCAGAAAATTCCTTTCCCCAGATTAGGAATCATGCATAAAGGCTTTAAGGCAGAAAACTAGGAGTCTGCACAATACTGTCCATTTAATGGGGACTGAAGTGCCCCTTTGTACTCTTTCTCCCCATTCCTTAATGTCTTGGGGAAAAAAATGTGTCAGACAGAAATTACTACTGACTGGTAGCTTCTGCCCTTGTTGCTTTTGGTTACAGCATGCTGTGGCTCTGGGTTTTCACTTGCACAGATGGCCAAATGTACAATTCAGGTGTGTCATTTCAACCACAGAATGACAGAACAACCCAGGCTGGAAAGGACCTCAGTAGACCATCTAGTCCTGCCTTTTGTGGAAAAGGGAGCCTAGAGGAGATTCTCTAGCACCCTGTCCAGCTGCACCTGAAAAACCTCCTGCCACGGGAGCTCTAACACATCCCTTAGGAGGCTTCTACAGTGAATGACTGTTCTAACAGCATACAGTTTCATTTTATGTCAAGATTACTGACATATGCAGCATTTTCTAATGAGCCCTGTTGGTGCTGCTGGTGATGCTCCTAGCCACAGGGTGTGGCTCAACCCAGGCCTGTAAGTGAGGAAGGGCAAGGGCAGGGGTGAGGGCAGCAGCACACCCACCCAGGGACAGGCAGGGGAAGGGTGAGGGCAGCAGCACACCCACCTGGGGATGGGCACTCTGAGGGGGCAGCAGCACACCCACCTGGGGATGGGCACTCTGGGGGGGCAGGTGCCACACTGCTGGGGCTGGGCTCGGCTTGCAGGCTGTCAGCTCCATCCAGTTCCACTGGGGAGGCCTGGAGAGAGGAACACAGCATGGAGTGAGTACAGTGGAAATAAAAGCATGTGCTAGTTCCTTAAGGCAGTGCTTGCTGCTCCTTTGTAGTGTGTTCGAACCACATCAGTGTGGAGCTCAGCAGGGTGTTGGAGAGAATGTTTCAGAGCAATATGTGCCCGTTCTGGTATTGAATGGCTTTGCTTTAATCTCCCTTTCAAATCACTCATCATCAGCCATTAATGTGGTTGGTTTGGAATAGCTCCTACAAGCTTTTAAAACTGTAGGATATCTTGCATTGTGTTAGCTGGAGATAAGCACACATTTCACCCCTAGTTTCCCCTTCCAGAATAACACCAAAATGTATGCATTAGTGAACAGATAGCATATACTAGGGTTTGGAAAGTGGCAAAGTAATGAAATACTTCCTTTATTTCACGGTTGTCTAAACAATCTGTTATCTGAAGGGAAAAGCCAGAGTTGGTATTAAAGGCAATGAAATACTTGAAACACTATGATGAGAGGACTGAAAAAATATGATGAGACTGTATCAAGCCAATAATTCAAACGCCTTTGAAAAGCAAGCTTCCTGACCTGGACAGGGCTGTTGCATAGTTAAAACCACACCATCAAAACAAGGGTAACACTTCAGCTGATCCATTCAGCAGCTTCCACCATACATCTGCTTTTCCAGAAGGCAGATCAAGAAAAATCTGCAGCAAAGCTGCAGCCATTGCCAATAGCTAGTGCTTCTAATGCATCCAAGATCTAGAAAACGGCATATTCAATGGAGGAGAATAAAAAATGCAGACTAATTTTAGAAATTAAAAGTAACGTATTTCAGAAATAGCCTATTGTAGACTCTTTTTCCTGTTCTCCTCCCACTCCTCCATCTTCTTAACAGCTGCAAAGGAGGAAATCTGATGAAATTTCCTCTTTTCTGCAGGCAGGAATCAGACTTCCACCTTCTGTATGGATCCTGTTTCCTATCCCTGCAGGCCCACATGAGCCTATGGCCCCTTATCTGAACATGCCCCATGAAAAACAGACCTGGGTTCTCAGAGCTCCATAATTGGAGATATCTGCTGGCAATGCCAACAGGATGTCAACACCTGTGGACATACCACAAAGCTCCAGGGAACTTTACTGCTGGCAAAGCTTGTGAATCCCTGCCTCATCTCCTCTCTGGAGGGAGACATGCCCTCAAGAGAGGCAGGAACATGTCTAGGAGGATGGCCTGCAAGGAAAAGGTGCAGACTGGTGTGGGGCTATGGCCAGGGCCAGTGACCCAGGCAGGCCCAGCAGGCAGCCAGCAGTGCTAGGAACAAGAGAAGGGGCCTGCAGCTGCCAGGGGCTGTGCTGTCACCTCTCAGCAGGACAGGCGCCAGATCACAGCCACGAGTCTCTAGAAGCGGCAGCACTTGCTGGGGCTGGCTGCCTGCCATCCTCGCCACTGCTGCCACTTTCCAGTGCACCCTCACCTCTGCCACCCTCAGCCTCTGCCCCAGGCAAGACATGGAGACATATCTCCCACCTGCCTAAAAGCAGTTCTTGAACTGGATGAGGCAGAAAGTGAAACAGTCTCTGAAAAGGTAACATGGAAAGTTTCAGGACTTCCTCCCTACCATGTCCACCTGTGAATGCATCTACACCAAGAGTAAAGAAAGCACAGACCTTTCCCTCCATGTCTCACACACTCCCAGGAGGGATGGTCACTGGAGATGAGGCACAGGCTAAAACACAGCCCCAGAGAAATGCTCCAAAGACTGCAAGTCCTGTGCCCCAGAGGTTTATCTCTTGTCACTTAGTTGCTCTTTCATATAATCCACCTCTCTCTCCCCCAGTTCATCTGGATGCCAGCCTGGTGTGTCACTGAGAGTTTTCATCGCAAAAGCCCCAGAAGAATTCTATTGCAACCAAAGAATATTTCCTCTTCAGCCTCAGTCCTGGCTCCTGATACAACAGCAGCCAGGGGAGAAGTCACAGGAAATCCTTCCCAGCCTTGTTTAAAGCAGAAATAAGTATTTCTTTTCTGCTTGAGGACAGGCAAGCCAGTGCAACAGGCTAGACAGATAGGTTGTGCCATATCTGTCCGCAGAGGTTTTCAAGATTTGAATGATCGAGCCCTTAGCAACCTGTTCTGGTCTCATGTCTGATCCTGTTTGGAGCAGCAGACTTAGCTAGAGACCTACAACCTGAATTATTCTGTGTCTTTCTACAACCTACAAAACTCTGTTAAACCTAAACAAATGGCTATTATTGAGAGCTCAGGATTTGCCCTAAACAAGGTAGTTTTCACATGGAAAAGCAAGAGGCTCCACACCCACTGGTCCAAACCGTAAGCCTCCCAAAGAAATTGTTGCAGATTTCAATTATTAATATTTAGATTGATAATATTTTTGGTAAAACAATGGAATTCACCCTTCACTCTCAAAAAGGAACTGTCCAAACTGAAAAATTAAATAAATACATTCAAATTTAATTTCAACTTCAGAGGCTTTAAAGCTATAAACTGTGATATTCCCAGGGCCAATACAAAAAGTGTTAAACTGTTGTACCCAAGAAAGCCAATTGCTGATGTCAGCTGCTGCTGGAGAAAGAGCACAGCCACAATGGCCTCTCAGAGGGGCTAAAATTCACAGTTGCTCAGTGAATGCTGAGTGATGCATGATGCACGGACACAATGCACCTGTATCACCTCTGGGTCTAGAGTTACCTCAGGAACCTAAACACGGTGCTGTCCTGCAGCTGTCCTGCACAAGCACCATAACTAAACCTACCCATAACCCATAGCCAGGAGGTTGAACCAGGTACAGACATAAATGTTATTTATAGAAAAAAGAGCTACTACTTGCTGCAGGAAAATTGACTTTCCAATGGCATGCTGCAGAAGTTCTGCTCCTGCTCATGAGATTTGACTCTTTCTCCTCCCTCTGCTGAGCAATTAAATGCTAGTGACATACAGCTAAAAATATAAAACTGATTAATAACTAATTTATAAAAAAATTAAGTCAACTTCACTGGGGAACTCTCTTATTTCCACTAAATTTAATTCTATTTATAATATCAAATTAATGTAGTATTATCTAGTATTTTATCCACAGGTATTTGATACACTTAAGGAAATTCTTGTGCTGATACAATTGATAAAATATATTTTCTACCACAGACTATCATACTTCACATTTCATAAAATATTTGTAATCAAAGGATGATGTTATCACTGAACATAAAAAAAAGGCATACAAACATTTTATTACACCTAAGAGGACTGTATTTTGACTAAAGGACTCAGTAACCTAGTGAGTGACATTTCTGAGGTGCTTCAGTTCTGTGTGGAGCTCTTGTGCCTCGGGATGAAGGAGTGATGTAGCCTCTCAGCACCCTTCTGTCATTTGTGTTTGTGTGGGCAGAGGTCTCTTTCTGCAGGGCAACAGAGCCATTCCAAACACAGGGTCTGCTGCAGGTGCCTGTGAGGCAAGGTCACCACCTTGGTGACCACACAACACCACCACAGGCAATGAAGCCTTCAAGAGGAGTATGAAAAACCTCAGTGCATGGGGACTGTGATTATCTCTGCCCACACATCAGCCTGGTGTTGAGACTGTCCTATTAAGACTTCTAAAAACTGAAGAATGCTGTCTGTGTGGATGGGTGTTTTAATTACCCCATGCATCTGGATGCCCAAGAGTTAAAGTAAGCGTCCCCATTTGTGACTTAGCCTTAATTCATGACGGAAAGTTAAATATTGTGATGGCAGTTGTGGTTATGAGCACATCAGCACAGAGGACAAAGCAACACCTGTGTTCTGCTAAACAAAGTATCCATTTAACAAAAATGCAAGCACAAGCATAGAGTGTTACCAAACACCTATTAGGCATGAAAATTAATTAGTTCAGTTTCTGAGAGATGGGATTTTTATCACATAAACTAGGATATCAGTCTAAGTATTTCTTTGATTAAGATCATACAAGCCAGAAAGGGCCGTATTGGCTACTGCTGTGGCAGAACTTTACACCTTTAATAAAACCCTAAAAATACAATAACGAGAAATACCTAGCAGAACTAGGTAGAGTATCACAACCTCTACAAGAATACAAACTCCAAAGGAAGTTACAGTAGAACTTTATTAATCCTTCTTGTAAATTAAATCAAAACATAGCTCAGTTAACACTGCTTGCATACAAAATCATGTGAAATATTGTTATTGTATTTTCTATGAAAGCATGACAAAACAAGCTGTCTAGAACCAGTGAGAATGCAGAGATATCAGAAAGAATCAGGTTAAAACTACAATTTAGATTCTGTAAAACCATTCAGGAATAAAATTGGTTGCAACATCAATAGCCACATGTAGAAATTGTCTGACAAATCACAAAACTTCTGTGATTCAAATTCTACACATATCATTCACTTCAAAATTTTCATACAAAGATTTCCTCATCAAAATTAATGTTGGCAGCTGATGTGAGTGGCAATGATAGCACAACCTTGGGCTGCCACAGCTTAGTTTCTTGCATGCTATGCCAGATATAGTACTACAGCCAGAACACTGCTGCAACAGGTTAAGTCATCTGCCACCTATATAATACTATTACTCAGGCCAGCTATTTACAACAAAAGATCAGGGTAATCAGTAACTGACCGAGAAGTCTTGAAAACGTTGCAAGAAAGTGTGAAGTACTCCTGATAGTCATTAGAGTTATTACTGCTCAACTGGGGTGTAAAATTAGCTTCTTTCACTGACAGACAGTGAAAAGCACATGGCTGTCTGAAGGACAGGAGACAGGCATGTTATGTTCATAATCAAATGCTGAGCAGAGTTCCCTTCTAGCTGCTTTGAAGCTTTGCTGCTCACACTTCTCATCCTACACCTTTTTCCTCGGGTAGTCCAGCCCTCCATGCATCTTTTCATGTGAGGTTCAAGGCAAAGCTGTCAATCTGGAACAGACTTACTCTACAAGTGTATCTCTTAATGAATCAAAGAACAAAGGCTTGCCTTACCGGATATGTACAAACCAGGACCTTCAGCCCTGCTCTCCTGTAGCTTGGCCAACAACCCTCAGCCACAAGAAAGCTTATACTTTAATCTCAGTTCAATCAGTGAATTTTTCAACATGAAGGCGAGTGTTACTTGGATATAGAAAACAAGTGCATTTTGTGCCAAGTGTGCAGTGAGTAGAAATGGACAAGTTTAAGCTAGCTAGAGAAAAATTAAAAGAAAGCTGTCTCGCCCTACCACCACCACCTCATCCTGATGGTTTTTAGGCCGCTGCCTCTATTTATTTTTTTTGGTTGATCAGAGCAAAATTATAGTTAGAGCTATAGGAAGCCAATAATTTCTAAGTGCTCGCATAAAGATTGGTTAAAATAAACGGATGTTACTTACTTACTGACAAATTAATTCCCCTACACTAAAATCTGCACAAATGCTGTTCTAAAACAAAATATTTACTTTGCCAACTTCTGATTCAAAGAGCTAGCAGATACAACTTCTCAGCACTTGTAGTGTCCACCACTATTCTGCAAAATGGGAAGAAAACACAGCCTAAATGGCTGACAGGTAGGACCAGGATGAGGAGATGATTTTCATGTTATTGCTGGTATTGCCACTGATTGATCAGTCTTTGGGCTTGTGCCCCAGTTTTTCCAACTGCATTGAGAGGTACAGGTATGCTTTACCTACCACTCCTCTTAGCACCACATTGCTCCACAAACACCAGTGGGATATTTTCCTCCTGTTTGTAGGCCAAGTTTATCCTTTTTAGCCTTTAATCATAGGCAAAATTTCATAAGCTACTTTAAGCAAAGGTAAGTCTCTTGTAAAATCACTTATACACTACCTACACTCTACTTAATACTCTACCTATACTCTAGACATGTAAGTATATATTTTTGATAATATTTTTATTTATTGTCCTGCCTACCTGCTGCAGTTTTTTGCATCTCATTTCATAGTAGATTTAGGCAGGATGTACATATGTTTCCCCATCAGTCTCTGGTTGCTGAACATTACTTGATTCACATATAGATGGGGTCTTTCTCGTCTCAAAAAGACAACTGACACTGAGGTCTCACCCACAGGAAATGATCTCTGCACTTCTCTAGCTCCCCAAAAGCCTCAATGTTATTAGTGTCTTAAGTGCTGCAACTTAAATAAACTTCAGGCCAAAAGCACTGCTGGAGTACAGTTGCATCGCATTTTTCCCTGTTGCAGACAATGCCTGAGGGCAGCCAGACAGATTCAAACCAGGGCTACAGAAGGGACTTCAAAGGGAAGCTTGCCAGGCTGAGAGAAGACAGAACTAGTCTGTTTGACAAATGAACTGAAACAGCAGGGGAGCAGCCCTATGAGGGATGGAGGAGGAGGAAGGGGCATGTAAAAAACAGGAAGAGAATCAGAAGGGGAGGACAGGAGCGCCATAGGTAAGGTATGTAAGAAAAGAAATATATATTTCACAAAAGAGACCTGGAGCAGAAAATGAATGAATAAAACACAAAACCAACCTAAATCTACAAGCAACTAGAGGGGGAAAAAACAAACCCCTGACTCATCATTTCTTAACAGAAAAACTGTTGCTTGTGAATCTTATTCAAAGCATGGGAAGGACAGAGCTAACAAGAACTGAATCAATAAAATATACAAATAAACACAGTGAAAGCAAGTTTAGAAGTAGCTTTGAAAATATTCTTAATTTGTAGAAGTCTTCTCAAGGCAAAAGAGCTTCAGTAATTTCTTCCACTCTAGACAGCTCTTCTTCATCTCAGCTGCTTTTCTATGCCTGTTTCTGTCATTTTCTCCTCTTCTAGAATGTCAGAAAGGTTAAGCATCAGAGAAAACTTACAGCCCTGTTTTCTCCTTGTGGGAGGTGATAGTGGAAGCTTTCAGAAGGCTTCCTTACTTCTAAGAATGTGTAGCTTGGAAGTCCCATCCCTGGAGCAAACATCAAACCTCGTTTTCCCCTCTGGAATGCTGACAGTGACAGCTAAATGCAGTACCCTCCTGATCAAGAGGTCTCCTTTTATGGGGAGTGGAACAAGCCCAGGAGGATCTTATCTTTCCTAATCTGGATTCCCAACCTTCCTAGGAGTGGTTATATCCTTCAGAGAGCAGTTTAGCCTTTCAGGGTCTGCAGATGAGGCTGACATCATTGTGTTAGTTGTCCAAAGTCTGAAGTAAAATAAGTACAGGGAGAAGGCTGAGTGAAGTGAGTCCAGCGTAGCTGCCCAATTCTTGCAGATAAGGCCCCAGACCAATTACACCCATATCAACCTGTCTATAGCAGGGCTTGTCTGTGTCCCAACACACACAGTGGAGAAGTCAAACATCAGTACCATGTCCCATCTCTGTAACCTTGCATCTAAGCCCTTTCCATCAACAAACCAAGACTCTTCTGTATGCTCAGTAGCTAAGTTACTGCCCCTGCCTTAGTCTGAGGCATGGAGACCTGTAAAATTAAAAAGAAGCATCTGGGTGAAGAGAAGTAAACATCCAGAAGAACACAGAACCTGAAATCTTATTTTAGGCTGGCAAATTCCCTTCCAGCCACTGACAGATCTCCTTCTCTTCTCTCTCATCACATTCAGTGCATTCCACCTGTTTTCCCATGGAAGATCCTCCTCAAAGCAGCCTGCTCTCCTTGCTCTGCCCTTGACATGCTAAATACACATACCTTTGCTTGAAGCTAAAGTGCCAGGAGTAATTATGATGACTTGCACTACCCAGTCACATTGCTGATGGAATTGTGAGGCTAGTGATATAAAATTTGTAGTTAGAGCACAGACACTCTGCTACTAGCACCATTTTGGTGCACACTCATTCTCTCTTGTGTAGACTTCATCAATAAGTGCATTCACGCTTAAACCAGGAGCTGTTCTGTAAATGTCAAGAGTCACAAGGAATCTGAGGAGTCAAACTCTTCTGCCTCCTTTGCCAGTATCACCACAAGAGCTAAGAATTGGAAGGAGAGACCAGACAGAAAAATTTGCATTCAGCTGGCCATATCATCCTCAAAGCTGTAGAAAGGAGAGGATGAAAGGATATCAAACACATACAAGCACACTCAAGAACTAACAGTGACTTGTGCTGCTGAGTTTCCTCATAACTCTAACTAGGCCTGAAAATCCTAAAAAAGAAGATATTAACACTTTCACTTGGCTACTTTCCTGATTGTCATTGAGCTTCTAATCTCCAGCAAGCTGAGGTTCTTCTCTATTCTCGAAACATTTCCATTACCTGCTCTTCTGTATCAGATGCAATGCTTACCTGGCTTTTCCCTCACAGCCAAATTGTTGTGACAGGAGCAACCTCAGCTCTGCCTTTCCTGCAAATGATTCACTTCTGACTCAATACCAGTTCCCTCTGACAGAATCAAGTCTGTGCTCACAGCACACTCCAGTTCCCATGATAGCTGCAGGCTCCATGGTTTGGTTTTCCATAGCTAGAGACTGGCATTAAGCAGGGGAGTAAAACACAAACCCTTTCTCATGAATGAGCCACAATGCCCCAGGACAGTCTCTGCCTGCTCCCTATTATCCATCTGGCCAATGCTTGGATGAAATCTGAGATGAAAGAAAAAATTATCATACTCCAACTCTCACCACATCTCCAATTCTCTTTGTGGTTACACAGAAAAAAAATGGTGAGAATTCCCTCTCCTGTCACTTGCTTGCAGCCCTTTTACATGCTTCCTTTGCAATCTTCTCCTTATTTCTTGTTTTTACTATCTACTTTTATTACAGTTTTGTAGCATCTAGATGCCTGCTGTGATATGCTCTAGTTTTACTCCTGCATTTTTCTCTGGGGAAGAGGGAAAGATGAAAAGGTAAAATTAATTTGTCTCTCTGATAAGGCAGTTAAGAAGCATGTTGGCCCCTCTGAGCATTTCAATAGCTTATCCCCTTTTCTAATGTTTCTGAGAGGGGAATGAAAACCAAATGTTCAAAACTGCCAGCACATCCACATCCTCTTTTGAAAACTGAAAACTGAGACTAATTATAATGGCTCACACAGTCCAATTATGTTGCTGATCTAATCAGCTTACATTAGGAGAAGGGCTGAATAAACCTGCACAACGGCTGGGACACTGAATCAATTTCTCCCTGGCCCAGCAGATTTAAAGCTTATCAGCTGCATGACATCTGGGAAAAAAAAAACCAAAACAACAACAAAAAAGAAAAAGACAAAAAAACCCAATCCCCCTAAAAACCCTCAGTGGCTACAAAAATTTTTTTTAATCTTGCCCTCCTATTTCTCTACCTCCATACAAAAGGAAGAAGCCTTTAATTTACAAAGGATTCGGGGTTTTGTTTATAATTTTTTTCCTGGTCTGGGCACACCCTTTAGCAATGAGGCAAACACAGGCACTTGGGTATCATTAGTTAGTGATTAAACACATCATGAGACAGAAAATTGGCAAAGAAAGTAAGGCTGGGTTGTTCGTGTTGGTCTTACTGTTGGCTCTTTGTGCACACTCTGAGTGGCAGGCCTCTGTAAACTGAGCTCAACACTTGGGGGGTCCTTCTTCAGCTCTACCGGGGGCTTGTCCCCTCTGGCTACTCCATCAAATTTCAGAGATCTGGTTGGTGAAGGAGTAAATATTACTGTTGTACATTCTTTATCCTTTTCTTCCATGCCGTTGACATTTTCTCCATTCATGCTGACTTTTCCATCTACCTGCAGAATACAGTTAAATAAATATGCTGAGACAAGTAGCATTCAAAGGAATTTAGGAAATTAGGAGTTCAACGTGATACTACAATCATTAACACAGTTATCAGTGAGGGATGAAGCCAAGCACATATTTCATTCAACAGGCCAAAACAGAAGAAGACCCTATGACCTTAGGGGGCTCATAAACAAAATGCAGGCACAAGGAAATAATTTTTCTGGATTTCCTGGTTTCCCACATTCCATTCTCCCAGTAACATACAGACACCCTTTGTGTGCATCACAGATCAAAGGATGTTTTAAAAAAATAAATTTTTATGTTAAATTTAGATCAAAACTGCTGGGTTTTGCATTGCCTTATGCCAAGAGCCAAGCAGGTTCTCCAGGACTAATTATGCTGATGAAATGCTTATGTACCTCAATGACCTCACCACAGTACTATCAGTCTGTGCTTTTTTGAAGCATTGTCATGTGAACTTTGAAGGGACAGGAGCAGCATAGTTCATCTACTAGTTTCTTTATTGTGCATGACAGGGAATCAAGTCACCAGCAAATAAAACTGACCATTCCACCCTCTCCATAAGGCAATCAAATAGATTAGGTTCTTTCCCAAAAAATTACTTTAGGCAATCTCCTTGAAAAGGAGAGTGTAGGAACAGTTTAAGTACCTTTTTTCTCAGGGTCAAGCTAGCTCCTTGATGGCCATATATTCCTGCTAAGGAACCTTTATGCAAAGAAGAAAGTACAAAATATGCTTTGGCTTCTTCCTCTGAACTGATACAACTTCTTGGCACTTTTACACTGGAATTTCTGAATGGAGGTGGCATATAAAGACTCCCTTCAATTTGAAGGGCTCTTTGTAGAAGCATACAGGAGAAGTCTTGCTACAGAGAACTCCCTAGCCATTCATCTTAAGAGGGCCCAGGTGGAGACAGACCAGCAGAGGACCAGGTCTCAGTATCACCACATTGCTCCTGCCTGGTCACAGCACAGATGTTTACAGGCTTGTCAGCAGGCATGAGGAATAAGGAGTGCTTTGCTACTCTGTGCACAGAGATCTTTCCTTACTTATTGAGTGAACAGCTTGGATACCTCAAGAGTGGCATTCCAGCTTAGTATATATCATCAGTACCAAGCTGAGGGCAAACTCCTTCCATTGACTTCTCATACACGTGCATCCAGAGGCTTGTTCTTTATGAGGATGATTAACTAAGAGGCCATCTCTGAGGTGCTGGGCATCCTTAGCTCTGCCAGATGGGCAGGAAGGTGGAGGCAGTTAGCCCTTGCACAATCAGCTCCACCACCTGTTTCAACCCTTCTGAGCATTTCTCAGATGAAAATGTTCCCTCCCTTTCTACACTGCCATCATCCACTTAACACAGTACCTCTCTTAGGGCTTATTTCCAAACACAAGCGTGAGCAGGAACTGAGCCCCACATCTTCTGGGACTGGGTTGTCTGCTAGAGAGGCAGGTAATGAAAGATCTCAAAAATAAGAAGTCCAGGAAAACACCAGCAGGCCGCACCACCCATTTCAGTGTCTCCGTTTAGACTAAGACATTTCTCTATTTATATTAAGGAGGAAAACCAAATGTACAGATGAGAATGACAGATGCCCTGGCTGAGGAGTTAAACAAACATACTCCTTTCCTTCTGATCTGGAGGAAGTCAACACATTGGCACTAGAATCAGTGACACAAGAATCAGTGACAGACTGGTGTTTCAAGGGAAAATAATGCTACAGCTACATGTGCTAGGGAATAATTCCTACTGAGACAAATCACATTTTTTCACATCACATGAACAAGATTCAAACAGACTTTTTTGTGCTGGTTCATGGGGTGTAGGAGCCTTCATGGGTTCCAGTTTCTTCCCACATATGTGAATTATATATGCAATAACATTATGGTAGTACGCACACATATCTTGGTCCTCTGATGAAAAAAGTGGCAAGGATCAGAAAAAAACCAAAGATCCACGATTCACTGATATCTAAAAAGTAAACTCGAGGCATACCAACCAAGGTATAGGAGAAACAGGAATTATCAGTTTCATGTTTCAACTAGGAAACATGGTGGGGTGTGGTTTCCACAAGAGCTGTGACAGTCTTCAATGAATTATACATCACAACATGCTTTCTTCACTAGCTATAAAAAGCTGACTTATTTTTTTAGAAAGTAAACAACCTGAATATACATGGCAGCAGTGCTACTGGGATATCAGCAGGGCTTCAGGGACCCTTGAATGCCACTTGCAAAGTATGAGCAATAGCAGACAGAAGGGAACCCAGACTCTAGAGGCTGGGGGCACCCATGCCAGTAGGCTTCACACTGCTCACAACATGACTACGAGACTTGGGTAAGCTCCAGTTTTGGTACAGGCACTGTGAACAGCACATGTTTCCAAACCTGCCTTATCCTGGTCTGTTCTTTTTAATACATCCCAGCTCTTTGCTTTTTCCATCGGTGGTTCAGTATCTCACTCCCATTCTCCACAACCACTCAGCCAAAAGATACACTCTTCAGATTTCATATTCTGGTTTCAGAATATTGTCTCCTATTCTCCTCCCAGAAATCTCACAGCTGACTTATTCCTACGAGCCCTGCTTTTATTCAAGTTCTCTTACTTCTTTTACTCCCATAATCTTTGCAGAGTTCTTGTGATCCAATGGAGCCATTCTCCCTCTCTCACCATCAATCTCCAGTTACTATGCTACCCCAGTACCAACCTGTTTCACTGAACCTCCATGCACAACCTAAATCCTCTCCTTATAACTGTGAAGCAGCTTTCCCCATTCACCTTTGGTGAGAAGCATGTTTAAGACAGAGCATATCTTTGGGCAAGCTGGCTTTTGGCTCTGAAAGAGTAGGGACACACTTGTTAGGGTACACCAAAAACCTGACACAAAAGTCAGTTCAGGTTTTGCTTCAAAAGTCAGGGCCTCCACACTCCCTGCACCTTCCATTTTGTTCAAAACCAAAAAACATGACCACAGACTCTTTTCTAAAAACTTTCTGAGGAAACACCTCGCTTTTTTCTAAATCCCCCCTTTTCCCAAACAAATTTAGTCTGAGGAAAAATGACCAGTGCAAATATTTCAGTGTGAAGAGGTCAAGATTCTAAGAAGACTGGTAAACATGAAGAAAACACTAAACTGGGCAGCACAGAGCATGAAGCTGCATTTTATAATATCAAAATGCTGCCACCACATAATTGCATTAAACCTTTATATGTTCAGATGGCTCAGTCAAGATCTCTTTGCCTCCTAGTTGACTTTGGGGCACATGATGTATCCTACCTTAAAGTTCTTCAAAACTTCTTGTGTATTTTTGGGTTGTGAGTAAGGCTTGGGTGTCAGCATAGGCACAGCCTTTGAGACACTTTTGCTGGGAGATGTGCGTCCTGTTGAACTGGTGGGCTCTAGTTCAGTGGTGGGAACAATGGTTGCTTCAATTGTGGCAGTGAATTTTGGAGCAGGAAGTGACTGTTGCCTTAAATATCTCAGAGGATTTGGGTCTTTCAGTGGGGAATTTGGTTCCACTGAATGGCTTCTTTCCAGAATTTTTGGCATCTGCAAACGCTCAAGGACAGCTTCACTGATAGTGAATCTTTCAGTGTACTGCTGGAGGATGTTCTCAGCCTCCTCCTGTGTCTTCGCATTCTTGTATGCCTCATGAAGCTCCCGCTCCCTTCTCTCTCTGCAAGGAAGACAACACATAAGAAACCATTGCATTAACACTGGAAACCACACCCATTTCCTCTGCCCCATCAACATCCTCCCCTCTCCCTCCCTCAGGCTTGCAGGCACAGCTGCCCACAGTTACCTATCACCTATGAAGCACACAGCATTTTCAGACATGCCACTACACTCCAGTAAAACAACATACTTCTCCTCCACGATTTCTCGGTAGGTTTTGATGCTTTTTCTGCGCTCACTCATTCCATCTCCAGCCAATAACCTCTCCATTTTCTTTCTCTCAGCTTCCTTTTTAATCAAATCCTGTGAAGCACTCCTTCGACGACTCTTCCATCGAGCCAGGTCCTGTGAGAGAAGGAAGGCACCTGAATGCAGAGCTGCAAATAACTAAAAAGTGGCCGCAGGTAACAATGAACCCAACCAGCCAGTTGCAAAACTTGTTCTTGCCTGTGGACTAGGCTCCTATCACCTGCAGGCAGCATTGTTCATTTCAGTGACAAAAGGAGATCATGCCATAAATGAAAATGTTGCCTGAATTTTCTGCTGACAGCAGGATACAGTAAGATTTTCACAGCTTCACAGCTTACTTTGCTTTTGGCAGTAAATTTGGCCTAAAAGGACCAGTCAGGACATTCATTTTCACTTGGGCCAACACTAGGGACAAAATCCAACTCCCCAGAAAGATTAAGTAAAAAAATTATGTTTGGTGAAGAATTTTAATAATCAGACATACGGAAAGCAGGAGTTCATTGGAAGAATGGATGTTGTTTCACCATGAGCTACAGCTGCACTGATAGTCTGCCCTGGAGAGCTTATAGTTCCATACTATGCCCATGTTATCAGTCAGCTATATGCAAATATGGTTGACCCATGATGTTGGGTTTTTTGATAGAAAAATCCAGTGCAGCATCCAAATTTAAATTCTTCATCACAACCACCCTGCAGTATTTTGGATCCAGATGTGAGCAAGAGAGATTAGGGAGGGATGTGGCTCATACCTCACTGGTGTGAGAGATGACTGAGCAAAAAGCTTATGGTTTGTATCCCACTATACAAAGATGTCCTTGTTGAAGTAACAATCTCAGTCTTTTTGGAAACTGCCTGCCTGAAATTGTGCAGAAAATTGACTGAATCTGGTTCTCTCCCTTTTCTGAAAAACTAGCCTGGCACTAACCAGAGAGTCACAGGAGGTACCTGGTTATGGGCCCCTGTGATGTCTTGCATCCTTTATGAATTCACAAATCCTGGAGGATACAGAAGCAAGATCTTTTTCACAGTACAAGTATTACAGTAAAGAAGTTTTCTAAACTGTGAAATTTCTTTGCAGCCAACTAGCAAAGGAACAAAATTTTACATGTCAAAAGTAACCACTGCAGAACTTCTGCAAAGAAAACTTCCTAGGAAACTAGAAGGGAACATTTGTCATTATCTTTTCAACATCAGGAGATTAGTATACAAATTATATTTCATGCACTCTAACAAATTTTGGTTTTAATAAAACCCAGATATAACACATACTCAATTCAAAACCTATTTCATTAATTACATGGTTTCCCAAATATTTTAATTGCATTTTTATTGGTAAACAGCAGAAGATACTGCAAGCATAAATTATTTTATTAAAATCAGGAAAAAACATTGTCACTTTTAATTTAGCTTAAAACCACAAATTATTGATGTTACACTTAAGGGAATGCTCATTAAAGTACTTCTTCACATGACCTACATATATCAGTCTATAATGAAACATAGGCCTTCTTGAAACATAGGCCTATCATTTTCTTCAGTTACTAATTATGCTCACTGAAGTATGAAAGCATTTCTTTATTCAGCTACTTCCCCTATTGTCTATTGTTTGGAAATTAGTTTTTCATTAGCAAATTTTCTAACATAAGCCTCCTCTTTTCATAATTAAAAACCAGGCATGTTTATCTTTTCCAGTTCTGATGCTTTAGAATAACCATAATTAAAAAAAACATGAAACTGTTAATTGTTGGCAAATTTATAGCATGGGCATCTAAAATATCAGACCATGACACATGTCTCTATAAGCCCTTAGAATATCAAGAACATTCTAATAAAGGTATTTTCATTACCTCTTCAGAACTTTTAGTTCATGGTAGAAGGTGCTAAGGGCCTGGAAAATGTAAGAACTTTAGCTCAGAGGATTTTCAATTCAACAGCAGAATTCTCAAACTTCTTGAATGCCTTTGGATTTATTCTTCTCCCTGGGAAATTATGGCTTCCCACACATAAAGGCCTTTCAGCTGAAGTCCTTCATTATTCTACTGTAAAAAGTCGCTTTTTAGCTGTATATACAATTTGTTTTTAACTTTTCCTTAAATTTTCTACCAAAAACCTTTCTGAGGTGTTTCACAGAAGACTTCCTTCTAATGAGAAACTACCATATTTGAAGAGACATGTTTTGCCTTTTTTTTTAATGAAAATATATCCTAAATTCCTCATTTAAAATCAGTCTTTAGGACTTAACAGAATTGAAACTAAAACTCCTTACACTAACTTACCTGCAGATTGTGTTTCCTTTCCTTGTTAATTTGCTGCAGACAATGTCAAATGCCTGGACAGCTTAACAAAACACATCAAGGAAAGAGGGTTTGGAAAGGCCTTGTAAACCAAGCAGGGTGTAGCTAACATGAAGTGGCATTTTTTTGCTCGGACAAGATGGAAAACATTAACATTTTTTGTATCTATGCAAATTTATTAAAGAAAAGGCCGACCTATTTATTCCTTGTCCTACTTAGTCTTGTATTTTGTCACTTTGGACATTGATTAATTAGAAAAGTTAGAGAAGTCAGCAGCTAGAAATTGTTCTTCCATTTTTTTACCTAATCACGGTTTCTTTACGTTTTTTTAAAAAAGCAAAATACCTGGTGAACATGCAGAGGGACTGGAAGATCTTGTATTCTTTGATTTACATTTATGAACTATGCTTTTAGCAACAATCCACTGAGGAAAAAAAAGCTCTCCTGATTATTTTAAGCACTTGACAGCAAGTACAGATTTAGCAGGTTGTCCTGTGTTTGCCTAGCTGCCTGGCCTCAGTGCCTGCAGCATTGCAGACAATGTTGTATACTCACATCTTGCCATCTGGTCTCATCCTCTTTCAGCTGGTTGTGTATATTCTGCAGCTTCTCATGGCGAGCTTTGCTATGAGGCTGAGCCACAGCTTCTTCTTCACATCTCATGTCAAACATACTCATACTCCTAAACAAGGGGAAAATAACAACAGGCCCAGTCTTATTTAGAGGCTTATATTCCTTCAGCTTGTAAGAGCTGAAGCCACATGAGGGTGCTACAGCAGAATCAGACACCTGCTCTGTTACAAAGCTCCCAAAAGCAGCAGTCCCCAAGACAGGCTTGTTAACATCCCAATGGCTCCCACACAGTACTTCAGGAACTACCCTCCTCAACTTCCCATTCTGTTAGTTGACCACAACTTTGTATCTCACTAAGAAGCACTACTAACTTTACACTTCCATCAATAGCTCTTATTAAAATCATTCTATCATTCAGAACATTTTACTTTCTGAAGATTTGTGCCCAATGGGTTTTCAAGATCACTTTGATTAACACCACAGACAAAGTTTCCATTTCAGGGTAAAAAGAAGGCTTGAGAAGTACACCAGGGGCAGCATGGCCAGCTAAACGCTATTGCTACAAACTCAGGGAAGTACACTCAGTTCAAATCGCATGGTACTTTCTCCCCTCCCCTTTCCTCCCCTTCCTGCCTTGAAGAAATCCAATGCTACCAGCACCAGCTTATTAATACAGCTAACCTAACAAGGAAAAGATGACTTTTCCTTGGACAAAAAAAGAGGTTTTTTTCTATTTATGTCTCTGACCTTTGGAGAGTTAAAGGAAAAACAAAAAGGCTATGGTTTGACATTATACATCTCTGTATATTATATAAAGATCTTCACACAAAGATAACATGCTTACTACTCCACCTCTGCTACCTATTATTAGTAAAACATGACCTCAGTTGTGCCATTCAAAGCAAAAAAAAAACTTAAAAGAAAGCCATGCAGTTTCACATGAAGTGATTTCACAGCAGTCCTCAAATGATCACCTGCAGCTTTACGTGAGCCAACGAGCCAACTAGCAGGAGAAGCACCCAATGAAGACAAAATTGTGGGCAACTGTGTCCACAGTAATCAAAGTGAATGGTCATGGAAAGCTGTGCATATATTTATGAGCCAGCATTTGTATTCAGGCAAGCAAAGACAGGAATGCCACTCTCAAGGAAAAACTTGAAAGGTCCGGACAGTGTATGGAAAAGGACATGCACAGAATTCCATCCTGCTAAGTAGGTATTTACTCAGAAATGAAGGACAGAATGAACATCCTATTGCCTTTAAGCATGAACAGTGAAGTTAACATATTACTGTGCTTCACCCCTTAAACAGAGTGCTGAGGGTTACAATAATTTGCATTTTTCTGTGGGTAGTTTAACAGTTGCATTGTTCAGGATTGGATTGGAACACTTCCAAATAACAGAACCTAAAGAGATGGCAAGTGCTGTTGTTTTTTAAAACTTAAATATCAGTCATATTTGGCAGACTGGTGAGGTAGGTTGGGAGATGCATAACTTGCAATAAAGTCACTCTTATAGGGTTTATTCCAGTTTAAGAGCTTTTGAAACTCACACTAAGAAAGCCCTTAGTGCTCAGTATTTGATACCTTGTGCTGGGTGAAATTGATTGTGTAGCTCCTCTCTTGTACTCTTTCCTGGTGTCAAAGAACTTTTCATTCACATGCAGTAGGAGAAAAGGTAAGACCTGAAATGGTGGTTACTGGTCCTAGTAGAGTGTGTGAGTACATACTCTCTGCCATCTGGGATGGAAGAATCTTGCTTTTCTAGCAGGAGTACCTGGATTTCCTAATGCAAGCCTAATGTATGTTCCCTGAATTCATGAAGATCTCACAGGGTGCACAAAGACAGCAACAGGTTTTATAACTATTAACAATGCAGTAAAAAAAGTTCTCTGGAAAAGGCTTTAGCCTTGGCCAGGAGTCAAACTATACACTACAACCTCAGATGCACCTCTACTCCAGCAGTCACCTCCTGCTGCTGGGCCTTCATTGTCATGGACAAGCAACTGGGTAGGTTCAAACTTCAACTCTGCAGCAACATGTAATTCCACAACAGTATCTTCCCAGACAGCAATCTGAAGGAGTCCCATCTCAAAGCACTGTGCTCCACTCTGACCAACACGTAGTTAATCATTAAAAGAAAAGCCTCCTTTCCTGAGTGAGGAACATGAACAAGGCCATCTGAAAGGTCTACATCAACTTCTCTGTCTGACAAGTTCATCCTTAGAAAAGAATCAAAGAGGTCAAAACTCTGAGCTTCTATCAAAAGACACTTTTCACTGAGTCCCACATAATTTCATCCTATTTCTGTCTTGTACAATCTACAAATGGCTCCAGACAATCACGAACACCTCCATGAACAGAACTAGATTTACTCCTTCCTTCAACCACATGCTGGGCCAGCAGGCACATAGCACACAAGTAGACAGGGAATATGTAACTGGACCAAATTCAAGTTAATTAACTTTTTGCCATTAGCACAGTTCCAGAGATTGTATACAAACTCTGTCCTGAAGCAAGAGGCCTTTCTGCTGATCAGTGTACCAGACCTGCCATTCTAACAATGATCTGGGAAAAAGCACTGTGCAGACCAACTGTGTATTTGGGATGTTGGGATTTTCAAGCTACACTGCTTTATTATCACAAATTACAGTTGCTCCTGTCAGCGATATCATGCAGCAATTTCTTTTTTCTTAACAGGTCTAAATAAATTTTAGACTAAAAAAAATTCTGAAGGACTTCAATGTTTAGATTAATTAATTTAAAAGTGAGAGATAAGGTAAAAAACCTTTTTATGAGAATATGTCAGCAATCCTTATGTAAGGCATTTATTATGTGGCTGTATTACCATTTTACAGTCATACAAAGACTTAAGAAACTCCAACAAAACATAAAAAGGGACAGACTGGCTCAAAATCAGACTCTAGTAAAGAAATACTCAAAAATCTCAGCTCGCTATGAGCCTAAACTCACATTGGACTATTACAGTACCACCAGAATTCTCTCTATTTGGGAGATGGGAATGGGCCCAGTCAGCAGCAACACACTAAATATTGCCTTTTCTGGACCCTGAGACAGACCAGGGCTGATGACAATATCTAGTTTGACTCTAACTAGCAAAGGGAACATTGACAGTCTAATAAAAGAGTCCTTAGTTTTGCTGCTGAAATAAAGAGCATCTAGTGTAAGACTGAATTCAAGTTACAGTTTTCAATGGGGACTTGACAAACATTTTAAAAGTATTCAAAATGTCAGTTTAGTTTATTTTTCCTACTTGAGAGCCAAGTTTTATTAGAGTCTTGATAAATACTTTGTCTTTCAGAAAGGAAAACATGGTCTTACTTTTATAAAAACTTAAAAGACAGTATAGGAAAATAGTTGCTTGTAAACTGTAGCACATCTGGAAAGGATGACAATGAGGTTTGAACATTAATTGTTTTGCCTTTTAAAACAAAATCAAAATCAGTATCGAATGAGCAATATGATTTAGTGATCATTGTTATGCTCACATTATACCTCCAAGCTCATTGCAACGTCTCTTTGAAGGCATCTCCATGTACCTTCTCTCACGATTGCATTGAATACAGACATGCACAGATGAAAAAATCAATCATATAAGCAGGCTTTCTGAAATAGCTGCAATGTCCCCATTGTTAAGTATAGCACTTCTGTGTTATATTGCTCTTTTTATCTCATCCCTTCATTTGACTGGACAGATTCCTGATGCTTGAAAATGATCATGTTTACTCTGTAGTCAGAGAACAGAGGCTTTGCTCAGCATAAAGGTATTACAGAACTTGTAAAGAACACTCAGTCCATGATTCTAAGCTTTATCATTAGAGAAAAGGGTGAAAAATTGCATATGAGTCTCTGTGTATACTCATTATAAAACCCCCACAACACTCCATACTGTTTATATTTTGGGATTTAATTTGGGAGACAGAGAAGGTCATGTGCATTTCTGTGAACAGAAGGACATTAATGATATTATTATGTGTGTAGTTCCCAACTATTTATCTTCTACATAGTACTTCTAATACTAGAACAGAAGGACATTAATGATATTATTATGTGTGTAGTTCCCAACTATTTATCTTCTACATAGTACTTCTAATACTAGAACAGAAGGACATTAATGATATTATTATGTGTGTAGTTCCCAACTATTTATCTTCTAAATAGTACTTCTAATAGTATCTTCTAAATAGTACTTCCAAAGAGCTTTCCAAATGACATTGCATACTATTCTGTACTCAATTTTGTACGCATACCTGAACAATTAAACTTTCTGAGTATAATAAATGTCAGTTCTACTCCTTCTATGAAAAGTGATGCATCGAGCTGAAGAGTTTAAAAACTGAAATTTAGTACATTATTAAATTAAACCTAACCTGGAAGGGATTGAATATAAAGTTTTTAAAAGTGAATAAAGGCTGAGCTAAAGATGTATCTTCCTGGTAATTATTCTGAAGATCATAATGATATTATTTTGCTTTAGGCTTTCTTTATTTCTTCCTGTTCTTCCTCATACTTCATTTTTTCCTTCAACACCCAGATTCAACCCAGCTCTCTTTACCTGTAGCTGATTAGAGGCAATGGAAATTCAGAAGAAATCCAAGACAAAATAAAAGAAAAAAAGAAGAAACAATACTTTTAGCAACAGCTGAACATTAGTATTACGCTTAGTTTTTATGGGCTTTTATACAGAAATTATTTTTAACTGCAATGTAAGCCATATTGCATTCCATTTTTCAGTGCTGTCTGAAAAATTTATTTGCCAAAACACTGCAAAATAATAATGATGCATCAACTGCATTTTAAATTAGTAGAAAGATGGGGAAGCATGCAGTGTAAGTTGTTTAAAACAGAATCTTGTGAACACAAGACAACTTACTCTGCGTCATCAGACACAGCAGTTCTGGGGCCGAATCTACAAGACCAAATATAAAATTAGATTGTGGATAAATACATAAAGTAGTAATTGCAACTGGACCCATATAATTGGCACAACTGTCACTTCTACTAGTAAAGCTGACCAAAATAGAACTGTACTGTTCAGGGATTATATATTCCTGAAACAAGACTTACCTGATCGTCCTGAGGTCAAACTACATGAGAACACCACCCATCCCTCCTTAAACACATACTTACACCCCACATTATAAAAATCTGCTGAAGTATACCTAAAATGTGTGTAGAAAACAGTTATTGAAAATAGACAATGTCTTATCATTTACATTGTGCCATACATGCAATGAATGGAAACAAAATTTAACAGTTACATTCCACAGCAGTGCTTAGTACCACTATTACTGAAGCATGAAAGAGACAAATACTATAGTCAGAAAGTGAGTCACAGAATTTCCTTTTTCTTTTTGTAGGTCTTGTTTTTGTGTTCAGGGATTTCTTTGGGGTTTTTGTTTGGTTGGTTGGTTTTGTAGTTGTTTTTTGGTTTTGTTTTCTTGTTTGTTTGTTTTGTTGTTGTTTTGGTTTGGGCGATGGGGTTTTTTTTGTTGGTTGATTGGCTGGTTGGTTGGTTGGTTTGGAGTTTTTTATTGCTTTGTTTGCTTTTTGTTTGTTTTTGTTAGTTGGTTTTGGTTTTCTTTCCTCAGGGTGGGGGAATATAGCTGAAAAAAGTTACCGGTAATATACAAACCAGCGGCATTCACTAAAATTATAGTCTTCTTTAGAGCTATGCAAATCACACATATAAATCCCACATTTATGATAGATCTGGGATTTATCATAAAAGAGCATCATGTGCAAAAGTCAATACTACAACATTAATCATGGGAGAAACAGAACAAACATCTCTCAATGAGCAGAGGCCATTTTAGCATCTTCTCTTCATAAACTTTTCTTGCAATTCAACATATATACTGTAATCAAACATTCCTTTCACTTAGCTTTCTATTAAATATTTTTTAAAAAATCAAAATCAAATGCATTACACAACTATTATTTTTGTTTCTAAAATGTGTATTACTGACACACAGTGTTTTAGTCTGGACTGAGAACACACCAGGCAATGCACAATCTGAACTCTGAAGTGTGCACACAGGGGTTTACAAGCTGTGTGATTCACACCAGAAAGCTCACGTTTGCAGATGCTCATCCTTGGATGAAAGTGCTTCCATTTTGTTTTCCTCAGGAACCTCCTGAAGCTTAGATGTTTGACCAAGGTGGACTTCACTGTTGCCATCTTCAGCCATTTGGGCAGTACTAACAATCTCATCTTGTCCTGTAGGTGGGAGACTGCCCTCCTGCCCTTGCTGCTGTTCTTGTGGTGGTTCTATTGCAGGTTTTCCAGAGCTATTAGTGTAGACTTGTGGACATTTTTCAGGCCTGAGTGAGCCAAAGGCAGTAGTATAAAGGGATGTATTAAGCAATGTTTCAAAAATCACACATACATAATGAAAAGCATAACTGTAAGTTAACAGAAAACCAGCCCCTACAAACCCAAATAGCTGACATAGGACAAGCTAGGTGAGGCAGGAGCAAAACCCATACTTTTAAGAGTCAAATGCTTGTACCATTCTTTTAAGTCAGAAAATAAACTGTCCAGAACACGATTGAAAATTAAAGTATTAAGTCTTTTCAACACCAAGCCACTGTTGAATTCTATGGTAAATGACAGATTTGTTTTTTCCTGGCTGAGATGAAAGCCAGTATTTCATCCGTGTCTGTACCGGCGCATGCATATCCTTCTCCTGAAGTACTCTGAAGAGGCTGATGAGTAAGAAGCTTTTCACTCTTGCTTGCATGTGGCTCAACCATCAAATGATAACTCTGTTCCAAAGCTTCAACACTGACACAGCCTCAAACATCTAAACAAAGGTGCTTAGAAAGACATTGAGCATTATCAGGAAGAATCTCGGGATCTCTAGATTTCCTGTTAGGAAGTCACTGGCACTACTTAATCCATAGCCAATCATCTAACCTACTACATCAAGCATCTCCATTTCTAGCTGGAAACATTTGTAAATGATTACCTCATATTTAACCAGAAACCTCTGCAAATGGAATGAAAATATAATTGCTACATAGATCTGTTTCCACATATTGTTAGAATTTTGCATCTGGTAGAGCTCTGGTCTGAGTCTCCACATGACTCTTCTAAAGGGCCAGAAACCTTCTACTGCCTTTTGCTGAGCAGAAAGGATTAGCAGAGAGCTGAGGACAAGCATGAAAATAACCACTACTGGGCCACCAGCAAATCTTCCTGATAAAGAGATCTTGAGAAACAGCACACAGGTCTAGCTAAAAGGGATGGAGAAAAACACAACTTTCTTACCTCGTGGTTTTCTTCTCAAGTTCTGTAGCTGTGCCCTGCTTATTCTGCTGCTTTGAAAATGGCATGGGAAGGAACTGCTTAACACTGGGCCCAGGCTGTTTAAGAAAAGCTCCAGTTCTTCTGGCTAACATGTCATCTCTTTGAGGGTCTGGAAATTTCATTTTGTTTTCTGTTCCATCACTCTGCAACTGAGGGATTTCAAGCTGTTCTTGGCTCTCTTCTTGTGTGACAGTACTGCTCAGAGAGACAAGTGACACTGTTCCATGATGGCTGCTCAGGCAATGTGAGGTAGTTACTCAAAACAAAGTTGAGAATGATGGACAACTAGGCAAACTAGGCATCTTTAGCCACAGCACAGGGAGTAAGAGGAAATTATGTTGAACTCCACACTTATTTAGGTGATTTGTTAGAGGTTGGGAATTGCACACAAATCTATGCAACAACTTATTCACTTGGAAGCTGGCATAAAAATCTAGACAAAGCACCAGGGTTTGCAAAAGAAATCCCCCCAAAAAGATGAAAGACTATTTTCATGCTGAACAGCAATTAACAACTGGAGTACTTAAATATTATGAAAGAAAACAGGCTGTTTTATATTCATAGGATACGTTCTTGTAAGTAATTTTACAAAACAAAACACATGCCATGATGATTGAGTAAAACACATCTTTAAAGCCCATGTGAAGAATGGGACAACATTGCTGACTGATCTAAGCTAACACCACACACAAACCAGGTCCAGAGGGATCTGCTTCTGTTCTCTGACCTTTCTCCTTCCTGCAGAGTCTTCAAATCCTTTTCACAAGTTATAGCCCCCTCTTGCTGCTGCTGCAGCAGATAAGGAGCTACTGACGGGGCAGGACAATTTATGGGAATGGAGCTTGTGGTACGCCTCAGAAAAGTTCCCATCCTTCTAACCAACATATCATCTCTCTCAATATCTGGTAAATTCCTGTCACATTCTTCCTTAGTGCTTTCTTGCTGTTTGCTCAAACTCCACGGGGTTTGTTCCTCAGAGATGACATCAGAAGCCGGTACAGGTGATGGAATTCTCCTGCAAGAGTCATCTCTACCTGACTTGACTCCTCCCTCACTAGCGATGAGAATGAGAGAAGGGGTGAGACAGACAAAACATTCTCAGGTCAAATTAAAGGTAAGAAAAGGAATCATCTAATTCAGTTTGCAAATGTTTTATAAACACACAAACTTAGCTGAATGAATTGCTTACTAAAAGCATTCATTAAAAATTCTTTCTTCAGCCACAGACAAAGTAATTAAAGAAATGCCAAAGAAATATAAGATCTGTTAATGTGTTAACAACCCAGATAATTCTTCTCCAGAAAAATGCCAGAGAACAGAGAACAGCAGTACACCATCTTCAAAAAGAAAGTAAATCCATTAGGTTTGAAAAAAACATTTTTTGAAGATCAGTAAGGCCAGCAAGCTGAATGACAAATTCTTAATGTGCTGAAAGCAGGCAGAGTAAAGCTGCTGGAATTCAAGCAGCAGAAAATCATGAATGATAGCTCAGCCTCTGAGATACCAGTGACTTCACTGCCCATCAGAAATTTTGAGCAAGCATTCGGAAGACCTGTGTGCAGCATTTTGTGCAGTCCTAAACATGTTAAGATACTCTGAAGACATCAGATATCTCCTGAACAAGGCCGTGCGCGTAAACAGCTCTTGGGTTTATGCTGCAGCTCACTCCCATGCAGATCAGCATCTGGTAAGAGCAGGTCTCATTTACAGCTCAGTAGCACTTCCTAAACCACACCAAATACCTGGACTCATTTTCTGGCTCAGATACTTCACTGCTGTGTTCAGCAAACCCAAGACTGACAGCAGTGGTTGAAGGAGAGTTTTCAACACCAGAGAGACTCTCCACACCGTCTTTCTTGCTTTCCTCTTCTGTTCCACTCTTGGATGAAGCTCTGCCAATAACGAGCTTGTCCCATTTCTGTTGATCAATCTCAGTTACTGGCCCAAAATGCACAAACTTCTGCTTGGGGCTACCAGCCTTTTTGTTTGCTCTGGTTTTGCGGACAGCAAAATCATCATGGGCTATTGCTTTCACTGCGGTATCAGTTGGCGGCAGAGCGTTGCTGGAACATCTGAAATCTTCTTCACTGGTCATAATGAAGAATAAAAGAATGCCCCTAACATGAGACCCTCAGAATAAAACAAATTAAATACTTCTAAGGTTTTGAAGGGGCTTTATTTTAAAATCTGAGGACACAGGTATAAACAGCTGCGGCATACTGAGTCCCAAATGACATATGAAATGCAAAGATACTGCAGATCTGTGGGGAAAACTCAGGGAGTACATCCATGGAAGCACTTCCTAATGGCAAGGAATGTAGCATATGGCCTGTTCCAAATTCAGTTCTTCACCCTAACAAAGCCACAGGTTCCTTATCTGCTCACATATATAGGCCACGCACTATATATGACTGTATGGCACTAGAACTCACTTTGGCATGAGGGAGTTACAGTGGCATGGGAGCACTAGCAAGGTGCTAAACCAAGCAGACTGAATCCAGATTTTAATAAACCACCTCAAAAGTAACAGAGAGACTGCTCATATCTTTAGGATGAAAGATTGAGTTTTGATTTATTAAAGCTAAAATTACATAAAATAACAACATTGTTAGAAGAATGCCAGAACAGACAGCCATCTTTAATTGCAAAATGTCATGCATCTAAACAGGAAGGCTAGGAGTTGTTATCCTTTCCTACTGGAGTCACAAATCACCTGCCTATGTTATAGTCCATCTCCACAGGGAAACAGCTTAGAATAACTGCTTTATACTGGCTCCCTTTGTAGAGGTTTTGTTAACAACAAGAGCATACAAACACCATACAGTGAGGCTCCTGAAAGCCCTGCTGCAATGGGAAACAGTGGTGCTGTATTTACACAGCACTAGAGTACAATGTTGTGCTGATGTATCAGCTCAGGTCTCAAAATAGCACAGAGACTTTAAAGCAAAGATGCTGATTCTCAGGTAATAGTCCCAAGGCATAAAACACCCTGAGTCCCGAGGACAGCTTGGTAAGGAGCAATGTAGTTGCTAGTGTATTCACGGTACCACTTGGAACTTTGTGCTGTTCGAGCAGCTTTGAAGCAAATTCAGCCACATGACAAAAGGGACGCTTCTGATATTGTATTAAGAGTATCTACAAGAAAAGTGACTGTGAAACTACTATAGTGCTCTAAATGGACACAGTTTCATTTCATGACAGATAGCATATCTGTACAGGTTTTTGGACTCCTCCTGAAAACAGAAATAGGTAAGGACTGGTTGTCAACAAGGCATTCTTCAAGTTTTAAATCACAAGCACACACAGCAGATTGTGGCAAATTAAACATGCTTCCCAGGGTGCCAATCCTGTCCACAAGCAGAAACCATACCTGGGCTCCTCTGACAGTTTCAATCTTTTCCAGGTCTCCAGATCTGCTTTTGTTATAGAGGCATTGCCAAACAGCACATCTTCTTGTAGCTGAGGAAGGATGCTTTGAGATTTCCATTTCACCAAATCATCTCTCTCATTATCAAGCTCTTTCACCTGCTGTTCCCCCTCTGACTCAGTCTTCTCATTTTGCAGAAGTGGATTCTCTTTGCTTGTAACCGTTTGCCTTACTGATGTCATGTGCACCCGTCTTCTTCTAATTTAATGCACATTCCAGTTCAGCAAGGAAAGATATTTTGAGGAAGCAATTATAAATCAGTGTCAAAAGAAGAGGTTCAGAGCTCAAGAAGATAAAACTGAATTTATAATATTAGTTTCACATTAATTTTAGGAAGTAAACATGGAATGAATCATTTGAAGTTCAAACCTCTCAGCTATGCTACCCTACTCATGCACCACTGAGACCACTTCCTCACGTGAACTTCTATTCCCAGCTCAAGTAAGAAAAATCTTTATGTTATTACTGTATTAAGCATTTCTGCAATAATCTTTCTCTTAATTAGTTACAAATATCTCATTTGAATATTATTCACCCAGCGAATTCAGGTTTTGCTCTCAAACATACTACACAATTTCTTTGATCTTAAGAGTCATGTCAATAGCATTGGACTATTAAAATTTGGTTAGATGCTCCTCAGATGTCCTGTGAAACTAGTCATTAGAATATGTTAATATAATCAAATTACCAGCAACTGAATGGCACATTTGACATTTGAAAATTGAATAGAGCTCCTAAATATTAGAAGAAGTTTTCTGAACATATCAGTTGTTACAGTCAAGGTTCCCTGTAATGTGTACATAGTAGTCTTATCTAGAATCACATCTGTTTGCACAAATAAATATATTTGTTTCCTGAAAAAGATCTCTACCTAGCAAATATTTGTGTTCAGCAACTTCTTAAAGGTCTGTATCACTGAACTGAAGGAAGAAGGGATTTTCTAGGCTGAAGCCTTGTAACCCCTGATCCATTTCCCAAACCAATGCTGCATAACACACATTAGGATCAGGTGCAACATAATTCAGTGCCGTGTAGCAGCCATATATATTCAGTGCCTTAACTAAAGACTCATCTGGTCCCTGTTTTATGCAGAGTATTAAAACAGCATGAGATGAAAGAAATATGTCGGAAAACGTGCACTGAAAGTGATCAGAAAAAGATCTGAGATGCAAAACATATTTTCTAAGTTTATTTACTATTCACACTCATGACCTGTCTCATCAGCTTAGATAACAAGTGTCCTGCTTTTATCTTATTTACACTCACAGCCAATTAACACTTCTCCTTGTACTCTAACAAAAAATTAATTTGGTTCACTTTATGAAAAAACATTTGCATTTATTTTAACTTGTAAGTTTTTTTTTGTCGGCAAGACAGCTTTAGGCCTATACAGCAATATATCATGGTGAAATTAAGCATTATATTTGAAAGAATAAGACCATGAATGCACACCTTGCATGCTCCTTTTTTTCCATCTGCAATGGCTTTTTAACATCTTCCAGTTTACCTTTCTCTTTACTTGCATAGGGTCCAACTAAAAAGGAGTTAAATGGAACTACGTGCTTGGGTTGATTCATTCTGGCTCTCCGGGTGGCAAAGTCATCCTTTTCTAAATCAGGAACTCTGCTGGCTGCTTCATCTTCTGAACCAGAATCCTTTCCTTGATAATGTATCATGAAGGGGTTGTCCTTGCGAAGGATGATGTCTGGGGTGCTTCCATTGTCTTCACATACTGGCTTTTTACTGACACAGAGCAAAATTAAATAAAGCTCTTGATGCACCAGGGGAGGAGAGGGCAGTGCAGCACTCAACTCCAGGCCAAAAAACAAGCACTGTTAATCAAATATGCTCCGAGCTGCTATTAGATTGCACAAAGCCTAGCTAGAAATAAAACTTATCATATAAAGTAGCAAATGCACAAAGACTTTACATTAAAAAATCAGCATGTTGGACCTTTACTTATTTTAGCTATAGCTGGAAGAACCAGTAAGAACAAATTTTAGCATAGGAGACGCTAAAATGTAGTACCATAACTGTAGTAACTGTAGTACCATAAATGTAGTACCATAACTGGCAATATTAAACTTCTTGAACACTTCAAACAAAGGAGGAAATGTGATGCAAATATCTGATCCCTGGCAAATGTTGCTGAGTCCTGAAATAGCAGATATTTTGCCCTTTTCTTAATAGCTCTATTAAAAAAAAAAACCATCTGAGCAATCACTGAGGCTGTCTACCCTAGTATTCTTAACTGCTTTCTTCTCACACGCACCATGATTGATTCTTTTCCTAATTAACCTTTCCTTTCCTGTGGAATAAGCCCTCTATGCCAATGCTGACATCCAGTAGCTGCAATGATAGCACACCAGTGATATTGGCATGCTGGAAAACATTGCCACCTGCCTTCACCAGAAACACAACTGCTATCAACACAGCCTTGCTGTTACTGAAGATTACGACAATAAAGACACTTGACAGCTGGTACCCATAAAGATTAAGCTTATTTTAACTTGTAAGGGTCAATACTCTTAGGCAAACTGAAAAGACAGATGGCAGGAGCCAGGCAACTCTCACATTTAAAAATCTAATTGTTCCTACTGATATTTCAGGAAGTTGGGCAGCAAAGACTGTTCCATGCAGTACTTTAGTAGTCATTTGTTATGTCATGTAGCACACCTTGCTATACAAAGTGAAATAGAGGGGACCACAAAGGATTAAACAGACTGGCATTAAGAAAGCAAATCTAAATAGCTCAGGGGTTGTCCCAAGCTTCTCCACTATCTTAATATGAAGACTGCTTTTTAAAAGCATTTAAAACATTTTAAATCCCTGCAAGCCCACTACATAGACCGCTTATTTTACATTCTCAGCTGCCCTTTCAAAGTACTGCCCCACAAAGTTGCTGGAGAAACTTACGGGGAAGCCATAAGCCATCCCTGACAGACCAGCTGGGCTCAGGCTCAAAGGGCATATGAAACCGTCTGCCTTTGCCTTCTTATGCTGCAAAACACAGGATCCCCTGTTAGTGATGTGGAGAGTATGGTCTCAAATTAGCTAAAGGCAAATTTTTCCTTAGATCTCTCTGAAGGATCAAAATTTCACTTAAGGCAACAGAACAACGCTGGCCAATAGCATTCCAAATGGGAACTGCTGTCCCTTTTCCTCATGAATATTTGTATTCACAACAGCTTCAGAAATAGCTGACTCACCAAGTGATTATTTAGTAAAAACTGGTGGATTTTTCAGTCTCATATCCACCAATGCTAGTGAAGCTTGAGAGCATCAAATGTAGCATTTCTGAGAGCCGTGTTTTTGGCAACGAAGAAATACTGAGTTATAGTACACAAAAGTACAACTATGAATCATTGCAGTGAGAAACTTAGAGCTTTTAGTATGCAACTAGACCTCAGTAATCACTTTCTAGGTTGAGAATATTTTCCATTCATTTACTATTTTTTTCATGGAATCAAAGATTAGCCTGTGACATTTTGGGGTCTCCTGAAGCAGTTTATTGTTGCTAGAACATATTATAAGCTTCTCTGTGTGTAGGCCTGCAGATGAATTTTCCCATGGGAGAACATCCTTTTGCTGTCTTTTTACTCTGTATAAGCTTTCTGTAAACAAAATATTTGTGTGTTCTTCAAGGACGTTTTAGATTCCTCTGCCTGTCTCCTTGGAGTGGGAGAAGGAGCTGAAGGACTGTTATATCTCTGATATTGTAAGCATTCTAAGATTCTTGTAGAGAGCAGTGAAGAAGAAGCATCTGAGCTCCGTACCTGGGCACATTATAGCCCGAAATCCTCTGATTATGGAGTCATTTTAATAAATCATATTTAGCCTTCTGAAATGATTGTCAAGAGTCCTTTGTTATTGAACAGACCATGGCAATAATTTATGATAGTCAAAAGTGCTTTTTTAAGGTCAGTTTATCATGGTATAGATAGCAAAGACTAAATAGTAGATTTAGCTGCAAGTTGCTCTTGCACACCCAGCCCCAGCTGTTGCAGAAACAGTAAATGGGTCAATGCTGGTACAGCAGGTGCTTCCAAAGTGACTTGTAGGCATTTGTACTCCCTGAAGCAAGGTCTCATACAGGCTTGTGGATCCTTATATTGCACTTCAGAACAATGGAAGGGTTTTGGATCCCTATGCTCTGTCAAGGTAAGAGTCCATGTTATTTTTCAAAGAACGTATCATAAACACTTGCTTACATTTCTCTCTTAAATTCTCCTCTCCATCATCTCTTTAAACATACTTAATTATTCTCTTTTTAGGGTGTCTCCATTAATATGATCCTTACCTTTTATATACAATACAGTAATTAAGAAACAGATGTGCAGGCAATAAGCAAGCGAGGAGGATCACATATCAATAAAACAACATAACAACATGCAATAGAGACAATTCACCTTTTGGGAAGGGGAATTACTCTTTGGCATGCATTTGTATAGCATCTAATTCAGCTAACTAAAGCAGCTCTTTCCTAGAACATGCTACAGCAATGGAGACAAGCACTTAGACTCCAAGCGAAAAATACATTTGCATACAAGTTCAAATCCTTTCCTGTTCAGGACTCAGAAAAGTCCCCTACTGAGTTTAAGCTTTAGGAACAATCAGATGCCCTGCAGAACTCAAAAGTCACAGTGGGTGTCCTCCAGAGGTCATTAAGTTGAGAGGAAACAGCCTGCAAACAACTCAAAGAAACAAAAATAAAATTGACAACCTCAGGTGAAAAAACAAGAGAGGCTGGTATCAGAGAAAGATGAGGGAATAAGAGGGGTGAAAGAAAAAAAATCAGAATACAGAAACAAGAGGGACTGAGAACTGCTGAGTGCCATTAGTACATGGAAAATTGAACTTGATGCCAAGAAGAGAGATAAAATGCGGATGTCCGGGAAGAATAATAAGACATTAAGAAATATGATTAAATGTATCCTAAAGTGTCACTACTAAATTCTTCCCTTCTCCTTGCCCACTATTCTTCCACTTTCACATACAAAGAATTTTCCTTACAGACTTCTGTCCCCTGTGCCTTTTCTGCTGTGTCTTCCTACAATCCCCAGAAGCAGGCTCCTACTTCACTACAGCGATGCTTGGATTACAAAGCTCTGCTCTTTGACCCTTAGCTGGGACAGAAAACTATCATCTCCTTCTTCCAGCTGCCAAATTCCACAAGTCGCTTCCACTGAGAGCAAGGAAGAAAAATTACTTGTTATTTCTCCTCCCTTCTCTGTAAGGCCTGTAAGGACAACAGATTGTCCAAGGAAAGAACTATACATTTGTTCACACATCCTTCCTTTGTGGACATCAAAACAGTAGATCAAGCACAGAGTTGGAAAAGGGTCTCTCAGCATAGTGAGCATCCTCCAAATGCAAACAGAGCTATTTGTTATGCACTGCGCTGCTAAACACAAGCAATGACTACATTTTACCACATACTACTACATTACTACCATTAATACTACAGCCTTGGACTCAGAATAGAATTAGGTTAATACCCCTCTGATTTATGGATTCTCAGTCGACTAGCACACTAAGTGAGGCTGAAGAACTCATTTATGCCAGACAGCTCCTTATCATTGCTACTGGGCTTTGTCAAAACTAGTACCCCACAACCAGACATAAACACTGGTTCAGTACAGCTCGACAACAGCGAAGTAGACCTGAGGACATGTGACAGCATACATTCTGTGACTATTTCATCTCCATATGGCACACTGTATGTGGCTGCACACCAGCTTCACTGCACCTATGAATAAACTGTACCACATACGAGCGGCATTTCTTCCTACTGCAATTCAAAGCCCAGACTGTAGACCAGCATCTGGTAAACTACTCACTGTTAGGATTTCACCCCACAATCCAAAGCAAAACGTTTTGGACAGAAGGATTTGGACACTTATCCTTTAGCCAAACCATTTTGTGTTATTAGTGCCTAATCTTCTGACATGTTAACTAAAACTCTACATTGCAGGTCCTCCCCATGAGTAGAAGATATTGAGATGAATGAAAGGCATGGGCTGTGAACCCAGCCATCATTCAGCTCTCAAGTCAAAGAATAGGAAATATCCAAATTGAACAACATCCAAAAATAAACAACACAGGTAATAACTGAATAACTACATATATTCCATTCTAAAGTCAGTCAAATTATGTCTGCTGAACTATGCCTCCATACTTTAACTGGTACACATGTTAACAAGCACTGTGCTTTTATAGTTTCTGCCATTAAAAATAGATGTATCATTTACTAACACAGCTAAAAATATCAACCACCTAAAAACTGTGGTTCAGTAAACTAAACCATCCCACCAGCAACAAGTAATGTAAATTTCTGAAACTATTACCTAGACCAGACATTTTTAATGTAGATTTCTATATATTTTTATTAAATACATGAAAGCATTAAGTGGAAGGTGACAAGTATTCTGTGTAGTAGTTTTCCTGGAGCCTGTTTACATTATGCCATAAGACAATACAATTTCTCAACACAAATGCAGTTAGCATCATACAACTCTGCAATCCACAGCTGCCACACCACAAGCTTTTTCAGACCAAGACCTTCAGTAGCAATTGTGAGTGCTTAGCAGACTGGATTTTTGTTAGGAGATGTGAAATCGCAGTGGATCAAGGAAGCCCACACTTCAGCCAATCCTAAACTTGTGAAGCGTGCAGGATTTCCCACACTGTTGGGCTAACCTGCCATAGCGCTGGGCTGCTGACATGACCTTAATACCAGCTTGTTCCAGTCTTCTTAACTTTCTGATCTCTTCCACATCTTTCCCCTTGGGTGCTGATGTTTCTTTTGCACTACATAAAGGAGACTGGTCTATGGAGTTTTCTTTACTTTGATTCACAGCTAATTGATTTTTAAGGGAGCTTGCTTCAGGAGCCATGGAGCCCACTTTCTCCTTTTCACACAGTCCTGATGTTTCATTCAGTTCTTCTTCTATGGTTTCAGGGTGGGGTTTGCTATTGAATTATACAAGGTAGTTTAATGTAGGCTGTGCTTAAAACATACACACTTATAAGCACATTTTCCTGAAATCAAGACGCCAAAGGGTGAATTCTGATGAATAATCAGGGAAGATAATTATGCTCTTTAAAGGAAGTTGTTTCTTAGTCCAAATCAAAAGTGAAGTATTAGTTGACAAAACAAACATGCAGAGTCACACGCAGAGTCACAGCTATATAAACCATACTGGTGTATTAAATACAACATACAAATAAATTTATTTTTTAAAAAATAGCAAAAATATTATCTATTTTGATTAAATATATAAAACATTAGCTTTAAGTATCATTTGTCAGTAATTGTCTTGAGAACTGAAACAGATTGTCCAGAACAGTTTTCTCCAGCTTTGGGTTTGAGTCAACATCCACGCTACTTACATTAACCAATATCTTGTCAAACACAAGCTATACATTGCATTGTGTGGTAAATAATGACATCACAACAATGATTTTCCACTTGTTGCTTTTCTACTAGCTTCACCAATTGCTAAAAACTACTTATCAGTACCACACCAGCAAGAGATTTACTACAGTATCATACACCTTGTGAAAAGAATGAAGGTTGGGCAAGTGTTCAAGCATCATCACTGAGGAAAGGAGGAGGTGGACAGGCCAGTCTTACCTGAAAGGTCTGTCTCCCAGTGGTGACGTCGCTGTGCTCCAGCTCTTTCGGTACTCCTCTCGTTCAGCTTTCTTTTTCCGAAGCGGAGCAGGTACATAGAAAGTCTGATTACTCTTGTTTGGGAGGTACTGGTTAAAAGGCACAGCTGATTTAGGTTCACCGTGTGAGGTCCGCCTCGCCAACATATCATCTTTTTTCACATCTGGCATCTTTCTGTGTGGCAGGTCAGTTTCTGAGTCACTTCCTCTCCCTAGTGAGGAAGGAGAAAAAAAATCCTTTTTATTTTCAGTTTCATCCAGTTGTTTGGGTTATTTTAAAATTATAAATCAGAGAAGACACCGCCAAAGAATTACATTTAGCCACCTTCACCTGCATTTGTATTTTAAAATCAGTCACTGAAGGTAGTAGCCACAACATCTACACAGACAGTAAACTTTTTTCTGTCGTTCCCTGAAAAATTCATCTTCAGCCACAGGCCATATCAAAAAACCTTAGGTTAAAACTAAGCCAGACTTGTCAATCACACAGGACAGAAGTTTACCTGAAGCCCAGATGACTCCTAGTTGTACACAAGAGCATGTCTGACCTGATTCACAGTCTTTGAACCTAGACTAATAGGTACCTAACTCAAGCACAAGCAGAAAAAGGTTCTATATTGTACAGCTACAGAATGGCAGGAATATGTGGGTGTTCCTACACACACATTAACACAGCAATTTGAACACAGACAGCATCAGCTTTGGTCAAGAGCTGAGGATAGCAGCAGCTGCTGTGAACTGGAAGGCTCAATGGTCTCTCTCCAGACTCACTGGTTGCCTAGTCAATCAGTCTAGTACACTGCAAAATAGACAGAGACTTGATCTGCAGATGGAAGGGTGCAAGAAGAGAGGGAAGTGATCTCAGGATTTAGATGTTAGATCAGTACAGTGAAGAAACAAAGTGGCAGAGAAAAATCAAGAGTTTGAGAGAATAAGAAATGAGGTTAGCAGAGCTGGGTGACCACTTGATTTTGTTCAAATGAACTAAACTTCCTGATATTTACAACACATTTAAAACACTGAGACTTAGGCAAGCTTCTGACTTGAAACTCCCAAATTGTAGGAGAAACACCCTAAAGAGCATTTGCAGTGTGGAACTGCTCTCATACCCATTTTGGAAGCCTAGATTCCCTGCACCATAATGAGCCTTGTAAAATAATTCACAAACAAGTTATGCAAATAGTTTTCTTCCAGCAGTGTAACCTTATCATGGGCCCTAGTTTGAAGAGTGAAATGGAGTGTGTTCAGCTATTTGTCCCATCAGCATTTGTATGTTCTCCAAGCTTTGGAGAGTTGGATGTCTCTGGTCCTTAGCCCTTTTGCAGCACTTGCAAATGCAATTAGCTGTTCCCCTTTTTAGGGTGAAGGGAAGCCACTCAGGTTGTGTCCTCTTGTTAATTCAAAACACTAGTAAATTAATAGCTAATTCACTGTGCTACGTACTGAACAACTGAAAACAATGAAGTCATAAAAATCACAAGTAGCTTGTGTATAATTCAAAGTGGGGGAAGAAAAAGAGGTCTAAATATGCTAGGAATGTTATTTGCAAAGAGCTTTTGCAGTAGATTGAGTTATTCATGATTTTCTTGGAGAGAGATGAAGAAGAGTGAAAAAGAACAGTAGGAAAAGACATGACACAATGGAAATGAATGTTAGACAAAAATCACAATGCACTTTTTTGTCAGTAATATTTTGCTTGAACAATTTTTGTTGAGAACTTATGACAACTAGCAACACAATTGGTACCCTGAATCTATGTCTGAACAAAAAGTGGAGATACTGTCACAGAATCATGGGTGTCTGAGGATAGCTGAGGTTCGAAGGGCTGTAATGTCATTAGACAGAGCAGGGCACAGAGTAAGTAAAAGATAAGAAAAATCCCTTACTGTTATTTGCTATTCTGATTGCTTTTGACTTTGTTTTGGTGTCTATTTTTGCAACACGTGAAAACCAGTCTTGAACTGGCAGATAGAAATGCTGAAATAGATAACCACAGTAGCAGAGGAATTAGAACACATTCCTCTCATTACTGATGTGCCTACCAGCATCCCCAAGCTGAGTACTTCAGAGAAAAACAGCTTCTTTAATTATTCATATCTTACTCATGAAATTATTTTCAGCTCAAATTTGCAAAAAAAGTACTTGAAGCCAAAGTACTGAATGGAAGGTGCAGCTGTGCTCTACATTTATAACTTTAAGTTTGTTGTTCTGCATTTCCAAGTAGAAGCAGCAGCAGTTTCCACAACTAGTAACAAGCAATTATATACTAGAGACGTGTACAGATCCTTCTTAAAAGGATCCATGCACAACTGCAAGCAGAGGATTTTATTCATTGGCAACTCTAAAGGCAGTTCAGTCTGCAATTCTACTGTGTTTTAAATAACTCTTCTACTCTACCACTGGTTTTGTTTGTTTTTTGCTAAGGGACAGGCTCTACATGGGACACGAGAGCAGTTCCTCAACAGTGAGACTAATCACAGATTGCACTTGTGAAGGTAGTATTACTTACTGCTTCCACCTAAACTAATTACCTTAGGATCACCTAAATAATGTCCATTCAGGCTTTTATTTCTTCTAGGAGTGGAAGGAATCATAGTTTTAGTTCACAATAATATTATTTGGTTTATAAAACTCCTATTTGAATGGAGAAAGAAGTAATGAAAGCAAAATGTTTTCCTCCATCCAACTTTGTATATAGAATTATAGAATTGTTTAGGTTGGAAAAGACCTCTAAGATCACTAAGTCAAATATACTGTTTCTATCAAAAACTACTAACAGCTGAGTAAAACACTGGCCTGCTGGGACCACAGGAAGAGGTTCAACATAAAAGAGGTCAGCCAAGTTACACCTCACCTGCAACTGTTGGAGGAGACAGCTGTGAAGTTATGGCAGTAGTACGCAGGGAAAATAGGACAAATTAGAAAGTGTTGGCTGGACAAGTCGTTCACGTGCACACAGCATCTGCACGAACCCTGGTTAAAGACTAATTTTTCAGAACAAGCTTTGTGTGCTTCCATCTTATTTTGTGTTTGTTACAGACTCAGGAATGTGACAAGATAGTATGTCTCAGCAAACAATCTGTGGCAAACAATCACAAAAGCTTTCTAACATCTGATAATACAGCAGACGTTGACAGGAAGCATCTATAGGACATATGTAACTGGCTGTCTACCAGCTTCAAGTAAGCAGGGACAGTGGACATCCCTTGAGCACCCAGGATAGAGCAACACTTTTCTATTAGGACATGTGAGGTGTTCCTATTTGCCAACACCACGCTTGTGTCATTTGAGAAGGCAGAAAAACATTTTATAATGTGGAGCCTGTGCTCCGCTCAGTGTCTGAGGGATCATGAGGCTGTTTCAGGGAATCAGCCCCAATAGCTGGTTCTGGATGGTCAACCAGTAACAGCCCAAACACCACAGGCTACTCAGAGCAGCAGAGCAGATCTTAGCTCTGATTTTCCCAGAGCTCTTTCATAATTCTACTGGGATACCAGCTCTCCCTGCGAGCTTTCCAGTTTTAAGGAGTTCCCCAATACCTCAGGAAATCTCTCATGTGTCCGGTTACGATTCACACCAGTTTCTTTCACACTGCCAAAAGCAGTATGAACATCTGGTTCCTACCAAAAAGTCTTCCTGCCTTTCCTTTTTAAATTAAGTAAACAACATTACTAAGGAGAAGTGATTCATGTGCGCAACATAACTTCATCTGATGACGAAGTTTGATTTACTCATCTATTTATCAGGAATATAACTGCACAGAAACAGCCTCAATCATGCATCCTTTTGTCCTAAACCAGAATCCTGCTCATGACAGGTAACCTAAGTGCATGCTCCACACCTGTTCCTAGCAAATCCTTCTTCATCCAGCATGCTGTGTTTACAAGCCTCTGAAAACCTCTTAGAACCAGAAAAGAAAGGCAGAGAAGTGGCAGGCAGCAGCCCTTCTGTATGCCTAGAGCTGCCTGTCCTCCCACAAACGTGTACAAAGTTCTGATGCTGGGATGTATTAATTTACCCAGTTTTCTAAATGCCATGAAAGCATATATGACATTTGATAAAGTGCTGTACATCAGACTTCAAAACTCTGTCAAGTATCAGACATTTTCAAGATATTCTATGTCATTTATCTGCCCTGCATTTACTTAAGCAAACATTTTATTCACTACCATTCACTACAGCCTATTCCTGTAATTTTATTTCTTGCTTCAGCCTAGTTTGTAAGTTAAAATGAGTCTGCACAACATCTTCTTACACCAAAACCCAGAAAAGCACTCTTCCCATCATAAAATTACACTGCAATGATGTAACTCATTTCCCAATGCTATACTATCTTGAGACAAACTTCAGGTAAGCTGTTGGCAAAGTCACCTACACCTCAGGGAGCACAGATCAGCATTCACAGAGAAATTCTCCCACCGGACTTGTCCAACTCAGAGGCTGTGTGCAGCTTCTGAATGGCACATTTATTCCAGAAACCTTCCTTCCATGTCACAGTGTTATGCATGTGCCACACTGTGACTGGTACTTACCATCACTACTCCCTCTGAGCACTACATCTGGAGACGGTGTCTGCTGCGAGCGGGAGCCAAAGGAGTCCAGACTGTCAAAGGAATCATCTCTGCCGTGGCGAGGCGGGGAGAGGGAATCACTGCGCTCAGAGTCCCAGCAGTCTATATAGCCGCTGTCACGAATGCTGCGCTTGGGGCTCTCAATGTCCTCTGTTTCCTACATGGAAATACAGCAGGAACCTCTTCATAAAGAAGGCACTGACACACTCGTGAGATGCATTACACATCAAAAAACAAAGCATCTTCCCAAATACTAAAAATTTCCTCCCCAAAATAGGGTTTCCTTGGTTTTTGCCCCTTCTTCCCTTCAAAACAAAGTGCAAGCTTGCAATAATCTGGTTTTATGCTGTTTAAGGAGAAACTACTTTCATTAATTAGTACAATGAACTGAGAAAAAGTTCAAATAGACCAGTTAATAAACTGATCAAAAGTGAAAGTAACCTGAAACTTGACTTGTCGTCCACAGTCCATAGCACAGCCAAAAGCACTACGATTTTAACATCGTGCCTGCATCAGGTTTAAATTTGCTGCTTTCCAAAAGATCCCCCCGCCTCTCCTTGCCCATCTATTGTATCTGGCCAGGACCCCAGCAGACAGAATTTGTTGTTGCTGCTTCAGCTCGGCAAAATAATAAAGCAGTGTGCCCCAGCCTCCGTCTACCTTGAAGAGAAATTCCTGTTATGAAAGAGGGATGTCTTTCTCAAGCAATCAGCAATGAAAAATATGCAAAATGCTTTTCCCGATGCCTCAGAAGAATTCAGTTGTGCTCTTTACTCTTTGCCAGCTCCTGGCTCTGGGGGATATGAAAGCACTTGTAGCTGACCCACATGTTCAGAGCAGGGAGAACAATGGTTGTCTTTGACAGCCCTGTGATTATAAATTCTTTCCAGTGCAAGCAGCACATACTAAAACACTGAAACTCCAGCAGAGGGAAAGGTCAATAGAAGCCATCCTCACCCTTGCATTATAATAAATTCCTTGTTTTACAGAGTGTCTTAACATTAATTACAATCTCACAGACTAAGAAAAAACAAAAATAACGAAGTTTGTTCAGAGAGAAATCTGGTTTTTTCTTCCCCGACAGTAAGTAAAGTCAGAGATGTGGGTGCCATTATCAGACTGACATTTTGTGACCCAAAGAGGCTGGAATGTGATTTTTTTTTCCTCCTGAAGCATTTGAATATTAATTCCTAATTAAGAAGCACCCCCTGCTTACCATGAGCTGAAGCACAATGGCTATATTGAGCAGAGCTCCCACTGTCCCTGACTGCTAAGGTTTTACCCGTCACTAGTATTGCCAATGAGAAGATCCATCAGGAATATCACAGTATGCTATGGCGGGCCACCTCCACAAAAAAAGCAGGTTTGCCAGAAAAGTGATGGAAAGTGGAGAGCCCTACAGTAACACACCAACACTCCCCTGCTGAACAACAGAGAGGCTTGAAGCAGGACTGAGACACCAGACCAAACGCCCTGCAAACTTTTCAGGAAGAAGGCCTAATTAGTGCCACTCACTACTAATCTGCCAAAATACCACATTAATGCCAGCAGCAAAGGTCACCTAAGGCTAAGCTAAACTGTGGTAATGCCATTAAGTAACCTCACAGTAAATAGAAGTGAAAATATATTCTAAAAACAGATAAAATGCATCTAAAAAAGTTATAAGGAATCCTATGTAATTTCTTTTCCCAATTCTGCTTAATGAACTAAAATACTGATAGAAACAATAGATAACAAAAATCTGTCTCCCTGAAATCTGCATTAATTACACACAGCCAAGAACTAATCTACTAATCCAATCAAAATCCCGTTTGTGACACGATCCAAAAATCTTTTAAAAAATCCAAATTCCTTAAATCCGCTCATCCCTTCACACCAATCAGCTATTCTCAATCTTTAGGCACACTTCCATTTTCCTAAATTACTGTATTTGAATGACACAGAACTGCTCAGCAGCTACAGGGACTTCAACTGGGCAAAAAGCCCCATCCCACATTCACTATCTCGCAGAGTTTGAAAACAGTCCAATTGTGAACTAATGAGTTCTGCAGAACCTACTTTCAATGGCCTGTTTATGTTAATTTTGCATGCTGCTCACTAAGAATTAGGAAGCAGGCACCAGGACAGGATCCTAGACTTCTGTAAACATGTTCTTTACAGCTTTCCCCTTGGCAAAGACACTCTCACAACACAATGCCGTCACACAGACGGGTACTTGTCCTGCCTTGAACAAACGTCATCTCCCAAATGCTATCAGTGGGAATGTGCTTATCTGTGGGACTGATAACACCACGACATGACACACAACAGTGCATTAGTCTTTCATATTATCTAATTAAAAACACAGTATGTCACCAAGAGGCAGTTAAAGTGCGATTGCCAAATACAAGATGCATTTGTCCAGGAAGTTCCACCCACTGAATATAATCAAAAAGCCAATTTATCATTGGGAATTTCTAGTTTAAAAGTAAAGAAGAATGAGTACTCAAATAGTTAATGAAATTAAAAGCAGAGTAGCATGAATCAAATTAGAAATTAATATCCCCTTCAGCATGAGAAGTAGAAAAAGATGAGTCTGAGACAACTTACATCAGAGCTGTCTTTTGATTTGCTTATTAAAAAAGGAGGGTAGAGAGGATTTACAACAGAAAAACTAAACCACACTGAATTTATGGTTGAGTTAGTTATTAAATTCTGTGGAAAAAATGCTGGTAGAGAATGTGATAAAGTGTCTTTTCATCACTCAAGCTCAGCTATAAAGAACATCAGAGGGTTGCACAGCATGATTAAAATGTTATATTTTACAACCAAATCCTCTTCAAATGCAGTAACATACAAACCCACAATTGCCAGTGGGAAATACTGCAGGGGTACAAGAGCAGGGACATGATAAAAGAAGTCACCAGCAGCCCTCACAGCAGCATCACCCTAAATAAGACTTTTCAGGACTTCAAAATGGTCTGTTTATGCATTAAAGGCATAAACTTTCAGCTTTTATGAGACCTCTACTCTTCTCCCAGCTCCAACATTTGCTACCAGCTTCTTGCTTTTGTCCTTAATTTGCAGCACTCCGCAATGCCCAGCCAGGCCCTTCACAAATTTCACGACCTCCAGCTCCCTGGAGAATGCTTGCTTTTGCCCCTAGCCTATTTCATCCCACAAAAGGGTTCAAGATAGGACCTTCAAAATGCTCTGATGATTAGTTTCATGGGTAAATATCACCTGGAAAAAGAGGAGCCTTGTAGTATGAGATTAAACATTAAAAAATAAACCATCATACCATGCAGTACTGTGACTACCTGCACTCTGGCAATTTTTCTGTGCTAGCTCCCTTTTTTGGGTTTGTTTCACCTTTATGACCCTTTGGAGTGTGAGCTGCTCCTTCTCCACATCTTCTATTTGTAAACAACTCAACTACTAACTTCATCTTTTTACTGCTCAGGCTCAGTCATATCACTCAACTCAAAAATAAACTTCTCCAGAGAAACAGGATGTTCTCTTTTCCTCTCCATTTTCACCTGCTTGTTCAGAAGAACTGGGCTCACAAACAGGAATTTTACCCATCTAGTTAAGGTTCTCTGGTCACACCAGGGTGCAGGAGCTGCTATCAGTCAGACAAGCATTTCTTCCTCTCCAGTGGAGCTGGCCCTGTGAGATCCCAGAACGAAGAGCTGCAGATGGCACAGTTGCAGCAGCACAGAGCTGAAGGAGATTTTAAGTCCAGAGAGTCCAGAGAGTCTCCCATGGTCCCCAAACCCTCCTGTCTGTGATGACATGGCCGTTACATGAGGTGGGGAGGGAATCGCAGGCACGAGGCCCTTTGTGGACTGCAGAACATATCTGCACAGCCCTTCTTGAGCAGTATGTCCAACACACGTGGTGCCAGCACATGGTGCTGCCAATCTTCTGCCACACCTGCTCCTTGCCCCTTCCATCCCAATGAAAGGCAGGTTTGGTTATCAGTGCTAACCATTAGCATTAACCATGAGGTTACGTGTCTGATGTTGAGGTTCAGGGCGTGCTAGAATGCTCAACCAAAAATTCCCAGACCACCCTAAAGCAATCACAACTTTTGCCTTCCAACAGAGTTCAGCTCATCATAAACCACCAAATATTATTTCAGCCAGAATTTAGGGCTTGGCAAAAACAGATTTATCTTAACTATGCCCTTGGTGAAACATAATCTCCTTCTCCTCCTCTTCAGCTTTATTTAGATGCTTTGGTTTGATGCTTTAGATTGCAACACAAAACCAAAAAAGCTGCCTATGAGACTGAATGTTTTAAAGAAGAGAAAGACTATGCTTTTTGTGAGTCCTACCATGTTACTTTTGAATCTCAGCTCTTCTAGCTGAAACTTGGTGTCATAAATGGAAATAATTCAAACCAAAACACATGGAAATTAAGATGAAAGAGCCACATGACAGTTCTAAAGCCCTACTTGACATCACTTGCTGCATCACTGATACCACCACAAATCTGGCTGCCAAAGTGGCTTTCAGTTTGGTAGAATCAGAAACATTTCTGCTGTAGGTAGAGGTTTACTAAGGAATTTTCACTCCAGCTCCCCTTCACTCATATTTAGCAAGAAACAGTTTATTTAGCAGAGTAATAATTTGAAGTAAATTTCCATTCCCAAAACATAACAAAAAGATACCTTTCTCATTTGTGCCAGGAAGCCTTCAAACTCCTTCAGGTTCAGGGTTGATCCACTATATGATGTGCAGCTGTTTGCTGCTTTCCCTAGCCAATAAATGGTGACTAATACCTGCAGAAGTTAATAAGAATTAATTTAAATCATCTACACAGTCCTGTAGCTAAATTTACTTCCCTGCAACATCCCTCGTTTATTCTAGACTGCACAGCAGCACAAAATTTTGAAAGGGAAGTGTCTGTCAAAGGTTAAACAGAAATACATCAGGCAACTATGAAAATTTAAACAGTCCTAAAAAATATGTAACTTAACATATTATCTCCCTGGTATTTTTAATAAAAATAATAGAAGTGTTATGTCTGCCTGGAAAAATAAACAGAAAATATGGACCTGAGCAGAAAAACTAGACAAATAGATTTGAAACTTCAAGAAGACACACATACATATATTTGTTTGTAAACTCAATACAAAAAAAAAATCCCTAAAGACTACTAATATTAGCAGTCATTAAAAAAATCACTCAGACCAAGGTAATAAACCTAAAGTACATAGAATGCCTGCCTGCCTAAAAGCATCTCGAATATGTGTCTATTTCAAGGACAGAAAAGGGAGTCCCATTTTTAATTACCTTAATGTAAGTAACCAGATGACACAGGAACATTCATTTCCAGGCTTCTGCTAGTTTAAGAATTGCTTAGCCCAAGATTAATCAAAAGCCATGAGCATCTTGTCGTTTCCATCAGACTACAGTATAAAAGTTAGTGATTTCATTCAAGTTCTGACTTGATACCTCTGCTAACTCAAAAATGCCTTCAAAACTGGTGAGGGAAAAAGATCAATAATTGCTCTTGCAAGTAGCAAAGATATCTGACCCGACAGCTGGTGTTGCACTTGTTTTAGAAAATGAGAAATTAAGATGCTAAGGATGGTCAAATCCAATACATCCAAAAATGCTGATGTTTATACCATGCAAGGAAAGGCCTTTTCTGCACCCACATATGTCTCCACTTACAGCAATGTCTTTAATAATACCTGTGCAACAGCTATTTGGACTGGAAGCTGCTCATCAAAGGCAATTCAACTCAGTGTTTTGCACTGGTTAAAAATCACAAACCATCACCCTAGAACTTAGGGCTTTTTCTCATTTAATGCTCATTATTTTGGCATATTCCATGACATTGCAAAGGATTTAAATGCAGAACGAGCAGGAAATATTTTGATGTGGAAAAGAGATGCAACCAATAATAAATAATAGTTACCATTGACTGTATCAAAAAAATATTCATAAACTGAAATACAGTATCTTATGTTTTGATGGGACAGGGCCATATACTTCATGCTATGTAGTGAACTAAAGGAAACAAGACTAGCAGAAATCCCAAAGGAGGATTTCACTAGGAACAGACATCTCTCGGACTCCTCTTTCCTAAAACACGCATCCACATTCCTCCTCAGCAACATAGCAACGTGCTAGACTTGTCTTTATCAGTCTGCTCTAGCATCCCCATTTTTCATTTAAGTGTATTGTCCAAACTTATGCAGCACTGGAGCTGAGGCCCTGTCAGAAAATGATACATCATACAGATTTTCTTTTTAAAAACAACTGTGGCACATAACGTAAAATATGTATTTTATATATAAATATAGTTTATATTTTTCTTCAGTTTACAAGTAGTATACATATAATGAAATAACTAACATTTTTAATAAAGTTCAAAAACTTTTCTCTTTTTTAAAAATTACATCCGAATCAATACTACTGCGCTGAATGAAAGAAGGTGGTGTTGCAAGTACTGACTTTTTGTCTTGAAACAACCTTTATCTGAACTGTTTTCCTTCAACCAACACCACTTGACAAATTTAATGCAAAAAGCCTTACAGTATATGTACTGAAATGAAAATATTTGCAAATAACAGTATTTCTAGCAACCAGGAAACTGTCCAATTCATTTTGCCATTTAGTTCATTGGTGAAGGTTATGGTGTTTTAGATATTTTTATTTATTTATGCTAGCATTTAATCATTTTCCTCTTCTTCTTTTCTTTATTTGGAAAAAAAAAAATAGCAGAAAATTTCACATTTGCAAGCAATTCCGGCTGGCTGCCAGCTGAGGCTGCAGGATCATGCACCTGGAAAGCATATATTGCCTACGAGCACATTATGGAGGATACTTTTGAAACTTCACCTTTAAAGCAATACATCTGTACAAAGATGTTTAGCCAGTGCCCACAAAGACTGTTAAAATACCCAAGCTGATTTCTTCCCCTAAAATTCTATGTGCTGGGTGCAGAAGATATTACTCTAATGATGATGGGAAAGACAGGATGAAATAATTTGGGGGAGGGGTGATTTTGCTGTTGTTTGGAGGTTTTTTTTTCCTCCAGTTATGGCAGTTATGATTACTGGTTTTCAAAGTTATTAGAAAAGATCTTGGCATTTCCTATCAGGATATAGGGATGTGAGCCAAACAAAAATTATACCAGTTTACAGCTAACAAAGGACAGACAGATTGCTAGGCTTTAAACTGAGACCAGCAAAGTTTAGACATTTTCTTTTTTAGCTAACAAGTACAGGATCCAATACCATTGCCCTTAGTTTAAATTAACAGAAAATTGAAGTTAAATGGAAATAGTCTTTCTGGGGAAACACTAATTTATTTGGAAGAACATTGAGAAAGCTAGCAAACCTCATAGTAATGCCTTGCATCCCAATTTAATGGTCATTTTGTTTCATTTTAAATGCTTTGTGCAACTGTACTCTATGCCTATATATTTGTGAAGGGCTACAAAAGTGTAGCTTCATGGTCAAATCAGACCATTCCCAGCAAACACCACACTGGACAGCACAGAAATCACTTTGTTTATCACCCATCTAAGAGTATCTAAGAAGAGACAACTGTTATCCATTTTATTTCTGTTGTAAGGCTGTTTCGCCATATCAGCTCCACCTAAATTTCCAGCAGAACCCAGTTAGGTTTGTATTCAGAAGGACTTTTCAGCAATACTCATGTGTACTCAGTCTTTACTAACATAATTCTTGATCAGGCCAATAACAAGATTAACCAGACAAAAAGAAAAACTCCAAGTGATGTACTTACATTTTTCAGCTTCCTACTATAGTCAATGTTCCTGGTTGCACACACAAACATATACAAAGATTAAAAAAAAAAGGAAAGAAAAGAAAAAGGAAAAAAAATCAGAAAGTAGACATACTTTCCAAGAGGCTGTATGCAGCAGATCACATTTTCCCTAACAATAGCCTGCCGAATGCTCCTGCTGTCTGGAAACACATGAAAGCTAAGAAGATGTAGTTCACACATTCATTTATTTATAACATGGGAGTATTTTGTCACCATTATTTCAATCATTAAATTAGAATTCTGGAAATACAAAAAGAAAATGTGTTTATAATGGTCCCACAGTAAAGTAGGACAATGCCAAAATATTTCCTTTAAACAGAGTTGCTGATTTCTTAAAAAAGAAAGACAAAAGTCCTCACTGCTAAAATATATTCTGCAGTTATCCAACAGTCAGTTTCTGCTCTGCAACCCATACAGATTCTTGAAGCAACTGAACAAGCATAAGAGGCATCACCAAACATTAAGGAAATATTGCAGGTGCTTCTGTGGAAACAAACATTACAAAGAACAAAGTGAATGGACAAAGCAACAAAGACCCTGCCATTTAAAACAGAATGTGCCGTGGAAAACATTTAGTTTTTAAATGTATACTTGAGCACTCAGACTGAACATTGGCATTGTCCTTTTCAATTGATTTTTTTCTTTTATGTTCATGGAGGAGTGGCAGTTTTATGTTAAAAACAACAAGGTACAAAGTTTGTGCAAACATAAACAACGTTTCAAAATTCAGCAAAGAAAGCATTAAAAAAAGAAGGAAAGACGTATCACATTTGGGTGCTAAGAACTAAATAAGAGTACTTGAGATTTAGTAAAGATTGTGTCCTGATTATTTATAGTGGAATTGTCTTCTACTATAACAGTAAGACCACTCCAGCATTAAAGTTTATCTGGCAAAACCAAAAATAAACTCAAATCTGTTAGAACAACAAAAGCCTAAATATAGGCAATGGTGGTAAACAAAGTATTTTTGATAACATCTTTTTAAGACAAAATTTTGTCCTCTAATACCCACACAATAAGAAAAATAGAACAGTCCTGTTTTTTTTTTTCTTAGTAAAATAACAGTGGAAAAGAGACTTGTTTAACAAGTCACAAAAAAATTCCTTACAGCATTAGCTCATAACTTTTATAAGCAGAGTGATCCAAAAAATAGATCTAATGCATGCCTCAATTAACATCTATATGGGGAAAAAATGGTTAAAATGTCATTATCTTAAGCATGTGCAATAATGTGATACTCATCCTTTACCACAGAACAAATAATATTTTCACGATGTTTAAAAAAATCACCCAGAAGTCTTCAAAGAGGGAAAAAATCACCTTCATGCTTTGGGAACTAGCTAGCAGAACACAGCCTTCAACATATTTCTCTAAAACAGTCATGGACTTGGCTTGTACACCTCAACTCAGTTACTCAGTGTGAACTTGGACAGTGTTAGGAAAACATTTGGCTCATTTCCACAGCTGCTTTCTCTGAAGCCCTCATATGCAGTGGAGGGCCAGGCCAGCTCTGCACGGTTTATGATGCCAGGTTTAACCTGGTGACATACTGAACAGCTCTGCTTCGAGCTCCACCCTAGTCAAAGCCTCTCAACCTGCCTCCACCAAGGTACTCCATCCATCCTCAACCCCAAAAGATGAAGGTTTTTATCAGAAAGGCTCTTCCTTTCTGGTTTCATATGGAGATTAGGGTTTTATATGAAGATTATGGATTGTTTTGCAACTCTCTCCAGTCAATCATTGTAATGATTTTAAAGGACATCATGAAGAACTTATTTCATTGAAGTATTATCAGATTTAGAATAAATAAATGACATAGCCCCCACTCACTGCCATGTAGAGGAAAAGAGGAACCTCATGTGTGGTTCTCTCTCATGTGAGAGTCAGAAACTTGGGAAGGAGCAAAAAATGGTATTCCTTAAAATAAGAACACTGGCCAATTCGATTTTCAGAGCCTTTGAATTTTCCCAGACAATGCCTGAACACCATGAAAACTTTCCCAGCTTCAATTGCCAGAAAGGAATAAAAAAAATGCTACTGAAATTTAGTAAATTGTTTCCATATACTTTTCTAAAATGGATATGTCTGATCAGGATTTCATTAGTGATCTTTTTGGCCAAATGAAATTAGACCATTCAATCAACTCAGCAGCATTTGCTTGTCTGTAGAGCAATAACTGTAATATTAAATGATGTGGCTGTGCTCACACAGACAGAGAGAAATTTTAGAGATAATAAGTGAGTTTCTGAAGAAGAAATGTAAACAATAGTTAAGTTTAGAGACTGTGTCCTTGGAATTACGTTAGCTGAAGTCACCAGTGGAGTCAGATAAATTACCATAAGACCAATCAGCTAATGGCAACTATCAGTGTTATAAAAGTCTGTGTTCAAAATAAACTTTCTCTTCATATTGTCACGGTTGGCTGGTGAGTTTCTGTCTCACTCTCTAGCATGACTGTGACAAAATGATAGACCCAAAGCTTTCAGGAAAACTTCTAAATAACACCAATTATAAATTTTGTTAATCTTATGAAAATGTGTGGTGCTTTGGCTTTTAAAAGGTGGGGGGCCTGTGCAATTTGTGCGGTAGTGGGTGTGTGTCTTTGGTGAGAAACTATCTGAATTGTGGTATTTCCAGTTCACACAGACTTCCTCAGTCCAACTACTGTGTGTCTTAAACTATAGCTCTTGCAGGAAAGTGAAGAGACCATGCTTATGTCTGTATCTCATAGAATCTGAGAGGCCTCTAAATGTCCTATATTGCACCATCAGAACAGCTTAATCTGGCATAACAGAAGTGTGACTTCTTTTCCCCCAGCCTACCATATTTTATTAGTTGGACAGACAAAAAACAAATGTCATCAATTTAGTTTAGGAAAAGCCCTAAGTCTCTCAGCATCTCATTGCCTCACTAAGACAGTATTTTCACAAAATCACAAAATAAACTGAGTTGGAAGGGATCCACAAGGATCAACTCCAGCTCCTAGCCCTGTAGACATCCCCAAGAGTCACATCATGGGCCTCAGAGTATTCTCTAAGTGTTGTCCTATTTCACAGAGCTGTGATTGATGTCTCTGGGACAAAACCTGTTGAATAGAACAATCTATTCGTCCCAACACTGAAAGTTTCCCAAACTCTGCTTCCTATTTGTCTTATACTAATTAGTCCTATAGCCTTTTTGCTCATTCTTAAATATTTACTATTGCATCACATGCACCTGAGGCTGTAACATGCTGGTCACAAACTGCTGTTGTACTTACTTGATGGTTACTCTGTTTGATGTGTCCTGAAGATCACCAGGATCAAAAAGCTGAGATTCTTTAAGTCCCAGTTCTTTGCAGCCTCTTAAGAATAATATGATATTATCCTGAAAAGAGACAAAAAGTATAAAACCTCAACACTTTAAACGCTCCTTAACTGAAAAAAAAATCTTACCAAACCAATTTCTCCCTAATTCAGTAACTGCTCATGAACAGTTATATCATTAGCTAAATGAAGAACCAAAGCCATTTCCAGTCACATAATTCAAGAAGTCAGTGTAGATTTTGTTTGAAAACCAGATACGTAGGAAACTTTTTTCTTTTTTTTTCCCCAAGATATACAACTACAACAAGCTTGTTGACTTGCTTCTTTTCAAACACAGATATTAGCAATTTTTTTAACTGAAAAAGGCCCACTAATTTCTCCACCTACTGCTGGATGCTGCCACACAACCTCAGCATGTTACAGAGTAGAAAAGGCAGGATTTTTGAAGCGAGCAGGAAGAGTAGATATGAAAAAGCCCACCACCATTTAAGCAAGCAATTTGTTCAGAAAACACTTTGCATGTGAGATATGAGCAAGTCAGTTAACACAAGTGTTCTCTTGCCTCTCCAAACATAACCAGTGAGAAGCCACTGAGAAAAGAGATAGGTGCTTTCTCCTGAAATAAAAACCTTGAAGCTACACTTCACATGGCCACTGCCTCTAAGAAACAACACCAATTTTGTAACACTTCCTATGGAGGATTTACTCTTTTCAAAGTGTAAAAATTAAAAGTCAGTAACTAAGAAAGGCTAAGTAAAAACTGATATCACAGAATCACAGAATCACAGAATCTCAAGGTTGGAAGAGACCTATAAGATCATCGAGTCCAACCCAGCCCTAACACTTCAACTAAACCGTGGCACTGAGTACCACATCCAGTCTTTTTTTAAACACATCCAGGGATGGTGACTCCACCACCTCCCCAAGCAGGCTATTCCAGTTCTTGATCACTCTTTCTGTAAAAAACTTTTTTCTTATATCTAACCTAAATCTCCCTTGATATAAGTCTCTTTCAAGCCAAGTCCAAGCAATGACACTTCGGTTTGCACCAAGGAGATTGAATCTGCATGTGTGCATATACAGTTAATACAGGTTTTATACTTATGCATATGCATGTACACCACTCCCCTGTTACAAAACCAATAAATATGTTTTACATGGATAAATCTTGCAGGCCAGTAGAGAATAAGTTTTTAGACATATGTCTCTAGACCAGCAACTGCAATGGTAGATGTGTGCACAAATAAAGATATAATGTACAGCTTGATATCCTTTGAGGAGTCTCATCTCAAACCTAAAGCTAAGCTGCCACACGAAGAGTTACAGAGGAGCAGAACCACACCATGTGGTGGAGACCTGTTTTCATAAAAACTGGGAAGCAGAGGAGCCTGGTGGCATTCAGCTCTTACCCACTCTGCATGACAGAGCAGGGTTGGTGAGCAGGGCTCTCCCCACATCTGCTCCCAGGCCTTTCCTGGGGCTCAGGGAGAGCAGCCCTGTCTGTTCTGCAAGCAGCATGCTAATCGCCGTGCTCTCGGCATGCCAACACTCTCGCACACAAAGCTCGCCAGCCACACCACAGAAAACACAGACTTGGAAATTCAGAGGAGTTCAAATCTCCCTTTCTTCCCTGGCTGAAACTTAACAGCTCTGGAGGGAAGCCAGGGGGGGAAGGAACAGCAGCTGAGAGAGCAGAGAGCCCATAACCCAGAGAGACAGCATCATTCATGACATGAAAAGATGCCTGTAAAATTTTCCATCTGGCTTACTGTTTGCATTATAATTTTTCCAACTGCATCATGAATAACTCCTATGTTTAGTCTTTGATGGAGGACAGTCCTGGTCACTCTCAAATGGTTGGTGGAGCAATGCATAAATCGAATATATCAAATAAAAATGCAAAAGCATTCAAAAAAAAGTTCCCAACAATATTTCCAAATTTAACAAAAAATATACTGGACACAGAGGTCATAGTAACCTAACAGACTTAGAAAACAATCAAAGGAGGAGGAATGCTGAAGGTAACTAATTGCACCCATCTTTATGGCAGAAGTTCACATCTGAGTTATGATAAGCAGCAACAAAAATACCAGTTATTTGGCAGCCATATAGTTTGGAAACTCAGTTCTTTTGCTGATGAACAAATGCCTCCTTCTCAAAAAAACAGCATCACCTACTCCTGTTTGGCTATATGCTTTTAGTTTGATGGTCATCACATGAATAATGTTTGCCAACAGTCACTAACACTATCACCCAAACAATTCCTCAGAAAGCTGGTATCTTGTATGGGCACAAATAACCACACATGCTAATAAGATTCAATCAGTGAGCCCGGAAAGAAGCTTCTGCTTTTGCTAAAAATCTCATAATTTTTACTTCCCAATGGTTGGAAAAATGGCACGTTGCTTAAAAGGATTGAAGAAAAATCCAACTAAGAAAATGTTTTCAAGTGATATATTTACTCAAGGACACCTGCCTAGGCTGCCTAACCCCAAGCCAAAAACATATCTCATACTACTGCAAAACTAAACTTTTCCTGGTTTGCTCTAGTACAGATGAAATTCACATTTGTTAGTTCCATTGAATCACTGGAGAAAAGCACTGCTAAGCCACTAAACAGAGAGAGGAGTCTTAAAGTTAAGACCCAGCTCCCAGCAAAGCTTTCTCTCAGGATTACTACACCTTGCATTGACCAGATCCTGATTTCTTCAGTTCTCAGAAAATTTTGCTTTTATCTTTCAAGAGGATTTATTATTCAGTGTCTGCAAGCTGCAGCTATGCATTTTTTGTAGTCACCTAAAACACCATTCTTTGTCATTGCTGAAAAAACTAAAGAAAACAGAAAAAACAAGTTTACAAGTAGGAAGATATAAAAACCACCCTTACTTTAAATAGGTGACTGAAAAGACACGTTGAATGTGCCTGCCCAGCTCCTTACAACTTGGCAGAGTTAAATAGGTCATGCAAATGGGTCACACTGCAGTGGCAGGGATCTCAGGGTGGCCAGCTGCTGTGCCTCAGCTAACAGAGTGGTATCTTTTACAGCGTCTCAGAAGACACATGACCACAATTTGGTCCCTCTGGGAGCCCCTGTGAGACACTATCACACAATTTCCTTAATATATTAAATGGAGATGATACTGCTTTTCTCTCAGCCATTACTTTCTGTAGCTGCAGTGTTGGAGCAGACAGAAAATTGGTCACTTGGTCAGCACATCATTTCCTACAGCCTTAGAGGACCTGCAACTGTCTCTTGCTGGCTCCTCTTAGTTTTATCCCACACCACTGTACAATCAAAAATCTTCTTTTGGCTTTTGTCCTTCATACACACAGAGGAAGAACAAGCTGACAGGTTACAGGCTAAATTTATTTTGCAAATTTTCTCTACTATTTTAATATATAAAATTTTACGTCCATAAATATCTGTATTTATATAGATCTATAAATTATAAATTGTAATCTATAGATATCACAGATAGCTATACAATTTTATCTATGCTTAATCTATAAAATGACAGAAAGTCTAAATAGGTTGTATAGAGAAGACAAACGCTTCAGTGTGGTGACAGACACAGGGCACAAACACAGGATACACAGGATAGGTTAAATCCCAACCCTTTTCTGCTTGCCTCAGCAGGATCCTGACAGTTACTGTTACATCAGCACTACAAGCAATGTCATTTACTTGTAAGTATAGAAAACCAAAATATTATTAATGTAAATGTTTCACTATAATGAATTTCAGGAACAAAAAATTAACCAGCACACAAAACTGCAAACTCCCAGGCAAAGCCAGCCATGAACCAGTAAGAAGGGTCATGGACAGATAAGGGTGCAGAGCACTGACTCCCTGAGAACTTAGTCAGAAGTGTGCATGGGAAGGAAGGGAAAAATGCTCCTGCTCTTACAGCTGCATTTCAACATCATCACCTTTTCATCCTTTCTGGTGTGTAATCTGACAGACTCGCCACTATAAAATCACCTTGCCAGGACAATCATCTGAAGATAATGCAGAGAGAGAAGGTGGCACAGGGGTTACGCCTTTGTGAAGGTGGAGGGAGGGAATGAGGGAGGAGGGAAAAGATAACACACTACTCCTAATAGTTTTTTTGTTTTAACCTGTGTGTTATAAATACGAAAAAATTTTCAGTGTATAGCATTAAGTAATTTTCCTCATGCACGAAGTGGAACACAAAATCCTGAACCCTGTAAAAAAAACCCCAGAAATTGGCAGTTGAGTAGGACAGACACCCTGGAAAGCCACTGCAAATTCACACAGTAGCACTGCCAACACACAGGATAGTTCAAGCTAGCGAGAATCAAATATTCACAGCAGGCAAATTCTCTCCATAGGATCTGCTGATCAGATGCAATGGCAAACAGCATGAATTTGGCCCACTTCCATTCCTTTCATCCGCCACAATACATACAAAACAGTCTCACTCTATTCGCACTGCAAATCAGTTCTCCAGCTTATCACTGTGGAGTCATCGTTTGTCAGATGTGCTACTGCATGGCCTGGATTAGATATTCAGATAAACTTGGGGAAAATAAAAGCAAGCCAAGCTGTATGTCTGTGCAGCACTAAATAAAATGCCAAATACGTGCCACTTCTGCAAGCTGGAGATATTATTAGCTGCCAGTAGCACTGTTCTGTTTTGCAGGACAGCTGCAGACAAACAGGTGGCCTTTTTCATTTCTGGAATGCTGATATTTTCCCTGCTCCAGAATAAATTATAAGATCTCTAAAATTAAAAAAAAAAAAAAAAAAGAAGAAAATTTCCAAACTGCTTTTCTGAGAAGTTTCCAATAGACTTCCAAAAGCTTTTTGTTTGGTCTCAACATTTCTTCCTAATTCCCTAACTTTTCCATTTTGTGTAAGTAATTAGTGGTGATAATTTATCTATACAAAAGCAGTGGATCTTGCCTGATTAAAAGGTTAATAAAAATACTGAAATATTAAGTTCAAGTCCGCCAGGAATAAACTTCTATAAGAAAGGCTGGGAATTTTTCATATATGTATATGTATATATATATATATCTGTGTGTATATGTATGTATACATACATACCTATACATACATATGTATACAAACATGCCTATACATACATACCTAGATATATATATGTTACTATTTCTCCAGGATGCTTTTCTGTGTATGTCTAACTATATACATACGCTTACCTATATATGTGCATGTGTGTGCATCTGTGTGTGTTTTACTGTTCATCCAATATGCTTTGCTGAATATATATAATAAAACTACATAAAAGATTGTTTTCTGTGGCAAACTCCAAATCAGTAGATTTGGAAGGAAATGCATCATAGTTAGGACACATTCACTTAGAAGCTGAGGATGGTTAATCTCCAGAAGAGGAAGGCTGACAGCACACCAGAACTGAAGGCACCCCCCAGAACAGCAAGGGGACGCAGGGCCGCTTACATCCCAAAAGGATTCTGGCACACAATAGCCTCACCCACCAAAATTAAACGCTAGTGGGAAAAAAAAAAAAAACCAAAACAGAAAGAGATGATCCCTGGGAGCAGGGAGGGGAAGCAGGACTTACCAGCCCGTCAGCCGGACCGATCCTCGCCTCCCCAAGGCCACGACCCCGCGGCGGGGCGGCAGCGGGGCCGGGGCAGCCGCAGCCCCCGGACTCCTCCCAGCGCAGCGGCGCTTCCCGGCGCCCGCCCGGGGACACGGCCCGGGAGCAGAGGCAGCACCGGGCCCGGATCGTGTGAACAAAGGCGAGAGGCAGGTCCAGAGAATGAACACCGCGATGATCAGACTGAATTAGGAGTAGGGCTCACCGGGCGGGCACGGCAATGCCTGGTTCCACAGGCAGAGCCTTCCAGCGCGCCCCTGACGAGCTGGTGAAGGCTGCCTTTGCCAAGAAAGCCCAGCCTTCTTTCTTCTGCTTCTTTTTGGGCAGTCAAGAAGGAAAATATGTGTCTCCTTCAAGAACAGTCCGGCTTTCTTGTCAGAAAGGCAAAAAACACCTTTAAAATGGTGTGAAGAAATGGGCCAGTTGGTACTGTACTTCAACTGCACAAAACACACCGGAAACCCAAAAAGTGCCTCTAAATGACTTTCAGGTAATTATCTAAGTCTGCCTGAAGATAAAAATGATAGAATCATAAAGTCATCAAGGTTGGAAGAGACCTTCAAGATCATCCAGTCCAACCATCCACCCAGCACTTCCCCTGTAAACCCTAAACCACGTCACCCAGTGCCAGATCCAGATGCCTCTTGAACACCTCCAGGGATGTGATTCCACCACATCCATGGGCAACCTATTCCAATTCCTGATCATACTACAGTGATTTTTTTTTTTTTCCTAATACCCAATCTGAATCTCCCTTGTCTCACCTTAAAGTCATGTCCTTTAGTCCTCTCACTGTAGGCACAGCAGAAGAGACCAGCCCCCCCCTCACTACAACCTTTTTTCATGAACTTGTAGAGAGCAATGAGGTCCACCCTGAGCCTCCTCTTCTCCGGGCTAAACAGCCCCAACTCCCTTTGGGTGTCTCAGTACCTGACTCCAAAGATAACTTGGCTGGAAGTGCCAAAGTGCTTAGATCCTGCTGCTCCCAACCAGGCTCACTAGGGTAAAAACCTGCAAGTGCCTAGAGCAAGAAGATTGTGCACAACTTTGATGCTGCTATTGATTGTATAAAAATTATAATTTTTCAATAATTTGAATGGAAGCTGAGCAAAGGAGAGAACATGAGCAAGAGCAGACTTCAACCCAACAGGCAAAAGCAAACCACTGGAGGGTGGGAGGGGTGCACACAGCATGAGCATAAGGCTCACCCTATGACTTCACTAATGAAGTAGGTCCTTGCTACATCATTATATTACTCCTTGCTACATCAAGTCATTATCCCTGAAGGCATGAATTAAACATTTAAACAAATGGGGGCTCAGTCAACTTGCATGTCTTTGGGGGAGAGAGCAGATGATGATCAGATGATGTGAACTCCCTCAGATTTGCCAAACCCAAGATACACCCTAAAGATTGCTTTGTTTACAGTGCTGAAGACAGAACATAGGCAGGCAGGGAAAAAAACCCCAAAACATTTCCAGGCTATTCACTGGCTCTGATGCTGATGAAATCACAGCCAGATGTCAAACAGATGTTAAATTTCACCAGATCTTGAAGAGGGGGTGCCTATCTGATGCCATATTCTATGGTAACAGCCATGCTATGGCTAAGGAAGAGGATAGCATTTCCTTTCTACCCCTTCTCTGCAGCTCTCTCTCTCATCTTTTTAATATCAGATGATAGCACTTGGCTTGTGAGGCGTTTGGTCTCAGTTTTATGACTTCTTCTGTTACCCACCTTTCACCTTTTTTTTTTTCCCAGTGAATAAAGTTCATGAAGAGCAGGGTTAAAAACAAGTTCTCATACAGTGAATTGTAGCGAAGCACTCCTAGAAGCCGCTGGGAATTCACCTTGCAAATCCAGAGCCAGATGGGTAAAAACACAAAACCAGCAAAAACGTAAGACATGGTTCCTTTAGCTGTGATGGAAAGGACTGTTACTTATCTCACTCTGCCTTCTTGGTGGGGCTATGAAGTGAGTCAATAAAAAAGTTATGTCAGAGTGGGTTGGGGAAAGAGCTACAAAAGAGACAAGAATCAAAGAAACATCACAACATCAGGTTGCCTCTGAGGACAACCTGAGCTCCCACCTGTGGCAGCTACTTCTTATCCATCTTTCTGGCAGTAGTTGTGCTGTCTGTCTGAAGGAGAGGAAGAAAGGTCCCGAGGACAAATTTGACCTTTATTTGCACTCACATTAAGAGTGCAGGAGTATGACTAACCTAAACACGGATCTCAAGGGTTTCAACCCTGAAACCACAACTAGTGCTGCAATGGTTCCGTCAGGACATCCTCTGGGGAAACTGGACCCTTTCCTTTCTCAGCACATCCCTGCAGCTGTTGTCCCCACAAATGAGCAAAATATAAAAATGGGCAAGAAATTCAAAACTAAGGAGAACATGCTGTTTCCTAAGTTTGGTTTATTTGTTTGAATAGACCCAAAGTGTCAAGGAAAGGAGTGTCAAGGAGTCTGACTATGGACTTATAAGTACTCAAAAGACAGCCATTCCAAACAAACTGCTTAAAGAAAACAAAAATACATAAACTTTAAAGTTTTAAGTCATAAGAACCACTACACCAGATATTGTGAAAACAAAATTTAAGTAAAGAAGACCACCAAAGAAACTAACCTGAGCATTAAATATGAAAGAGTATTTTTTCTTTCTTGCTAGACATAGTGTTAAAGCTTATCACTCTGCATACAAAAAAAAAAAAAAAGACAATAAAAACCCATAGATAAATAAAGTTGAATTACCGCATGAGCAATATACCCAAAAGGTACTGCCCTAGGCTAGTCCAAAAGAACACCACAAGTAGCTTAATCTCCAACACAAGTAAGTCCTTCATGTGCTACATATAGTCATCAATTAAACCAAGCAGTGCTGAATAAACCTGTGCCTTTCCAGACTGCTGTTGGAGCAATTGTATGTTAAGCCATGGCACAACAGCTACTTTTAAAAAACTATTTATGTGTTCCTGCTAAGAGGGGTATTTTGGTGGTAAAGATTAGCTATGCAAAGGAAATGTATGTGCTAAGATTTATTCCATGTTTTCCTTAATTATACTAGCAAGTCTACAAAAGATAATACCTTTTTTTCACATAACCTGCCTTCTTTTATCTGCCTGCAGAGTCTAAGCTTCATGGGATCCCTTTGATCACATTTGATATCCCAGGGCACTGATACCCAACACCTGCTTTCTATATTTTGACTTGACTGTAGAGAAAATAACCTTGTTTTCCAGGAAGAGCAGTGTTGATTATTCAAAGGGACCTAGTCCAGGAAACAGTCAGATTCAACTTGCAAAAAAGCCTTTGGGATGGAGTGGGTCTTGCAGAGAAGAAAATGAGGAAAAATTCTGTTCATTACAAGCCTGTCCACCTGAAAAGGTGTGTCTGATTGTATTATTAATTATCTGACCAGCATCATCTATTATAAACTAGTAGAGGTAACAGAAAGCATAATCAGTGCATCTGCATGCAGCTTCAGAGATTACTATCTGAAAAAATACTTCTCAACCTGTGATCACTACTGACCACTTTTATTTTTTCTCTGTCACTACATCCAAAGCAGATGGCAAGGACAAAAAAATAAAGGAAACAGAAATGAGCAATAGTGAGGATTATATATAATGCTTTTCTGATACACAAGAACCTGATTAATTAGGGACACAAAGCTGTGTTGGAGGTATAGCTTCAATTCTTACCTTCCCCAATTTATCAGCTGTCTTCCCAATCAGGCACAGAAACAGATTTCATCACAATTGTATAATCCCCAAAATACAGGGTTTTAATGAAAATATGTCCATGATTAACATAATCTGAAGTTTTGTGACACCCAGCTATATTGGACCAGCTGAGCATTCTGGGCCAGAAAACAGCTGAAATTTTCTAACGTTTATTTTTAAGGTCTGAAACTGTAAAGGTACAAAAGAAATTGGTACCTAAAATTAAAATCAATATGAAATCAAACCTCTAAAACTGAATGTATGACCACCACCTGGCAGCCTCATAACACTTTTTCTGATTGCAGTAACTACTCACTTCTAGCACGACTTTGCTTTCTTGCCCCTTTTCTTTTACATGGTATGTTCCCTTTTGCTTGGTATATTAAGTAAAGCTATCTTCCATTTAAAGCCAGAAAACTGTAACACTTGCCAATGCTTGGACTTCTCTCAGTAGATAGTAATCCACCTTAGGGATCAGGACACTTTGCATCCTGAGCTGTTGGAGGGCCTCTTCATCCCTCTGTCCAAGTACAACTGCTGTAGGTGGGCCTCAAAAGATGGAAGAAAGCTGCTTGTGGGGGCCAGGGGCCTGGCAGTAGCTGTTAAAATCAGACCAAATCTCTATTCCCCAAGGCAAACAGCAAAACAGTGAAACCGCCAAGGAGGACTCATTCCTGGTCAGTTCGTGACCTCTGCAAAAAAGGCAACAAATTCCACTTCTCCTTTCAAACTAAACATCTACTCATTATTGCCAAGGAATATGTTTTAATAATCTGTAGTGTTCAGGGTTTGATAAACATCAGAAATCTTTTTGCTGCTGTTACACGATATCTGACATACATTTTCCCCCCACTCACAGCTTTGCATTTTCTTGCCAACATTACATAAAACATACTGGACTTCTTAAATGTACAGGTTGGGGTCTCCTTTAAACACTTCTAAAAGAAGTCCAAAAACCACATTTTTTTTTTTAAATTGGCTATTTCTACTGAATGAAGTTCCAGCACATTCCCCATGAAAAACCTACTGTGTTGGTTTTACTTCCACTAAAAAAATACATAGAAAGCTTTCATATTTAGGTGTCTAGAATTACTTTGGTGAGGAAAAGGAAGGGGAAGAAAATGAATAATTTTCAATTTTCTGCAGGTTAATTTTACAGACAATCAAAATATCTGTGCAAAAATATGCTCAGTAGATCAGTGTCCATTCGTGACTTTGACCATATACAGTATAACAGCTTGAATTATTGAGTACTCCAATACTATATCCATGTATCTGCTGTTTCTCTCCCAGATATGAAAACATACATTTTGTGTCTAGATGGCATGGCCATAATTATCAGTGATTTTGAATATCTCCACCTTTGGTGGGGTTTTTTATGGTAAATATTCACAGCAAGATGAGCTGCCCAATAGTCTGGCAGTGGTTTCTTTTCCATTCCTTTTCAACCATCAGTAAGCAGTCTCTAGATTCAAGCATGACTATTCCTAAAGCTATTGTAGCTGCAAACCTAGATTGACTACACAGAATAGCCTACTTAAATTACTTAAATTGCTAGTGATCACTAAGTCTATAGTAGTCATGCAAGCATGCCTTTGAAGAGGCATTTCGAAATCAGGATTCATGGATTACATCTGGAGGCCAGCGTAATTTGCAGTTGTGAAGCTTTCAGGACAAATAACATGTAGTACAATAATATAATGTACTTAAGAAGCAGAATTTTCTTAAATCAGTGGAATAAAATCAATTATTAAAGTAAGAGAAAAAGAATGGAAGTCTTCTTTAATATGGTGCATTCCTATTACAAAGCATTTTCTCAGCTCTTTCACAATGTATTTGTTTTGGTTCCTCTGGACAGCAGAACAGAGGATGGGAAAGGATGTGTCCTCTTACAGGACTGATATCCCTGTTCAATTTTCTTCAACACATTAGAGGTGTACTACTGCAACACCCTCTCTCCCCTGAGAATACACGAAGCAGCAAGGGTAGGAAGATGTGTTCATCACATGGATCACACCAGGTCTTTAGAAACAGGATCTAAGTAGCAAAGATGGCAGAAATAGCTTGTGTTGTTTGTTGGTGAAGGGAACAGAAAATGAAAACAAATCAGCTATCACTAAGAATTTATTCTTAAAGCTTCAGTTAATACCCTACCCTCTGTCCTTGCCAGACCTGAGATAAACTTTTGTTTGTTAGAAAAAAAGAGCCAATCATGCTTATAAGTCAGCTTACCTGGGTATAACCAGTGGCTCCTGCTCACAACGGTCACAAATAAGGCCAGCAGGGATGTTCATGTACCATCAAATAGCAAGCTTCCAACTCCTCACCTGCTACTTCTGAAAACTTTCAATTTAAAGCCACATAAAAAAATGTAATAAAACTTAGCTGATGAGACTGTATAAAGGAAAATGGTAAATTTAACATAAATATTATTTTTTCCTTTCCCCAACAAAGGACCAGGACTCACAGTTGATCAGAGAGAGGTATATCTAGACAGCAGAACCAGTAGAGTCTAGCAAGATTATTAGGCCAGGCATCAAAGACCATGAAAGCAGCTGTACTAGCTCCAGCACCAATAAGAAGCTGCTGCAAATTAGCTGATTTAAAGCACTGCAGAGTCCCAGTCCCCAGCCAGCTCACGTCTCCAAACCACTCCCATAGGTGCAGATTTCTGGAGAATGCAAATGTTACACATGGCTACCCAAAATCAGCTCAAGGCCAGCAGGACTTACTGGCTTTGGCAAGCACTTCTGCACTGCCCTTCCTAGCAACTGGGGAATGCATTCATCAGACACAGGACTGCCTTGCTTCAATGCACCGGCCCAGCTGATGTTCAGCACTGCTGAAGCCAATGAGCCCTTAAGTCTGGACACCCTACTGGGAGCTACCTGGGGTTTATAAGGTCAACAGATGTAGCCCCATCCAGATACAGGGGCTACAGAGCCATGCAACCACCTTAGGTGATGCAGGAACACTGCCCAAACTGTAGCACAGGAGCCCACCCACCCAGGAGGCACCAGACCCTGGTCACACATGTTCTGCATACGCTTTGTGTACTTTGTGCCAGTCAGCCCAGAGCTGCACAGGGGCTTCAGCATGCCTGTGACTAGAGAGACCGTGGAGAGTCAGCTAGCACCTGAGCAGCACCCACTTTCTGGGGCTTTTTGGCGACCTGGAAATCCCTAAGTGTGCTGTGCTGCACTGCTAAGGCCATTTGGGCCATTTGCCCTCATATGGGAAAAGCACTGGCATCAAGCTTCTCTCCTGCAAGAGCTGATGTGGCTGTCCTGAGCAAGGGGGAGAGCTGCCAAATCCAAGTAGACTGTTCAGTGAGTTGTCCACACCCACACCACAGAGGTTATCCAGGGTTCTGCATTCTCTGGCATATCCTAAACTCCACCTTCCATTATCCTGAATAGAGTAGTTGACTGTTTTTCCTCTTATTTACTTCCCATCCTCAGTCTGGCATTTTTATTCATCCAACTTGCAAAGTTATAGAAGACAAGAATATTTCTATGCTGCTTTAAAAAGAGAAAAAAATATTTAGGAAGCTGTGATGGAGAACAGTGACCACAATCTTTGAAGTTCTTGGTGTGTAATTTACTTAGATAATAGTTTGTATTAAGGTTTAAATGCTGGATTTCTAGTATTGCTCATCAAATTTCAGCCAAATGAAAAAGAATAAGCAAGGTGAACTACTCTTGGGAAGATAAACTATCTGCATTTTGATGCAAGGGTGAGAACACCAAGAACTCTTAGTTCTCCAAAAAATATGTAAAGGTCTGGAATTCAAGGAGTTTCAGTTCTCTAGGATAATAATTTAGAAAGTAAATTTTAATCAGGATTGGGTGGCTCAAGAGATTGGGTAATAGTATTTAAAAAAGCAAGTGATTAATCTCTGATCAACCAGAGGGCAAGGACTAAAGAGCATTTAAGGTCTCAAACACCCCTGGGAACTAGCCAACTTAGTCTAATACTGTGGGTGCTGACTCTAGGCAGATTTTGGATTTTCTCACACACGGTCCTCATGCTTATGAGTAGCCTCCTCTAAATTTCATTAGAACTATTCCATCATCTTCTCCAAAATTCTGCAATAGTTTTGCCTTTGAAATGCCAATGGCAGATACATACTGAGTTTGCTGATAACACTGTGCTGACAAATACCTTTTTCCTCTCTGTCCGTTTTTACTGCATCTATGTATTTTTTCTTAACTACAAATTCCTGAAGGCATCAACTTGAGATGCCATATAGCATAACAGGAAAGAGGAGATCCATATCAGCAAGTTGATACTTTGCAGGAAAACGGATTTAAGTCAGTGCTGACTGTGTCATTCAAAGATCTGAGATGCTCAAAAATGAAGGCCAGGCAGGTTTGAAGGTACAGCTCCTAAACTCCCTTCAAACTAATCATAATATTGGATTGAATTTTGGGTTGTTTCAGATAGAATGAAAGAACAAGGAAAAACTGTTGCAATATTGCTGAAGATAAAGCCTCACCCATTCTAAAATAATTCTGCTAATACATTGCTTGCTCAAATTTTTGTTGGACTGCAGCAGTTGTCTAAGAGGATGTAATTATCTTGCTTCTTCCTTGTCTAGAATTCTAGTCCACTGACATATCAGATTCCACCCAGTCACTATTCAGCAGTATAAAAATAAAATACAGGCATGTACACTAAGGGAGAAGACCAATTTAGCCTGACTTCTCAAAACATATAGAGCAAAACAAAACTCAGCCTCCTGTGACAAACTTTATGTCAGTTTACTTTTTTTACGTTAGTCTATCACTAAACACTGAATTTAGTTACAAATTTTATGTGTTCTTTTGGCCCACAACATTTACTTATGTACTTCCTTCTCTTTACCTCTTTAGAAGCTTTTGTAAGAGCTCTGACAGCACTCCCTGGGAACCATTCTGTTTTATTTACCAGTTTTGCCAATGATTGATGCAATTCCTGCATTTGTTCATAATTTGTTTTCTGAAACATCAGAAAATACATTGTTTCCAATACACAGTATCAAGCCTGTAGTAGTAGTTATTAATTTTTTTTTAAATCTGCTTGTATTTTCTTTGAAAAGAAACAAACAGTACAGCAGAATAGTGTATCTGTGTCTGGTGCATGTGGCACTCTCAGAACATTTCAAGTTTTCCTTTTCATGCAGTTGCTATAGTTTAAGAAGCAACCACTATCTGACCTCCTTAGGGGTAACAGGAGAAACTTAATGGAAGAAAACATCCAGGAATTGTACAAAAATAAAGGGTTTTTTCTGCTGCTGCAGATGTCAAGTGAAAGTTGCATGAAATATTTTTCTAGATCAAAAGTTGAGATATTTTATTAGCTGGTGCTACTGACCTGTGCAGACAGTCTTCTGGCACAATTCTCAAACTTGTTTACAGTATCACCTCAGTTATCTAGAACTTCGTGTTATCCCCACAAGGGTCAAATTCCTGAAATGTATTAATTACACTGAAAATTGCCCTGGATTACTTGAAACCTCAAATAACTGAACCTATCCACTATCCTCCCTTTTAAATAACAGAGGATATACTGTATAGTGGTGCTAATGATTTGTGGCTGATCCCTGTAACTCCAGAAATTAATACATAAACATCACACTTCTTATCTAGCAGGTCTGCCAGCTTTGGTCTGAAAACCAGGCTTGAGAGGCAGAGAGCATTTATAGCATGGTCCTATTCACTGCTGTGAGCTGCAGGACAGAAGGAGATAGGAAGGACAGGAAGGTTAAAACCAAAAAACCACTGACCAGCATTCCTGATCCATGCACTGCTGGCCAAGGAAACAGACCTGCTTCACAGTTCAGCTCTCTTTAGTTGCCAAAATGACCTTGGATCCCTCCTGTAGTCAGCCAAAGACTGGGTGCTGCCTGCACGGTAAGCCTATGTTCCACTGACACTTGAGCCTTTTATTGTGCTGCATCTTCTCGTGCCCATTACCAGCAAGTCAGGCCTGCAGCTTCCCCCTGAAGGCACTCACCAAGCAGCTTCACAGGAACCTCTATGACTTCATTATATCAGGGCTTGAATGCAAAGATGACAATTCAATGACCTACTGACAACTTAGGTAATTTAGCCAACAGCAGGCATTAGCTCTAAGATCCCTAATGCCATTGCTAGGCAGGAGTGATAAAGTTGGGACTGGTTTTGGAAAAACCAGCAAGCCTCTTTCCAACCAAGCTAGAAACAGTATTCAAAGGACAACAGCAAAAGACAATGAGGCAACTTTCGTTAAGAAAAGTTATGAGAAATATCCAGGAATGTTTGGTAGCACCCGTAGGATTTGTTGGCTGTGCAGCCAAGCTACACAGCACCCATCCAACCCAACAGTTATAAATGGCAAGCAGCAAGAGCTTCAGCAGCCTGGGCTATCAGTTTAAGGCCTGAAATTTGTTGCCCCACAACAGGTGCAAGAGTAAGTGTCACAATCTGGCACTCAGTCCAACATGCCTTCCAACACGCCTTCCAACACGCCAACACCACTTTGCTACATATTAAGTCAAGTAACATTTATTTAGCAGTAAAAGGATACCAAATCATACCAACATTATGACTAAAAAAGAAGAGAAAGGGGAAGGAGGGAAAGCATCATGTTTACCGTTGGCCTTATGGGGTAACACAAACTTGGTTCTAAATTGTGCATGAGAACTAGTACAATTCAAAGGAGAAAAGACGAGGTAAAGAAATAGCTTAACAGAATGGACTGAAAAAAGCTGAGCTGAACTCAGTACACACTTGGATGCATGCACACATTTAGCAAGTTCAATTGAACTCAGGTTCAATACTCTCCCCTTATTGAATAGCCTGAAAAGAAAACTCCCTTTCACACATCATGTAGTAATATATCAGCATGCACTATTGCTCCAATGAAAAACAGACATTTGCCATCTAAGTAATAGTGCTTCCCACATGACGATGAGGAGGCAGAAACAAAAAAATACATGGCAATAGTGAGGACTTTAACAGAAAGACACCACTTCAAAGAGCTGAGGATTGCCTCTGTATTGCAGTATTAATTTTCTAGACCATTAGTTATATTGCTTGTCCATAAATGAATGTGCAATTCTCCTACTAAGCTGTGGGGCAGATTTGCACATGATATCACAAGGTTTTTCAGCTTTCGAAAGGTTAATAGTTAATGGTTTTGATGTCCCTCAGTCAGACAGTTCAGCCTATCACAGTATTTTCCATAAGCAATTAACTAAGCTGTTTCCTCTGCAGCATTAATTTTAACAGGTTTACAATAGTATCATTAGACCTCTGGACATTTAAGAGGAAACGCATTACAATTGGAAAGTACCATGCCAAGCAGGAAGCAAGTGGCTTTAATCCAGGAGCAGTGAGGAATGCAGAGACAAGGAGAATTCAGTGTCAAGTATTTCAGCCTCTATTAACTCTTGACCAGAGCATCAGACTACAGAATTTTACTGGGCTCTTAAACAAAAGAAATCACTTTGCGTGAATTTTTAAGGCACCAGTTTCCCATTAGTTTGCCTTTTTACTTGTTTGCTTTAAGTCAGGGAAACAACTGCAATGTGATCTTTGGAGCAAGACACGTTCCATCATCTGCATTCAGCACGTATGCTCCTGCTAGCAACATGCACATCATCTAAAATAAATCCACTTAAGAGTGCCTGGAAAGGTTTTCAGCATAGAAACAGTACGAACAGTTGCTAGCGGACATTAACTGCAATAGACTTCACCAAGTTGATTTGCAGCCAGGGAGGGGATTAGACTCAGCATTCTTCTGCCACCATCTTCAGCCCAGGGGCCAGGGTCACAACAGTCTGTTGCTTGCTCTCTTTCCACAAGAGAAGGTCAAGGAAGCTTGAGCTTCCCTGGACCATTTTGAGGTGGCTGATCTGTTGGTCTGACTGTACTGTGAAAATTCTTCCTGCTTGCCACCCAAGAACTTCTCAGGTTAAGATCTTTTGGGGAGGTACCCTCCTTTTCACACTTCCAGCGCTGCTGTTATCTGGTTATCAACATTGGTCTAGCTGTTCCCTGCAGCAGAGGCTACATGTCACTGAAAAAGACAGTTGGGGATCAGAGATGGTATTTACAGTGCAGACCTACAGACTCCAACCTGTGAGAAGCTTTCCAGAATTAGGGAGTGAGAATACTACTAAGTATAATTTTAAACACAGACAACCTTTAAACGAAGGATTTAAGGTTGAGACTTTCCCGGGTTCCTATGTCCTTTACTTTTGGCCAATACCTTAAGGAGTGCATCTAAGTTTAAACTCTGCAGCTGCAGTTTCAGAACTATTTTAAACTGATGGAATGACACCTCTTTTCCCACCTTGGTGAGCTTCTTCCTTCCCTCCTGCCTGCATTTCTGCTCATGCTGTAAGATGAATGGTATTTTTTAGCCAGGTCAGTTGCCCACTCTAGCTAATATGAAGGCCCGTGCTGTGGGAATGCCAAATTCAGAGCAGCTGAAAGCAACCATAATCTCAGGTCTAGTTTTCCTTGATACTTATTTAGCTTCAAGATATAGATAGTTGTAGCTCTGCATATTTCACGTGTTGGCCTAAACACTTGCAGTACACCAGCTCAGTGTTTCTTTTTATATCCTCATTGCAAATGAATCAATTTTGCAACAGAAGACACACAAAAATTGCAGGTGCCTGCATACAACTGCAACAGTGCCACATTCCCCACAGGATACAGGCGACACATTCACAGACTCAGGGCATCCAGCTCCTTCACTGAAAACTCCTGAAGATGGTACATGTCTGCAGACCATGTGGTGTTTGCCCAACTATTAAGAGAAGTCATAAGCTTCAAAGTGGGATTTGTTTTGAAGAGTATAAATCATTGCTCAGGAGGCTCTTTGTTTCAAATACAGCAGCTCAAGGAAGGCACTGATCCTTCACTTCATTAAGTGCGAATTTAAGCTATGTGGCAAATGGCATTTGTTTATGAAACTGTTATTTTTTCTAATGCTTACAGATACTTAGAGATTATTCTTCAAAAGCTTGCCATTTCTGAAATACTCAGCTCAGTGTCATTAAACCAACATAATGCAAGTCATGGCTGAACTTGCAGAAGGACTCCAGCATCTGAAAGCAAATCTAACAGTTATTCCAGTGGGCAACCTGCATTTTTCACAGGTACAAAATGAGCTCTTCCTGGAAGCCAGCTGCCCTCTCCAAACCAAGGAAAGACTCTGTCATTTATAGTAAACGTTAATGCCACGATAAGGGCAAGTTTACATTTCAGCTGCCTAGCATTATCGCTTCATCAGTAGCAGTGTTTTTCTTTTTGCCATTTTCAAGTGTTATCCCTGGAATCCTTCAGTTTACTAAACTTCCTATACAAAAAAAAAACCCCATAAATAACATCTTTGAGAAGTCCCTTGATAGCCCTAAACAGTTAGACTCTTTGCTTTTAATCAAACACTCTTTTCTAAAGCATGCTAAGGCTAGGCAAGAAAAGGGTGTCTTCATACAGAAAAAAAAACATCCAAAAAAGGACATGCTCTGCAGTGACCATTCTCTCTTGGTTTTATCATAGAAAAGGTTCCCCTTGCCTCCAAATTTGCATATTAACATTCTAAATTATTCAGTGTGAATAAAGCTAATTATAAACCTACTTATTAAACTCACAGTTGTTGGGACAGCAGTCTAAAATGAGGCTGTGAATGACATAGGAATGCTTGTGATATTTTTGTAACAGTTATTTATTATTTGTATTAACATACTGTCTAGGAGTCCTGGCCATGGAGCAGGACTCATGGGGTGAGGTGTTAGACAAAAACAGACTAACATATGATCCTTGCCACAAAGAGCTTTCAAGTATTATTAGCATTTGGCCAAACCAAGTCCTGACATTCAGAGCTCAGCAGACTGAGGGCACAGCTTAAGCTGACTGTGAAAACACTGCACCTTTGAATCCTAACCAGTCTAGTTTTGGAAGAGGTCTCAACAACATGACAAAGTTTGCATATGTCCACAACAGCTACGTGTCCTGCAAACATTTACACATCTTGGCTGGTGCTGTTCTGACCCAAGAGGGAAACTGTTCAGGGCACCCTGGGTACTGAGAGGCTTCATCTTGTAACAAGGAACAAACTCCTGGACACTGGCAGAAGGGGCCAGTATCCTTAGGATGACAAGGAGTGGTCCCAGCCAACAAACAGCTTAGCTTATTGAGTGCACTGTAAGCACTCCAGCCAAGGAAGCATCCAGAAGATAGGACTTTAGGGCCAGCAGTGAGGCTGGTCTGCCAAACTCTTGGCTGGGTTCTGGCTGGGGCCAGCGGTGCAGGAAGCACGCAAAAACCCCTGAGGGATCAATAATGGGCAATTTGGAAACAAACAAGGTTCTTCACTTCGAGTTTCACCTCCAGCCATCATAAACACAACACTGCAGCTGGTAGCTGAGGAAAGAAGTGATCGCCCAAGAATGTTAGGGACAACCCATGAGCCATACAGAGGTGGTGAACATGAAGACTGCTAGAAGTAGGTTGAACTCACTTCTCTGAGGGTGTGTGTTACAGCTAAATGCAGCTCAGACCATCACAAACAAATAAATAAGGTAGGGTCATTTACCTCCCTTTGTTTTGTTTGTTTGTTTTTCTATAGTACATGCCTTTTATTAATTTCTTATTATTTCAGCCTCTCTTGCATGCATACATCAGATTATAGTACAGCTTGGAAGCCAGGCAACACAGGCTGAACCCAAGTGCAGCAGTGGAATGTATCTCCAGTACATTTGCTGTCAGATCAATTATTAGTTTCCAGCATCAAATGTTTGAGAGTTTTGGAACCAAACCCAACACACCAGAGTAAGCACAGCCATTTTAATCAATAAAATACTAAATGAGATGCCAGCATTGTATTTTGCATTTGTATTACTAGTTTAAATGGCAGGAGAGGAATGTTTCCTGGACAGCATTTGTATGGTTAATTGGAAGCAATGAAAACCTTCAATCCAGTTTAAAAAAGAAAAATAGCTGAATTTCCATATAAACTTTCAGTTTTTATTTGTTTGCATCTCATTTTCCTCCCAATACTGCTTTCTCTGTGCTTCCTGCCAAATTTGAACTGATGGCTGTTTTCCTCTTCTGTGATGAATTAACTACAGCTTCACTGCAGATTGTTCCACACAGACTGTGTTTACAAACAATGTGGTTAAGAAACACCTGCTTGTTTGCTTTTATATTCTTTGTGTAACTTAGAAATGTTTATGAATACAACATACAGCTAAATTCATTAAACAGGAATTCTATAAGGTAATTCTGTCCAGCTCAGATGACACCCAAGGCAAGAAAATCTAAATGAAAAATCAATTTGAAGGCAGTCTAGAAAGCTAGGGGAGTAAAAAAACCCAAACAACACAAAGAATACAAGGACACGATACTAACCATTAATTTTTTTTAGGACACTCTTGCTTTAGTGAAGAAATTCATTATATATTACACTATGTGATAAGCCAAAGCACACAGTGCTGCGCTCAACTAGTGGCTAGACCCTAAATATTGCATTAGTCAAACATTCAGATTTCAGAACTGAAAGCAGGCACAAGAGGTGTAGAGAAACCAATTACTATTTAGCAAGGAAGACCCACAGAAAACATGGCAGAATGGTTTGCACAGCATTTTGCTATGCTGTTGACACTTTGTTTTCCGTCAACATTCACAAAAATGCTTTTGGAGTGTGAGTGCCAAGAACTTATTTTTTTAGATAGTCAGGAAATTTTGCTTCTGTTTACTTCACATGTACAACAACTTACACAGCAAGACTTTTTTATGAATACAATTGTGCTGGGAAATTAATATGTTCAGCAGAGAATAGTAGTACAAAACAAGGAAACAGAAACTATCATATATTATGAATCTATATATTACAATAGGAACAAGCTTTTTCCAGAAAGTACTAGAATTAAAGAGAGAGTGATAAATTTAAAAGCAAAAAACAAGAAGATCATTTTTCAAGACAAAATTAGTAACAAAGAGGTATGAATGAAAAGAATGATAAAAATAATGCATGTCTGTTAAAGTTTTGTTTATTTCTCTGTATTTGCTAATTATTTTTAACGGTGTGAAACACACTATACTTAGGTCTTGTAATTTTATTTTGAGGGTCATACCTGCATGAAGAAACAAGATCTCATTTGCTGAATTTAATTAGCAGAGCAAACTCCTGCAAGCTAACGTAAGGATGACATTTCTTTGAAATAGCATATAAGATAGAAAAACCCCAAACTTGCAATTTGTGCAATATTACAGCATAAGAACCAACTACCAGCACCAGCAGACAGGTAGCTGTTCTTAATAAGGGTGGTAGCAAGCTCTCAAAGAACACTTTGCCAAAAGAAACTTCCTGGAAAATAATGAGGGAAAAAAAACCCAACCTCACTTTCAAAGGAACAAGCTTTCTTAAGCAGCACATTACAGCTCTGTTCATCTTGGTGCAATAACCATGCAACCAGGTGACTTCTGCAGGTCTATTTTTTCCAGTGCTATATCATACATATGTCACTAAGTTAAGGACCATAAACAAACTGAAAACTGGATGCCACAGTAAACAGATTTTTATTCAGTAGTGCTGAAACATGAGCCAAGATCCAAGCTAAAGTTCATCTCTCCATCTTTGTCTTCACTACTTCCTCCTATTATATGTGAGAATCATTCACACAGCCTCTGAAGTAAGTGTCTGAGATCCTGTGGGGATTGTTCAAGGAACTGAAGTAATGCTATAAACTCCCCTAAATCCTGTCAAACAAAAGATAAGGCAGAAACCTTTCTTTTCTCACAGAGTGACATTATTCAGGGAGGAAGCAAAAGCTGGATTCTTTTTAAGGGGAAAAGAAAGTCAACATACAGTGGTTAGTATTATAGAGCAAAGCTTATTTACGGTGATGCTGGTAATTTTTCATAGAATAGGTAATAAGATATTGAGGTACAAAATTACAGTTAGTAGAAACCTTGAAAATTAGTTGTATTCACTATGAATGTCATACAAAATGAAAGAAACCAAGAGCAACTGACTGAAAAATTTGCTGGTTTTATAAAAGTCACTTAATTATATTCACTGTACTCTAATACATCTTTGCAAGTCTTCTGCAGCTCCAGACGATTTTTTAATTAATAGCTGAGCCAAAACACTTCTCCAGCCTCATGCAATTAAATACATAAAATGATGGTGCTAGAAACCTGATAGCCTTAGAAAAAAGATGCTCAGTATCAATTTTTCACATGAGAAAATTTCTTCTGGCAACAAGGCTTTTAGTAAAGCCTGTTACTCCTACCTAGGCCTAATATGTTCTTTGAATGCTTTGTGAATTTGCTTTTTGGTGGGAGCACAAGCTTTCGGGATTAATGAATTCTGAACAAGAATGAGAAAACACTTAATCAGAATGAATACTGTTAGTCTGAATACCAAAGCAGTGGTCCTACATTTTCTTTCATTAAAGCAATGTATCATTTCTGCTGTGATAACAGAAGCACTCAGCACTTCTGGAGATCAAAGCAAGTTACAAACAAGCCTGCCAAGCTGAACATATGTAATTCTATATGTAATGCTGCATACAATCCACATCCTGACTTAGACTTGCAACTACACAGAGATCATCTTTGTGTATTTATATGGCCTGTGCTAAGTATGGTGGTGTTCAGATCCTTGAGTTCGTACTTTAACACCACAGCACTATAACCAATACATTTTACGTAAATTATTTGTGTTCTGGTACACAAGATCTGCAAATAAATTATTCCCTCTTAAAATACATGAGCAAGTCACTGGTGAGAATTTCAGAGTAACTGCAGATTCATCTAGTTTTAAATGCAAGGAAAAGTTGGAAGAATTCAGTCTGTCAACACTGAACCAGTTATACATAATACTTACAGAAGTGTTGTGAGAAGTCGCTCAAACATGAAATACAGGCAAAATTTTTACACCTGATAATACTCCTGAGTGAACACCTCAGTATGTGTCTGATATAGGCTTCAAGTTGACTGCTATTTTCCTTCAATAAAGGACACTTCCTAATTTTTCCTTAGCATAACAAAGGAGAAAAACAGACTATCATCTGGAGAATTAGACTCAAGTAGACATTTTGTAGAGCTACATAATAAATAACTGTTTGTGTCTCTGGAGGTTAAGGATGAAACAAAAGGCACTTTGAATATTCCACAATTACTCAAAAGTTTTTGCTCCTACTGTGTATAAAAGAAAATGTACGTATTGTCTCTCCTAGAAACACATACTTATTCTATCAGATACAGGAAAGAAATGAATTCTGTTACAATAATTAGGTTATTATTTTTAGGCAGAAGCAGCATCTAGGATTTAAAAGCACATATCTCATGCAAAGAAGAAAAGGTACTGAAGCTTTCACAGCATTTCTACTTGTACTTCAGGAAATCATACTCACTGGGGTGAAATAACTGGAAAGAAGCAACTATTTAGTATGTCAATCCAACCAAAACTAAGATAATAAAGAAAAATTGGCAACTAATAAGGGAATGTCTCTCATATAGGGTCAACTGCCTAGGAGGTATAACTGCTTCTGGACCATAGTGTCAATATTTTAATTTTTTTTTTCAGACACATAGGCATGGTACAGGTAAATGAAAAGAAAAGGATACACCCTGTGCTAAAACACACCCCTGATGGCTGTACTTTTAAATAATACACCATAAATAAGCATAACAGCCTAGATAGAACACTTGATCATTTAAATTCACATGCAGTCCTTAAAGCAGCCACTTACCACTGTAACTACAAGTGGCAACAAAAGTCAGCAGGTATGGAACCAGGTATCTTGGAAAGCAAGAGAGAATTTTGATAGTTTGTTTTGTTGGGAGCAATTTATTTCCAGAACAGTAGATTAAAACATCCATTGGTAATGTTCAAGAAGTCAGAAACAGTGAACTTTTAAAATAGCCTAATTATTTACTAGGAAAAAATATTTAGAAAAGTAAAGAAAATGAAAGAGGACAAAAAAAGAAAATCAGAGGACACAGGTACAGCGGTAATAAAGTCACTTTACAACACAAAAAAAAAAGATTTGCTGTATTATTAGTAGCCTGAAAACTTCTTTTTTCATAATGCTTTGAAGATAAACATCTTGCTAGAGAGCTTTAGCTCAAGGAATGAGAAAAATACACACACATGATGACTTTTTTCTATGTCCTTCCACTATAACTACCTTACCGTTGGGATTTTACATATGAATAAGGAAAAAAACCAATGTAATTCAATATCATCTTCTTAAAACAGTCATAACAAAAACTGAGTCTTTCCTGAAAGTGAGCCAAGGAAAAGAAAACTGCACTACTGGTACTTTTTTCAGCTGTTTATATCAAATATTCCTTTCAAATAGGACTGCAAAGGAATAAAACTAGATGGGTTTTAGAGGCAAAAGAAAGGTACTCAAGGAAACTTTAGAGAAAGGGTGGTTAGGATCAAAACTGATTCTAAAACCAGACAGTATTCATGCAGAAATATCCCTGTCAATCTACATGTTGAAAGACCCAGCCTCAAAGGCTATGCCACAACGTTATAGAACTAATTTAGCAGTAAATGTAACATGGTTTCTGATACACTGAAACTTTTTAATGCCATTTATACAAAGGAATGTTAACTCCAGCTATCAAAAAGTAATATATTCTGAATATTGTATAAGCCACAATGTGAACAGTGCCAGAACACAAAGGAACCATGGATATACATGATGAGTCTAAATAGAGGATGGCCACCTTCCACATGCTCAAGAACCCTTTAATTCCCAATTACAACTGAAGGTAAAATCAATACAGCCATATTTCTATGTGGCTAATCCTGTTAGACCCAACAAGCACTCACACCCCCACACCCCCACCTTCTGCCCCAACAGCAAGGACAGGACTGTGCCACCACTTGAGGTGACCTTCTGAGCACTCAGCACTCCTGACAGCCCATGAGCTGTCAGCACATCCTCTGTGGTCTTCCTTGCTTACAACAGAGTATGGCCAAATTTTGCTCTGCCCTTAAAGTCAACATGAAACAATTCCCCAGATAGTCCCACAATGAATGTTATCTGCAGACAGTGGTATTTTGAGGAAAGGGAAAATGAGACAAAATATACAAGCACAGTTTTCTTCCTTTCCAAAAAACTATCTTTTTGTGGTGGTGGCTTCTAATGCATGCATTCCAGTTTTTTTAAAGCTAGTGCCACAACTGAGAGGTGATATATAACCAAGACGATCATCTTCCTCTAAAAATATACCCTGACACTTGAATACTGCCTACTTCTGGAAAAAAAAGACTGAAAGGTGACTACACAAAGCATTCCAATTTCAGAGGGACTGTCTGAGTTTACTAGGCTAGAAGAGTTCAAATTACAAAAATAACTGCTATCTGAGTCACATAGTCAATGTCAAGGTGCAAAAAGCAGCACTGAAATATTTTCCTCTGTTTGATATACTCACCAAACCTGCAATGGGGGTCGGTAGTCTATTGATCTTTTTTACCAATCCTGGCTTTATCGCATTCAGCAACCTGTTATGAGAAAGGAGCATTTTATGAGTAGTTAGTCACAAAATCCAAATTATCAATCACTTTCCCCCAGCACATAAGGATTTCAGTGGGACTGGAAAAAAAGAATCTCCCCTTTCTCCCTTCTGAAAACATACATGGACATCCAAATTCGATCACTGAAATGAATAAAGGCTAGAATGAATATCCAGAGCACAGTAACTCAATAGTATTTATTTTAAATTCTAAATTGATCTAGACCACATCAGTGACCCAGACAGATTCTGGGTGAATTTTGACACATCAGCCTCCTTAACTGTGTATAGGCAGATTATGCCTGGAAGGGCCTGAGAGCAGAAACCCAGAAGGTCTCCACGTCTGCAGAAAAGTGAGAAAGGATGTTCACTTTATGGGTGGCCTATTTTTTTTCATCTTAACTTGAAATTAAATGCCATTGTTGAATGGAGGGCCCCATAAATCATAAATGAGAAAAGACAAATAAAAAAGGAATTCATAACCCCCCCGTCTCATCATGAAAACAGCATTAGGCCAGTGATACCACAGCTGAACACTGTTCAGTGTCCAAAGATTAGCAATCCCCTAAATCCAAGTTCCTCACCACCCATGAGCATGCTATGAGATATGCTGACATGGCTCATTGTTACAATACTCAAAAAAATGACCAAGCCTCTAAAAGTGGGGAATTTTAATTGTAAAATCCTGTTGCAACAAACACTGTGTCTTCACCACCCTTCCCCCAAGAGAAAATCATAATGCCTTTTATCCAAAGAAATTCAACCAGTTTCATCCACTGGAAAGAAAATCATCAATTCAAGACATGGACTTAAAAATCAAGATCTTTGAAGAGAAAAAACGATGTCTGCTTAAATTTAAAACTCTCTGAAAATTAGAATAGCTCTGTGGAAGAGAGGAACCTCATTTTGGGCTGACATGGTTTCCATTCAAGAGCAGACTCCTCTGGCAGCTTACTGTGATAGTAAAATTATTCGTATTTAATATTTGAGAAATCTGGCTGAGAAGTTTATCCAAACAAAAAGAATATTCCTTTCAACTAAAAGCTAACAGTCTGTGATGGTTTCCAGCTCCCTATTTCTGAGTTAGGATAACAGGCGGTGTGCCACTGCTCAAAGCTCCACCAAGAGCCATCTCTCCATAGTGGCACATTATTTGCTGCTTGATTCCTTAGGACTGTGGCAGTTTGCAAGCTCATGAAGGTGTTCATCCCTCCTGCAGTGAACATCTGGCTTTATGAACATCGAAGTGATCACTTTTCCTCACCTCTTTCCCTTTGTGTCTCCCTGAAACAGATATAGGTTGGATTTCTGCAATCACTTGGACAGGACAGGGGAGCAGAGTGGGAGATGCTCTTCTGTTTTGTATGATCATAGCTAATAAACCTTCTGTGCCACTTGTCCTAAATTGTATGCATGTTATTACATTCTTGAAGTTCCCATATTTCCAACACCATCATGTATTGGGAGTAGCATCAAAACAAATATGAATGATACTTTGGGGAGTTGGGGATATTTTTAAAATATTCTTGAAGTTAAAAACTCTGTAACCCAAGCTCATACAGACAGATGTACTATTCCTCTTCTGCTTAAGGTAGAATCTAACAGTAATGTCCTAAAAACAAATGAATTAATATACTTCTGTTTACAAAAAATCACTTTTTCCCCATTAGATTAAGAAAACAGCAATAAAAGAACTGCCTATCTTCTAGAACCATTATTTTATTTCACAGATGGAAAAAAAATTACTTTTTTTTCCTCCCAGAAGATACTATGGTACTTTTTAACCTCACACAGCAGCAACTTTGTAAAACTACTCTTTTCCATTTAGCTGCTACACCAGGCAATTTCAGATACCTTTCTTTCTTTTCTTTTTTTTTTTTTTTTTTGCTAGAGGACTTATTTCCAAATACTGTAGCTCTCTTGTGATTTTAATCCTCAGTCTGCCCATTCCATTTCAGGAAAAAAAGAATATATTAGCTAAAGCATCCCATTTTCTTTATTACTCGAACCTGAATGCATCAGCACCATAACCAATATTGCAGGTGCAGATTAAAAGTCATAGGCAATAATAGAAGGCAAAATAAAGAGCTCTTATTGGAAACCTCAAATGCCAAAACCCATTCTAAATAAATCTTCAAAATGGCTTGTACAGACTTCCCTGTGAAATACAGGAGAAGGATAAATTGAGAGGAAGGAAAAGAGTAGGGAACAAACAACATTTTAGGTCACCATTTGGAGGCTGAAGAGAGAGGAAATGGGATGGGGAGAGATGGAAAACCCTGAGGAAGAAATTAAAATTATTATTAAAAAGTTTGTCTCCTATTGGAAACATTTCTAAGCAATCTGGCACCAAACCCCCCAGGACTTGCTTGCTGCAGAATATGTCAAAGGGAGGTTTCTTCCAGAGCAGACTGACTGCTTCTGAATTATTGCCTCACCTAGAGCAACAATCCAGATGCGAAAACATTGAGTTGTTTAAGCTTGCTCTACCACCAAGCCAGCTGAAAAGCTGTGCTGTTTGTGCTGTGTCTCAATGGTTGCCTGCACTCTCACAGTTACTGTCCATCCCCGCTTCTCAAAAACCCACTAACTGCACCTCTTCTGACATAGGCCTGTACACACAAACTCAATTGTCTGTGCCAATTCAGACTTTCATAGAGCATGTGTCTTGACATGTAAAGATTTATCAGCTCTGGTAGGTTTCTGTTGAGATACTGGGCAAACAAGACCGATCCCCATTGTGCATTGGGGACCTGGCACAAAATCCTCGGCCACGGCCCAAGGGACAGACTGCAGGTGAGAAAAAACACTAACCCACACCTCCTCCTAGAAGCCCCTGACAACTGCAGCTCCACACTTTTGTACCCCACCAATCCTAACCAAAGGACTTGGCTGCCCTGGGCCTCCTGTCCCCAGCCACATCCTAGTTTAAAGAGTTTTCAGGAGAGAAAACCTGCAGCACATACCTTCCTCTGGCAGCCCCAACTGCACCTGCAGCTCCAGCCTGTGCCCTCTTCTCCAGTCCTAATTCTAATCCTTGGTTCATTTTGAGTGATCCCAACAATCCCCCCAAACACCCAAAAGACAATAACCCAAACCAGGATACAACTAAGAATTTCCAGGCTGCATCCACAAAACCTGAGTCTCTACATACACATACATGACCTACTCTCAGACCCTTCAAGCTCTCTGTGGGGATTTCTGCCCACCCTTAGCATTTATGCACCTGTCCTGAGTCAGAACAATCCTCTGTTCTTCTCAAAGTGCTCTTGTAATTTTCAGTCCAACATAGAGTAATCAAGTTTGGAAAAGACCTCAAAGATCACCAAGCCCAGCTGTTAGCCCAGCACTGCTGGGAACGGTAACTCGATCACTTTCCTGGGCAGCCTGTTCCAATGCCTTACAACCCTTTCGGTGACAAATTTTTTTCCAATATCCGATCTAAAATTCCCCTGGAGCAACCAGACACTCATCCTCCTTTTCCCCTGTGCCCAGTGCTGGCTTGGACTCTCCAGTAGCTACCTGTTAAATGAAGCACAGTAAGACACTGCATAGAAGCTAAAACCTTAGACTTGTCTTACCTTGTAGAAACAAAGTGGCATGATGGAAGTGGAAAGCTGCTCTAGTCCCACGCACAGGGAGAAGCTAGGCCACTTCCTTCTCCTGACAAAAAACAGCTCTCATAGGTATGGGAAGAATCAATTGCTCTACTCATGCCGTCCCCAAGGCTTGGCATTCCAGGAGATAAGGTATCTCCATAGCTGGACAGACAAGCTGAAATCAGTGCTAGCCACTGTGTGACTAACTTATTAGATCTTCCTGGGGTTTTTTATCATGAGTTAAGAATTTGAAAAACTTCTGCCAGGAAGAGAAGGCATTTCAGGCAACAGTTGATAAAAGATCGAATGAAAAGCACCAATATACTGCCCATTTTTTTCTTGCAAGAAAGCGTCAGTTAAGAAAATATTTGGAGGATGGATGCCAAAACCCAGCCTCCAAAAAGACCTCGATTCTAGGAGGAAATGGAAGAGAAGCATTTTCAGAGAATGAACTTCAGAAACGGAGAAAAGAAAGGTTGAAGTGATGTGTGTTCACAGATCAATCCAGGCTGGAGGGAGAGGTATCCAACAGAGCTCTTTGCTCCAGTAACAGATCATATTCCTAAAAAGAAAAGCTGACTAATGATCTGATCTAAAAGTCAAAGGGCATTTCATATTTGAGAATTCAGGAAATTCTATCCACAGTAAACCTTCACAGAGACATTTCTCTCTTCAAATTAAGTTTTACAGACTTACATTCAAACAAGCAGCCTTTCAGCACTTGATAATTATTAGCCTAGACAGCTTCAGTATCCACATATTTTTAACTCACACTCTAGTGGCAGCTTCAAAATCCCCCCAAATATTTGAAAAGGATGGAAAAATCCACTACTAGTCTTAAAGATGAACAAATCACCTTGAAACAGTGAACAATGAAAAGTCAAAATATTTTGTTGCAAAAGACATGGCCAAGAAGTTTCAAAATATAAACATGTTCCTGAGGTCACAAAAATATTTTTGGGAAAACATTCTTGAGTGATTGCTAATGATGCCCCTGACATCATTTATTTAGAATCAGATGAACAAGGTGTTTTTTTAACAAGGACAGAACTGACTTTGTCCTATAAAGGGCTCACAATCCAGTCTAGTGTGTACAAAGTGAATAAAGATCTATGCAAACATGTAGTATTGAGAAAACAATATTCCAAACACAGGACTGCATGAGTCTTGCTCTAAAAAACTAAAAATATGAACAAAATAGAGGCCTTGCAAACAGCTCAAGAAAGGCAACAGGGAAGATTATAAGTAACTTCACAAACTATTTATACAGAACCTACAATCACAAGGACTGATGATGTGAAGAGCATCTCATGCACCTATAAATTCACAATCCATGCATAGATTTTACACTGAGTAACAATGGCCATGGATATGCTATCTAAATCTGCTAAATATGCTTTCTTAAACAAACACTCTTGAAAAGCTGAAACCTTCTCGCAGGATTACCTTGCCTTGCATTTGAGCAACACTCCTTTTGGTGGATCAGTGTTCCACAGTCTCCTGCCCTGTCAATAATCAAGCATCAGCGAAAAAGCTCTACTATTTAGTCTGCTGAAATGCATTTCTTTAAAAACATAAATACAAAGACAGGTCATTCTGTCTGTTCAAGCATGCCCCTCACTGGCTATTCCCCTCTTCTCATCACGGGCTTAGCATTAGGGTTTATGTTACCTTTGGCCCCTCATCTAAACCATATTAATAAATAGCTCTTCATTATGAAACAGCAATAAAACTTACAGATTAAGGACTCTGTATTCATATAAAACTGTTTCAAAAGTGTCCTCACATGAACCTAAATCTTAATGCTTAATGAGCCTTGGGGCCCATCTCTCAAACCTGGAGACATGCCAAATTCACAATGCTGATAGTGTTTTGGCTTTACAGCACAGAGCCTGAAAACCACAGGAAAACACCAATTCCTTCTCACCTCAAAGCATGGGCCACATTTCATATGCCTATGAAACTCAAATACCTTTTTAGTTTCCAGGAATAGGAAAGTCAAGCGAAATACTAATTAAGCATAAGGGCTGGGCATCCACTGACTTCTCCATTGTTCACTACACAGCCAAGTGCTGAACTGATGCCAGGCCCATAACACTAACAATTAGAATGATATATCTGAAAAATCCTATAATCTACAAACACTATTTGTTTTCCCCTACCAGATGACATAAGTGACATTAACTTGCAAGAAGAATGACTGAAACACCATATATACAGCAAAGGCTGTTCTTCATGCCTCACGGTATCACTGACTCGGAGCACAAAAGTTTTATTATTCTACAGCACTACACTTGTACTGATCTGGCACGTAGCCAGCCCTTGTTGAAAACTGCATTCATGTCAGATGCACTAGAACCAGGATACACATCCAAAGAAACTGCTCTTTGAGAAAATGCAGCTCATTCATCACCAACAACATGAAGAACACAAGCTAAGGGGATTTCTTACTGATGGAAGAAAATCATTATTTTGACAGAATAAATAATAAATTCCATTAAGTATTTCTTGGTCATAATCACTTTCAGTTTGCTTAGATTTATAGCCACTCTTCACATTTTCTTTAAATACTATTAAAATAATATATGTGCATGACTAATTTCTCATCTTTTTTGTTTAAAAATAAAATCTAAAAATTTTCTCTTACTTTTTAAGAGCATATATTCCAAGTATGCACAGCAGAAGAGAACTGCCTTTCCTATATATTATCCTAAAGGAGAAAAAGTGTAAAACTTTTTTTTTTAGTTCACTGTACATATGCAATTTTAACAACATCACTTAAAAACAGTAGAACATCTTTGTATCTCCTCTTTCAAAAAACAATATAAAAGTTACAAAGTCGAAGAATCCTGGTTTCAAAGAATAAGCATAATTTCTGCACATTTAATGAAGTCACATAATGCCATATGCTAATAGATAAAATAACTGTCTCTAAAAAACCAAGAAGATCTTGGGAAAGTACTCATAATTTGATATCCAGAACTGCACAGGAAAGTGACATCCATCTTTAACCACATACAGTTAGTCCTCTTTCACTTTTATATGCGTACGATATGCAGTTAAATATTTGTTAGAACTTTCATGCTTGAGAAAAATTATTGCCATGGTCTGTTCATTAACAAAGGACTCTTGACAATAATATTAGAAGGCTAAATATGATTTATTAAAATGACTCCATAGTTCAGAAGGATTTGGGCTATTATCTGCCCAGGTACAGAGCTCAGATGTTTACTTCTTCATTCTCTGTACAAGAATGCTAGAATGCTTACAATATTAGAGAGATAACAGTCTTTCACTTCATAGGTTGAAAGAGAGAACTTCTATCTCCCACTATCAGGAGACAGGCAGAGCAATCTAAATGGTTTTGAAACACAAACCAGAGATTTTGTTTACAGAAACTTATACAGAGTAAAAAGACAGTAAAAGATGCTTTCCCATGGGAAGAATTTCTTGCAGGTTTGCATACAGAGAAACTTATGATATGTTCTTGCAACAAAAAATCAGATTTATTATGCCTGCATGTACTGCTATAAATTGGTTTTAATACAAACATAAACCAGACATGGATCTAAACTGTTTTACATACAGAACTCAAGGTATTACACACAATCATGATGTTCTTAGACTCTACTGCAAAGTCAAATAATTTCTGCCAATATCCAGCTAGATTCAGTTTTAGTTCATTGTTTAAGGTCTTTTGCCCAGGATCCATATCCCAATTGTTGTTGGACTCCATATCCCAAACGTTAACCAACTTTATGGTCTGGTCTTGTACTTGACATTAGAATCTCATTACTAGTAATACAAACTTTCAGGGTGACTGGATTGCTTGATTCCAGGGAAAGCTTGAGAGAAAATACAATTCCAATTGCATGTCAGAAGTTCTTAGAGATATATTGTATATGTATCCTGTTTGGATAATCATATCAAAGCAAGTAATTAACTCAGATATTTGAAGTCTATCAGGCCTACAGAGACCTCTTTAACTACAGAATGACCAATGTGAAGGAAGGAATCCTGAAGTAGCAGAGCTCAACAAGGGGAGGTGGGCAGCAAGGAGAAGGGTAAAAAAATTGAAAATACGTTTGCAAGACTATTAGAGCAGAAACAAGTGGTCAAGGTTGCAGCAAGACATGAATTTTTTCTTCTTGTAATAATTTTTAAACTTATTTATAGCAATTGTTGCATGGTTAGAAATAAAAGCAACCTTGACTTCCATACCTGCTGTTTCAAAAAAAAAAAACAACACAACAGAACCACCCAAACCAGTGGGGCAGAAACAGAGACAAGATATGCACTTTTTTTTCGCAGTCAACCTTCATTCAGATGCCTGAATCCACAGAATAGGAACACGTAAGCATTGTAACAGCCAGCTCTAATTTATTTTTGATTAATCCTCTAGCTTCTTATGATATCTGGGTCAAACCTAAACATTAAAGCTATGTAACAAGGGAGAAAAAAGAACTGAACATGTGCTGGAGCAGCAATAGGGGATTTCCAGGAATATTTCCTGCTACTGGTGTTGTATTCCTGCATCATATAGCTTTCAACCATGACCCCAGGAAGGCACATTTGCCCACCCATGCAGAAATTCTTCAGCCTTTTCATATGAGAATTTAATTCACAAAGCATGAACAGAGCAAGAACTGCCTCTGCCTATATAGCTATTATATCCCTGCTGAAATCACCATCTGCACTGATGTCAGACAGCTATGCTAAAAAAACATGAACTCGTTTCAGACAAACAGAAGTCATACTCACTGGCTTCTCAGCACAGCTGGGTGAACAATTAGAGTCCCCACTGTCTGGGCAGCTGCACAAGTGGGCTTTCGAGCAGCCAGAAAGAAGAAAGGGCTTGTGTTGCTCTCATCTGTTGACTTGTTGCTTTATGGCATCCTGCATTGTTTAAATATGCCCCTCAGCTCCTCAGCTGAGTGCGTCAAGCTATAAAGTTTGAACTGAGGCCAGACTGAAATGCCAGCCACAGCACAAACTCTACCAGAGGAGCAGGTGCAAGGCTTGCAGGTTCCTGTGCAAGCATACACATCTGCACTGCTCCACTAGTAAGGATGGTGCTCCACAGCACATTCATCCCAAGGGCTTGAGCTTTTGGCATTGCACAGCTGGCATTTGTTTTCATTTATTAAAATATGTGGATTGTTGCTAGATGTGAATGAATAATTTATACCCAGTGTGGTGATGTCTGCTTGTCTCTGTACGCTGTCTAGGACATTGAGATTGGGATCAAGTGGAGCTGGGCCTGGCATTACTGTGTATAAGGGTCAAACAATCCTGCTACAGAGACAAAGATTCCCCCTGCACCCTTTTGCACAGACCATTCTCTTCAGGGAATGGACTCTGGCATAGTAACTTCCCTGTTCCCTTCTGCAAAATACCTGCAAAGCAAGAAGGTAGTTTGAGATATGTTTGGGACGTTCAAGGCATGCTGACTGCATCTGCACTCCTGACAGCAGTTTCCATCCTCTAGCTTCTGGGATCCCTCAGAGCCTAAGTCCACTTTCAGTCTTCCTCACAAAATACAACAGGGGAGTAAAACCCTGAAACAGTCACGTGGAAGTTAAGCACAGCTATTCCACATTCACATGGATATCACCTACCCAAGTGTCTGGCCATGAGTTGCCAGTTAATACCACTTGCAGTGAGTGCTGTTCTGTGGATAAAAACAGAAGTAAGTTTGCTTCTCCCTAAAACTTCAACAAATCAGATAAAACCTGACCAAAAACAATGAGTTCTTCCATCTTTAGAAACCAAGACAGCTATAATGTATTTCTTGGCTTCTGAAGTCATCAGAGACTTAGATCAGGTTTTCAGATCTACTTGTTGAAGTAATTAAATGAAAGCATAACAGACTGGAAGGGAGTTAAGAGCAAGCTTGTATACCATTACATTTTTTTCATTGGGTACCCTGATAATTTTCTGATAAGTCACAAAAAACCTGTCTAGAAAGACAGTATTGCTTGTGGCAGCTTTACAGTGTTCTTCACTGAGCAACAGATAAAAAATTAACTATCAGGACTTCACTTGCCAAAGTACTTTTTGAAGATACTCTAAAAGTTCTCAGTGTTAGACCCAAAAATTTCTGTTGAGCTGTCTATTTTACAGTGGACTTGGATCCAGTGAGGAGTACACTTCTACTGCTGGTGCTACAGTTTTTTTGTCATCAAGAAACCAAACTTGAAGGCCATTTTGGTGGCTTTCTCATTAATGCTATGTAGCCTAATAGAGTTTTACACACTAGCTGCGACTTGCTAACCAAGAGCAAGATGCAATAAAAACTTCATGGCTTTTAAGATTTGAGGCAGAGGAGACAGATTCCTTCAGGCTGATTTGCACAAGTGGTAAATGAGGACAAGCAATTTGCCCAATATCACAGAACAGTTACATAGTATTACCAAGTGCAGTCCCTTGACCTGGTGATTACTGGAGCTCACAACCTTCTAAGAAATACATATTTATTAGTCTCATTAGTTAGTTAAGCCTTCCATCTTACAGTATTTAAATCAGACTACCTCTGCTTACTTGCAGATAAGATTACAATCTAATCTTGAAATCCACAGCCCTTGCTTTTCATGCAACACAATTCAACCTTAACATTCAGAGCACTGAGAACTGATTCAGCACACAGCACTTCCCTTCAACACACAGAGATTTTGTGAGAGAGGCAACCCTTAAATACAAAGAGGGTGTGCTCCTTTTGAGTTACACAACTTTTGATCAACAATAACAACTACTTCCCTCCTCCCAAAGCCACTCCTCAGCAAAGACACGCAACTACAATCAAAATAGATCACATAATTTCCTTTATATTTTTTCACCTTTAAGAGCTAAAGTTCAAGCTGTCTGATTAATGACACCAGTGAAACATATAACAGTATTTACACAAGTAGGTTTCAGATTTATGGTAAGCTACCTAGAGCTGAATTACAGGATATTAGCTCGACTCTACTGGTGAAAACAGCTTCCAAGTTCCAGTACCTGGAATAGTATAAAACTTTACCAATAGCTGCAATTGTCCACCTACACATCTCAGGAGATCTTTTTAAGTATGGATTAAGTTCTGTACAAGCTTCATCATTCTGGTGTGCAAAGACAGTTTTTATCAACTTCAGTGTCAATCCTGCATATCCAGAGAAAGAAATTGGTCCATACAGGTAATTCAAATCAGCAGATTCTCCCAAATGCTTGACAACCTGATTTTCAAAGGACTAAGGGCATTAGGGCACATTTCCAAATTGCTCTTAGAAGTCACCAGCTTTGGCATGTAAACCTATAACAAGGTTTTGGAAGACTCTTCCTAAAAACTAGCCATTAGAACTTCACAGAGAAATGTGCAAAAGTTAACTTGTGCCTCTCATCCAAAAATTACAAAACACATCATTGAAACACACCTTTAGGCAAAAATTAGAGGATACCTAACCTTTCCAGAAACTATTAAAGCAGCTGTGTATTGATGGTATTCAGATGGCTAACTCCTGACAGCATTCAGACTTGGAGTTGGTCCAAAATGCCTCATTGTAGCAGAGACATCCAGAGGCAGGTGTGGAACACCGTTTGCCAATCCGTGGTTAACAACATTAAATAAAAGGAAACCAAAAAACAAACATAATTTTTTTTTTTTTACATAATTCAGCTAAGGACCTGGGGTGGAGTGAGGGAAGGACTTTGTAAAACCTGTTTTCTTTAAGCCACATTTCAACCCTCACCATAACAATAGCTTTGGCCCTGGAATTATACTGCAGTGAAATACCACTGTGCACAATGTCAAAACTCTCAAAAGGAAATCAACACTGGGACATACTAGCTAAGGTTGTTTTCTACTTTAGTCAAGATTGTATTAAAGGGGCTCAAAACTGTAAGGATTACTTACTCACACAGAAGAATGCCGTTTTCTAATCCGGAACGAAAATCTTTCTCACCAAAACTTCTGCCCGTCACTTGCTGCAAAAGAGTAGAGGGAAACAAAAGAGTGACATCTATTAGAAAGTGAGTTTTATTAGTGCAATTCATAATATTCAGTTAGAGCATCTGCTGTGTAAGGAACATTTGAGCTTTACAGGCCTTGCAAAGGACTAAGTCTTGTCCATTTCTCCTTTCCATTTCATCAAGCTATTTAAGATACAGGACAAAGTAGTTGCTCCAGCCAGTGCAATTGCAGATTATAAAAGAACTATTTTCTTGCAGTAAAAACCAAAAATGTCAAAACAAAAACTACAATGTAATCTTCAAGATTATTTTAGAAGTTTTATTTTATAGTGCTTTTCATTTTAAAACTATTGCATTTAGACAAACTGAATTTTTATTGCTTTTTTGCATCACATTAAACAGTTTGTACCAGCCTTGAGCTTTAGTCCTTAATTTATCATCTTTATAGAATAAGCAACAACAATTGAAAGCACTGGCATGAGTTATAGCCCTTCAGACACATGCCTCAATACTCCTGGTCATATTAAAACATACTTCACATCAGCAATTCAGCTGTGAATGTTAAGAGAATACAAACTCAGTGGAAACTAAGAGTCCCCCCAGGTACACTTGGACCAGGGATACACTTTACCTCATAAGCTCTTAAGCCAGTCTGTGCTGCTTAGGGATGGACCAGCTAGAAACCTTCCAGGAATCCCAATCTCGCCTGAGGGTACTGGATGCTACAAGCATGACTGAACCCCCATTTATGACTCACTGCTGTGTTGACAATGTCTTGCCATTCATCCTCATATCATTCTCAAGAGATTATGCGTTCAGTTAAAAGTAAGGAATACCTACAATTATGATCACAAAAGATCTAAAAATAGTTACTATGTTTAGAAAGCACTGAACAGAAACAATACAAAGAAAAAAACGGTTTTAATTGTCCTGCAGGAGGTCTTCTCTTTATCCAGTCAAAACATTTACCGGATGCTTATAGAGTTCTCATGGCTTATATCCAATCTTTCAGCAAGACCCTTGCTCTGGGTGTTGCTTCCACCATAGAGAACAGTTACTTGGGGACACATCTGTCATTATGTCCCGTTTTCTCCTTGCTGTTATATTCAGATATAAGACCCTTCCCCTCCTAGTTTCCTGTCATAAAGACAGCAATTTATAAAAACTGACAAGTTTGCAACTGTCCCACAGGATTAGCAAATGCAACAGTTTCAGAAATGCTGGTTATAGCTGGGCAGTCTTGGACAGAGAGCAACACTTTTTAAATTGAAATGCATATGGAAAGCCTAAAATCTAATCTTTCACTAAATTATAAATATAGTGGTTTGTTCAACGTGAAGGAAGCTCTCCCATACTCTGAAAAATGTATCATAAGGGCATCAGTGGACAATCATATCTTATGCAAATGCATAAAGTAGAACAAGGCACTGTGTTGCACTCATATCTCTGAAGAAACCACATGTAATTTGTAGTAAATGACCTTTAACCATTTAAACTATATCTAGGCATAGTAAATCATCTCTAATCTTGATCTGCTGGGACACGGGGAAATCATGACAATAAAGCCATTAGCATTTGGGATGAATTATAGGTGGAGCATATCAAAACTGACTTTTGTTTCATCCACAAGATATGCTACAGAAAGGAGTAGGAAGAGCTACTTCATAGCAGCCTGACTCCAAGTGTTTTTTTCATATATGAAAAAATTAAAGAAAAATTATAGTCATTTTATTTCACTCCTCAACACCAAATGTCCCAGATATGGAAATCAGTCTTCTTATGCATTTGTTGAAGACCCTCATTTAGCAGGAAGCAGTACTGAAACTGTTACCACAGTTCAGGTAGGACTCTACCTGCCAAAAGCTGTCACATGAGTATTGCTGTTATTACTGATGATGTAGGAAGGTTTCATACACTACTTCTGTCTGCACAAATAAAATATGAAATACAGTTGCACAGCTGGCACATGAATTCATCCAGTGAGAGGTACAACGCACACTGACAGGAGGTGAGGAAAGACAGGAAGGTCCTGGAACAGTGCACGTCTGTTTGAAAAGGAACTGGAAGTAAATGAGGCATGGCAAGGTTTATGCCTGTTCTAGATGATGCAGCTGCAGAAGGAAAACATTAATCACCTACAAGTCTCCTGATTTAGTCAATTAAAATGTAAAAACAGTTCAACAGAAAAAGGCTAGAAACTGAAATAAGCACAAAGATGACATTATAAATGACAAAGATAAGCCCAAAATGGGACTGAGAGAAGCAAGAAGCTGGATCCACCTTTTCCAGAGGAAACCAGAGCTCAGTTGCTTGGCCTACACTCACACATACACCTCCCTCTCTGCAGAGGCTACTTTGGGCCATACCCTCATGAAAAACTACTGCAGGCCCACAGGCCAACCTGGTGCACATTGCTGAGATAACCTCTGCTCAGCACACCCAGAGCAGGAGGAGACAAAGGGACTTCAAACAAAAGGATTGGCGCTCTCATATTTGCACACAAAGAATCCCACATAGCAAAGTGCATACTTCACCCAAACTCCAGTAAAAATGAAAGTGCGTGCATTAGCCACGATATCACAAAAAAGCTGCACCCATCACAGGACTGTGTTCATGTTAGTGATATAAGTAGTTGTCTGTTCTTACTAGTTTATCTTCCATCTCAGGAAATAAAAGCCTCCAGTTTGCTGGATGAAACTCTGAAAACACTGACAAACAAGGACTAAAGAACAGCATTTGCAGTGCTTCTACTGAGCTTCACTGGAAAAAGGGAAATTGTTCATCTGCAACCAGCTACAGAAAACTGCAAAATAGAAGAACAAATCTTCAGCCCATCAGCTTTCATAGTACAGAGAATTGATGTTCAGAACTGAACCTGCACGAAACCACTTATGAACAGATGCAAGGTACTCTGTATTCTGGACTGCTGTCTTCAGGAAAGGAAAAAAAAGGAAAGTAACGAAGACCCAAAAGGTTGACTGAGAGAATTTTTGAGACCTGGCCTTTCTTTGCAAGGCCAGGTTTCCAGACTGCCCCATCTTACATGCTTTGAAGACACAACTCCGTCTTCCACCTTGCACTCTTCCCACCTCACTGGTACAGACCAGCCCACTTAGGCACAGTAGGAGGAAGCAGGATAGATGGAAGAGTTCCCTATCCACTCTGCAACGGCAGCATACTGTAATTCTTGTGGTGCCAGGGTGCCAAAGTTAGAATGAAGTACCTTAAAGACAAAACACAAGCTATATCTTGCTAATGATTAGAATAGCTTCCCACTTCTTTAAAAAGTTCTATAAAGCTGAGTGGAAAAAAGCTGCACTTCCCTGTCATACTGGAAATTAAAAATAGAGAACAGAAGCAAAACAGTACCATTTATTACTGTGTGCTTCATTTATGTGGGGAGGAGTTGTTTTTATTCATCATCTGGATGATATTTTCTTCTCTGTAAAAAGCTACAAGTGTCGCAACCAGGGCAATTGTTTGAGTGTCGGGTGCATTTCTCGGTTTCCCTGTCACTTAACAACAGAAAATTAGCCTAAAATGAGTAATAAAAGTTTTTCATGGCAACAACTTTAATGCACATTTGCATACAGTAACATTTGGTATATATTGTATTGTTGCTGATTAACTATTTTGTTCTTTGCAGTTACACATACTACAAAATTTATATCATCAAGGATGGCTGTCATCCAGCCACTAACCATTGCCATATTCTACAACTTTATTTTCCCAAAGCTTCAGTTTACATTGTTTTTCTTGCATTTTCTATTGCTGCTCATGCTTCCTGAGATGGAGCTTGCAAAGCCTCTCGTGTCAAAACAGCTTAGGGGCACGAAAAAGAAAAGGTGACAAATTAGTGAACAGATGCTGGCCTCAGGTGAAGTTTATCTAGGCCAACAAGATATAAGTAGTTGAATAAACACTTGGTCATCAGGGATAATACACTGAAAACAGTTTCATTTTCTATGTGCGCATCTGAAAATGTCATGTTATGCAGAGAAAAAAATTAGAGATACAGCAAAAAGGTCTTTGTTTCTCATTACGTGTTTTTGAGAGCTTATGAAGCATGACAGTAAAGAGAGGAAGATTTTCAAAGGATTTCATAAGCTGTCCATCTCTTTGTATGTGAGTATGCTGCATTTCCATTTTGTGCGACCATTATTTTTCCCCTAAATAATTTTTTTTCTTAAATGAAAAAATCAGGTCCTGCTACTTAACTAGGAAGATATAAAAGTAAGGCTTAAACTGTAATAATCAGGTATGTATATAGAAAGCATTGGATTGTACAAGCAACAGGGAACACAAACCACCAAAAGAAGCATGACAGCCTTTAGGGCATCAGGATCTGGTTCCTCTGGAGTAATGAATTCCTAGAGTATGAATCCTCTAGAGTAATAAATTCCTAGAGTAATGAATTCTGAGTTATAATCTGAACTAATAAGATGAATACACAAGTAAAATTCCATTTTCATATAGCACAGGCAAGAGATTTCTGAACTAAACAACCCTGACCAGTTAAAGCCAGCTTCACCTTTGCTGCCCAGAATTGCACCTCATTGCTGTGACAGTGCAATGGAGCCTGGAGACCCTTCACTGGCTCCTGCTTTGGCCACCTATCCATCATGCAATGTCTCTGTCTGCAAAAGTGGACACAACACATCATCTAGGCATGAGTTCCCTCTCTCTTATGTCACAGAGGCATTTAAATTGCTAAAATCATAGCAATGTAAACCAGTCCTGAACAGCTTTAAGACAAATACTAGGAAGATAGTTGATTTAGTACAGAGAAACTTGAATACTGCATGAATGGAGCTTTCCAGGGGCAACAACCACTGGTCTAACATACCTGTCTTCCAGGAAAGCTGAATGATGACAAGCACTTTGCTCAAAGCCTTCCAAGGCTTTATAGTATTGAGGTCATTTACTACTGAAATCAGTAAAAGAGCAAACAAGTATCTCTAGTGTGTAATTCTACTCTCAGGGACAAAACCAGCATGAGCTCAGAATGACTAATGCAGCCAGCAATGAATCACCTGTAATTCTGTGATAGAGAACTTGAAAATTTAAAGAATATATGGGAGAATGAGGGGAGATTTCACCCTTGGGTAGCAAGATTAATTTGCAAAGAAAGCACTTAACATTATTTTTAGGTCTTCCACTGCCTGGTCACTTAAGTTTAACCGCAATTTGCAAAGAACTACCTGTGCTGGAGTTCCTTTTGTTCTTTTCCTCTGACTATTCATCCTCATATTATTCTTTAATGAGACAAAAAGCTGACTCACTCTTTTTATACTTCATATAAACTTCACTTTTTTTAGCGGCAATCAAATAAAATAGCATATTCTCCCCCATTTTCTTTAAATTCCCTTCTGCCACACTGCTGATCAGGTCAGCTGACAGTTTGGTGTCAACATATAACGTGGAAAAACCATATCCACTGATACAAACACATTCCCCTTTGGTGGGCCCAATTCTAAGTCCTCATTAAAGAAATAATTTATTTACTAAGGGATGCTAGTCACGGCCTTTTGTTCTCCACGGAGAGGACAACAACTAAAAAAACCACAACAGCTGGGTTTTTTTTCTGATCCTTTGCATAGATTAATGAGGACATGATCCTATGAATGGACCCTTATATTTAAAGTATAGACTAAACTGGCTTGGTTAGTACTTTCCTTAGGAGACATGACAAAAGAAATACTGAAAGAGTAGTACATACCACCACCAGCAGCAGCTCTTACCCTACCTAAGTCTTTAAAGCTAAGCCTGGGAAGATTTTCTCTTTGTTAAATCCTGTCCACCACCAGAGCTTTCCACACTGAAATTCTGCATTGCTAACAGTAGTATTAAACATGCAGGGTTGCCATACGTTGCTGGGATTTATGATCTTGCAGAGCTGTGTGCATTTTTGCCAGGACATCTGGTAGCATAATCCTGTTTGGCTGGCAAGCTGCTAAGGAGCGTTAAAATTTAATGATAGAGTAAAATCAGCTTCCTTTTCATCTCTCCTCCCTCATGCTGTTTGTATACATTTCCAGCTGCATTGCCAGATATTGCAGCCTTTCCTTTGGGGTGGGGTGAGGCAGAAAACATTTCAGTCAAGGTTGAACATTTTGTGAAGAAAGAGAGCAAAGAGCAGGAAGAGAACTCAAAAATGACTTCTGTCAGATTTCTCTTGGCTGCAGCAGATGCCCTGAATGCTTCACCTAGCATCAGGTCATCTGTTACATCCAATTTGTATTTGACAGTCAGTAGATTGGCATTGCATTGTTGTTTTATGGGCAACCAGACTCTTATCTCTGGTGTTATCAAAATTAGGTACCAGATGACAGACATGATAGACCACTCTAGGGTGTTTTTAATAAATTGTTTAATTTAGGGTTCTTTTTATTGCTAAAAAAATAATAATTTAAAACAAATTTAATCCCTTATAGGAATCCATCATCCCTTTCTTAGTTTTAATGGGAGTTAAAGAAGGGGAGAATTGTAGGTTTTTTGCCACAGATTTACCAATAAAGTGTTCAGCCTACTTCTTGAGTGGGGAGAAGGAAGATGAAGCACTATTTCAGGAAAATAATTTGTATTTGATGGAAGGTACATCTTACCATAATGATACATTCTTTAGCTGTTTGCTCTTTTCTGTAAAAACAAGACTCCATGCAGACAGTCAGAGGAGCAGAGATCAGAGGAGCACATATGATGTGAGATCAACAGGTACAAGAGACCAGAAGACAAGCATGCACCTCCTCAGTCCAAGGCCCTCATTTAATCTAGTCCTGTCTGTCTGGAGAGCCTGGCCTTACTCTCTACACTGCCTGGAGAAAGCTCCCTGTTCAGCTGTCCCTCTAACTGCTGCGTAACCGATCCCACTTCATGGTGAACCAGCACACAGTGGCAGTTCCCACACCTTTGAAGGGAAGAGGAGATGACTTGTAATTACTGTCATGAACACCACTTCCCAAGGTCTTACTTTCTTACCCAACTAGGCTAAATAAGCAGTCTGCTCACTGACAAATGAAAGGCTAATTAAAGTTATCATGAATTTGCTTTTTGTGTGATTCCCTGGGGCTTTCCATGGGCAGACAAGCATTCACACTGCCTTTTATTGTACCTCTTCAGCTACCTACAGATAGAAAAGTGTATACAGGGAACTAGTCTCAAATGCAGAAACTGTTGATTCAGCTTTTATTTTTTCCCTGACTTCTTGAAGCTGGAATCAGTACTGATGGAGGGAGATTACTCAAGCTCTGGCTACTGAACACAGAGTAGCTGTCCCACCAATAACCTATTTGCCTCACATTTTATCACCAAGTCAAAGATGTTTTTTAACAAAGGAGGGGAGAAATTTTATCCTTTGTCTCAGGTTGATTACAATAGCAACTTTCCAGCAGAACAGGAAATTTGGTTTCTGGTCATGTCTAAAAGAGCAAAGAATTAAAACAGACTTTTTTTTTTTTTTTATCCTTTGACTCCTTTTTCTAGATCTAGTATCCCATCCTCTTGAAAAACTGCTCCTCCAAGATTTATGCTATGCTGTATCATCTATATGTTGAAATTGAAGCATCTGTTAATAAAACCCTCTATTTTCTCTCCTCCAGCTTTAGGAAGTTTAAACAGTCCTGAATCAGAAGTGTTTAAAGCTCTGTCAGTTACAGCTGCAGAGGCAGAGCAAAACACAACACAGGCAGCAGGCTCCTCCTTGAACTCAACATCTTGTCTCACCCTCAAAGCAGTGAAGAGATCAACAGCTCTGTAGGAGATGATAGGATCACTGCGGTATCTAGATTTGCTAATCCCTACTTTACACTGCTTTAACCTATTTTACATTAGTTGCTGCATTTATATTTTACAAGACCACTGCACTACTTCTTGGACAAGCAGTTTTTGACACCAATGTGTTGCTTTCTGCCAGGAATGTGCATCTTGGCAGACAACTTTAAAACTGCACACATTTAAAGCTACACAGAGACAGGAATACAAACATACAAGATGCTCCAAGTTAGGGAGTCCCAGCACTAGAAGCACTTAAACCCGTCATTAACCTCTGTCAGAGAGACTACCAAAGCTCAGCACTATTACTGAGATTTTGCAATGAAAAATGTCTGGTAGGAGACACCAGCTTCCCTTTTTGAAGAAATTAAGTGTTCGCTTGAGCAAAACATTAATAAATTTAATCATCCATTTAAAGATGACACTCAATGTCTTAGGTCTCAGTGAAGCCTCTGAAATGCCAATGATGAGCATCAGTAGGCACCAGTCTACCTTGAAGCTTTTAAATTTAATACCATCCAGTTGTTTCAAGGCAAGTCCACATGTAAAGTGTCCCATTTACAGTCTGTGCAATTTAAATATATATATATATGTCTATATATAAAAGTATAGCTCAGTAAGGCATCTAAGACTTGATTTTCCAGACAATAAGCCTGGAAGCCCAGAGCAAGCAAAGCAGGAAACTGTTCATGGGGAATAGAGACATGTCATACAAACACTCAAAGGTGTAATTCTGTCTGCTATCAGTACAGCTCTGCAAAACCTTGCTCCTTTCAAATAAAAGGGAAAGAGGTAAACCACAATGCTTTTTAGAATATCTGAGCTTCTTGGATGTTACTTCTGTACTCTGGGTCCTCCCTTGGCACACTGTTCAGCAGGAACAGGGCTGCGTGCCATGGTTTTGCAGTCACTTGCAAACAAACCGCAGAATTACCAGGAGGTAGTTCTAAACAGGAAAAACAGTGCATTTCAAAAATCACAGATTGAAGAAAAATGATCCACTTTCCTGCAGAAAGGAAGCTAACCTTAATTCAGTCATACACTTTTGAGACCTTTATTAATAACTCTTTGGAAATAGATCTACTTTGTCCCTGCCTCTGTAGAGACAGAGTTAAGGAAAAGCATTCCCACTCTGAATGCTTTTCCAGCTAAGCCAGTTTTTAAACCTTTGGCTAGCAAGCATGGATAAAACTAGACTCACAAGAATTTAGGAGGTCACATAGTCAGGACAGCTGATCCTGATAAACCCAAGGGATATCCCATACCATATGGATCACGCTCAGCGACAGAACCAGAGGGAAGGTTGGTGGGGAAGCTGCTGATGGGGGACTGGCTGGGCATTGGCAGGTTGTTAGTGAGAAATTGTTTTCTATTGCAAAATTTCCCTTTTTTGGCTTTTATTTATTACTCTTTGTTATTTTCCTATTCATTACAATATATGGATTATTTTATTTCAATTATTAAACTATTCTTATCTCAGCCCATGAATTTTCTCACTTTTACCTTTCCTATTCTCTTCCCCTGATCTTCCTGGAGGGGAGGAGTGAGTGAGCAGCTGTGTGGTTGCCAGCTGGTATTAAAACACAACACAGCCACAAAAAGAACGCTGCCATAAGCGAATAAAACCACCAGATACTAAATAGGAAGGTATGGTGAAACAGAACTATTTCTCTCTAAATTATGATGACATTACAAGCAGAGAGAAAACCCACTGCAGCCTCTACTGGAAGAAACTGGTTTTCTGTTCTCCCCAACTCTTTTCCATGGCTCCTTTGAATCAGATCCTGAAGGACAGGCAACAGCCCTGCAAAAGGGAATAGTGACTGCCATTAATGCTCCAGACAAGAGAAACACTGCAGAATATCTAGAATCAACTGATGTCTTAGAGCACATGGACATGAGATGTTGGTAGATTTGACTGCCTATAAGTAGAAAAGGAAGTACTTCTGTAAGATTTTAAACCACAGCTTACTCTTGAAAAGACACTTCCAAGGGCCGTCAGCATCTAAAGCAGAACTAAGAACCTCTTTTTATTTCTCTGTTCTCCTCCTCCTTCTCCCAAAAATTACAATTTTCCCCAATTAAAGAATGTTTAGACCTATCTTTCAAAAGATTGCTCCCACAGGAGCTAGGGATCTTGCAGTGCATTATGAGTACTAGATTGAAAGCCCTTTTTCATTCATCTGATTTAGCTGGAATAGGGCAGTTACAAATAACAGTAACAGTAACCAGTAAGAGTTTTCTGCTAAATGGAATTCATAAATCAATACCGTTGTCCCCTGCAATGATAAACATGCCATTCACAGATCCCAAGCATCAAATCAAGACCTATTTACAAGGTTGCCTCTGAGGCAAAACCCAGCAATGTTACACAGGGTAAGTTGTTGCTCTTTTCTCCCCCGCTGCTGCAGATATAGGGAGCCTTTGTTTGGAGGACACAGAAAGCAAAGGGAGAAATGGAGGAGGATTGATGATGCATACAACAATAATAAACACTGCTCTTTTCTATTACTAGAGCACCTGCTGCCTCCATCAGTTGAGGCTCATCCATTATGCAGCACACCAGCCCTGACAGTTCCAGAAGCATCAACTCTGAAGACATGATAGACCAGGAAGCAAGACACAGAACGAGCACCTCTCATTATCAGATCAATGAGCTGCACTGGTGCTCGTTCTCTGCCTGGTTATTGTTGGGTGAAACAAATACAAGGAACAAATAGTTTAAGCACCTTGTTCAAATATACTCAGAGCAATAAAAGAAATTTTCCTTCTATAAAATTTAACATTTAGCCTTGTAGAAAATAAATTCCTGAAGAGGGAAAAAACCCCTTACAATTATTTTAACTACTGTTGCTTTTATTTTTACTCATACTGGAAATCATGTAAGGTCTAAAATGGATTGAAAGGAATGTAATTATTTCACCATAATGCTTTAATAGTAGAAAATGAGACTATTAAAAATATGCTTAACATTTCCAATCTAAACAATAAGAACTGCAAGTTTCAAAACATTTGCTACATTTCTACAATTCCAAGAAATCTTTTCAGTCAGCCACTTTCCTGACAGAATCAGACCTGTCCCAAGGACATTTTCACTCTTTCTTACCAATCCAGAGTATCCCACTCACATCAAGAGGGCAACTCAAATGCCACATTAAATGTGAACCACTGTCAGGAATCCACATCGAAAAGCATATTTAAATATCATCAGAGTTAGATTGCAAAGCACTTCTAAGAATTAGTTAATTTACAGTTTTCAGATATCAAAATTAGAGGACTAGGTATGATTGACTGAAGTCCTTTATCAGCACATTGGTTTTCCATGTACCTGCTGACACTCATGTACACTCAGCAACCTCCTTCTAATTTGAAATAAAAAAAATCCACAGATCTTGAAACTCATCATTTATTAACAATATAACTATATTAAAAAGGGAAATATTTTCTTAAAGTTATTTTCCTAAATATATTGTTTTCAGATTTCACATATTTTTCAAAGAGATTAAATTAAAGACAAATAAATATCATCAACTTTCTCTGTTCCTTTTTAAAAGTCTATAGTACTGACAATGTTATGTAGCACTCATCAGTAATATTGTACGTGCAACCATGGACGAATACTGCTGTCATACATATTGGAAAATGAACCAGAACTGTCAGAACAAGAATACCTGCCTAATCTACAAGCAAAATTATACACAAACAAAGGGGGGAAAAATCAAACAAACCCTACAATTTATTTAAATAATCCAGATATTCTGTGTAACCACAATGCTCTTTTGAGAAGGCATTCACTTATAGGAATTGCATTTCTCTCCTGTTATTTTTTAATGCGACAATGTATCTGCATGACAGCAGGAGCTTTGTTGTTGAGTTCACATGCTCAAACAGTTTTTTTTTGGTGCAAGTGCACCAAAGCCATATTAAAACCTGAGATAACCCCTGTTAAAAGGGAAAGCTCAGGAAGAACCCAAAGCTTCTTTCTCTGGCTAAAATTAAAATTGTCTCTTGCAATCAGCTGACTTTATTAGGTGCAAATTCTAAACTTCTCAAGCTAGATATTGCCCAGCTTAGGCTGGAAGAAGCAGTCACCTACAGCAAGCTACCAGAACAGCTGTTTGATAACAACCTGTCATCTGGAATTAGGGGCAAGTGTTTAAGGCTTCTCATGAGAGGTGGAAAACGAAAAGGAAAACACAAAAAAGAAACTCACACAGGTTTATTTGCTATGAAAGCATCACTGACACTTCCCTGATATTTGGGCAGTTTCACCTTAACAGTCAATCCAGTTTCTGAATGTTTGCTTATTTTTCACTCCATGACTAGGGGCTCAGCAGAATATGAAAAGGTTTATATTGGAGAGTTGGAGAGGCTGCTGGAAACTCAATGTTATTTTGCCAAGACTGATCTGCTGAGACATTTGTGACCACCACATGATTTAACTATGCCAGTTAATATGTCTTAAAGGTAATTTGTCTTCTGGTATTAAGCCCACCATTGCTGGTTTTGAACATGATGTGAGACACCAGGTATCTGAGTATGAGCTGTCTCATTTTAGCCAAAACAGGAATATCAGCACACTCTCCAACCATCTGTTTTTACCATACCCTGCAAAGTTGGCTAAATAATTTTAAGTCCAGTACTTTTGTAGTGTTTTGCATACTCTGCACTCTGACTCCACATTTTAAAAAACTGTTAGAAAATTTCTCCCAATTAGCTTGAAATGATACTTGTTTATACTAACTTCTACCTTCTACCATTCTCTAACTTTCAAAACACCACGGATTTTTACCACTCAGCAGTAAAACAAGATATTTTTATGTTAAAAGAAAGAAAGTTAATTTTCCGGCTGCCTCAACACCTGGTGGATGACAGAGGCAAGGGAGCAGAAGGAAGAGAAGGGCAACCAGTGCCAGATGCATTAATAGCATAGTATTGCATCCCATAAATTTTGTAGATTTCACTTTCAGATGAAGTCTGATGAATTTCTCTGGTTTCTTAAAGTTTTGACTTAGGCAAAAAAAAAGAGGAGACACATGAGGATAAAAATAAAGTTGCAGACAGAAAGTACTTTATGCATTAGGAACTACACATAAGTCTGTTTGATGCAAGTTAACTCCTACAGAAAAGCACAGCTGCTGTCTCCAAGAGTTAGAAATCCCACATTCATACAAACTCTAGCAACATAAGAAGAGGCCTCACATCCCTTATTCAAGTGATTTCATTTTTATCTCGATGAGCTGACACCGCAGAATGCAAAGGCATTTGCATTAGTACAAAATTATCAAGTTAAATAAACTGTGTCTCGAGAGCTAATTGTCTCTTACTGCCTGTCTGAAGAATCATTATATAATGGAACAAAATCGGATGTCTACTAATATGAAAAAAACATATTTGACATCAGAAAAAATAACACTATTTTTGTATGTTTCATATCCAAACCACAAGCCAGCAAGTATTCAATTTTTTTCCAAGACTAATAAAAGTTAAATTACTTTGCGGTCTTTGGTTACTGGGTTAAAACCAGATATGCTGCTTTAAAACTTTGTCTTTATGTAGCAGGGTTTACAATTTAAACCAGACAGCAAATTCAAGTGAACATTGAGACATTTGAAGCTGGGTTTTGAGCTCTGTTCAGCACCCCTCTACCTAGGTCTGAACTGTCTCTTGAGCCATTTCACAGAAGCACATTCTCTCCATGATTCAGTTATGCCATTTTGTCCCACTCCCTCTCCAGCTTAACTCCATCAAACAAGACCCATTTTGGCCACTTGTTAGAATGACTGAAGCAGGATTCTCTAGAGACAAGCATCAGATTAAATATCTTGTTTTTTCTCAGTTTAGTGGCTTTCTTTTGTGCTTCAGATAGCAGGGGAAGATGGAATGGCTCTGTAAAATCAAACAGGCAAATTAAATAAAAAATATACTGTCCCTTGCTACATCAACAGACAGTGATGTCTTTTGCAGACTTTGTATGTAGAAGCAGGCCTCTACATCTAGATACACAAACCTGCCATTTGTGTCCTCTATAACATTTTGCAAGATAACCTTTGCAAAGCTGTGCAGAAGTGCTTACTAAGATAAAAGGCAAGGTCCAGACTTGTCCAGGGAAATTCAGTGACCCACATGATCACATAGCACCCATTACTCTTGTGATTTATTCTTATGAAATAAACTCCATGTGGATGAGAAAAAAAAACCCAGTAAAAAAAAATAATCCAAACTGATACATTTAGATGAGCTGTCACAACACTGTGTGGAGGAGATAAAACCAAAACTGAAAATACAAAGCTTGTTTCAATCTATTCCTAATGCTAACTCATGATCCCTTCACCAGCATTGCCATGACCCTCTTCCAACAGCTCTGGTTTGCTTTGCCACGCATGCACCATTTTTAATAATTTCACTCTTGCTATTATAGTCACAGTAACACATTCCCTCTAGTTTATCCAGTTTTCTATGCTAAGAATAGAAAAGAAGTATTTCCACTCAGGAGAGAAAACTAATGTCTAGATAAATATCCCTCGAGCTTCCATTCCGGTTTCTCGTTAATTTTGAGTTAGGCATGTGGTATTTGATCCCAAGGTAATAAAAACTATCCCAACGTCTATGAAGATCAGTGAAAACTAAACCATTCAATTCTCAACAGGGAGCTAACTGTGCCTTGACCAGTTCAGCTATTTGCAGACAATTTCTGTATCAGGGTTAGAGAAGGTGCTACCTCTGCAGCTAATAACTCCCACACAGGGCAAGAAGGTTGAGACTTGCTGCTTCTTTCAAATGCCCTAAAATAAACAAACCCCTTTGTTCCTTCCCCTTGTAGTAACAGAAGTGACCAGATGGGAAAAATCAAACAAAGGTTTTCCTGATTATATCCATTTTATTATAAACAGCTGTTTTTCTCCAAGTCGTTGTTAGATCTTACATGATTTCTTGATGGTCTTATGCACAAAAGTCTATCAACAATTGTTTTCATATCTATATATATAAAAGGCTTTTAAGTCTTCATATTGTTGATTTGCATTCATTCATCAGCTAAACACAACTAACAATTTAGCAGACAGGATCATCTCTACAACTAACACATTTTACAGGTTTTATCAGTTTGCAAATTCACAGAGCAGCCTCCCAGGGACCAACACTTACATGTCTCACAATCAAAACAAACAACATCTGCAGTCCTCAGAAGATACTTAGTAAACAAAACAAGGTGTGTGCTGATTGCAGCATTAGCATAAACAAATACCACTAAAATAATTTTTTCCCATACTTTAGAAGTCAGAACAATTTCCAGATTCTCAGGAACAAAACACAACCTGAGTCTCTGCTCAAAGTCACCTTAATGCTGGGAGATCAGCCCCTAAAAGAGGACTCTGAACCAGTACCTTTCAGAATTAAAAAAACCAGCAATTTGACATAATCGCCAAACAAGCTATTAATGAGGCTGTTTGCAATTAGCTTGGAAAAAAGAAACATCAGCAATAAACCTGCCAGATCTTAGGCTGACTGCAACCCCAGAGAATAGGAGAGAGCTGAGAAACATTGGCAGAGCCTCCCAGCATAAAGGCTGAGGGTGTGAGAAAGGAGAGGAAGTGGAAAGTGAAAGGGTGATGGTTTCCCAGCCCCTTCCAAGATTTTTGCCTGCAGAGTGTCTGTAGGTGTTAGGGAACCCCCGAGGTTACGCTGCTAACACACAAACTGTGCCATGTGTGTGACTGAACAGGCCCTGATGTACCACAGTGGGCAGCTGACCCCAGTCAGCAGCTTCAGTCTCACCAGCACCAGTGGTTGCCACATCTAAGCTGTGTTAAGTAAACTATGAACATTTAATTCTATTTTTACGTTCACTAAATCTTTAAAAATCAAGCAGCAAATTTATAAAGTCTAAAGAACTTAACTGGTTTTGAATATTGAACATAATCTGTACTGAAGATTTTTGAAGAAAGCTGCAAAATAAAAACAAACTTAAATTTTAAAAATGTGTTTGGAAACATTTCAGCTTCTTTTCTTTCTAGTATTTCACATGTAACTATTTGTGGTTTAGCTAGGAATTTTTTAATATTCATTTGATTCAATGAACCGATGCCAAAGCTTCATCTCGAAATTCTCTGTAAGAGTTTAATTTATTTTTGAAAAGGAGGTAATAGGTTTTAAATATCTAACTCTTCTTCAGAAAAAAGCCCAGAAACAAAACTCAGCCAAAGGTCAGGCTTGTTAAACACATATATCTGTGAAATTCAGATCAAAACACTGCTTCCTGCAATTAAAACATTTGCCACATTTCCCACTGGGCTCAAAATTCAGTCCTTTTGCTATTGAGACAGAGGGCAAAAATGAACTCTTTTCTAAAACTAAAAGTTTAGAAACATCCAGCTGTGCAACTTCTGAACTACACAGAGCCACACCAAACATACACGTGCTCTGGAGAGGTCATCCTCCTTGTAACTCATATGACCAAGGGATGAGATAAAAACAGTTATCTGATCCAAAAGTCAGGAAATGCAATTCCCTATTACACTCTAAGCCCAAAGCCACATTCCAGCAGCTCCCTCAGCCACTGCTGGACCAGCCCAGCACCACCCAGAGCATTGCTGGAGACCTTCCTGAGCCCCTGCCACGCCAGCTCCCACCCTCATCAGCTCCTGCCAGTGCTCCCCTTCCCAATGCCACCACCAAATGCTGAAAGGAACTTTGCAGCCACTCCCAGCCTGATTGTGAGGTTAAGGAATTGTTAAGGAATCCTAGAGAAAAGTGGAACTCGGCAGGAGGAGGGCAAACATTGCAGCCAAAACAGGTTGTCCTGGAGTTATGATGCCTAAGACACAGGTATCCAGGCCCAGCTTGCATCTCAGCCACAAGCTGCTTGGTTAGACAAAAATCTCAGCATATCCATTGCATTACACAAACCCAGCTTCTTGGCCAGGATTTTCAATCTCTCTTTGCATGGGGATATCTTTTTGTTGGTTTTTTTTTTTTTAATATTATATTTGAGGTTAGCTATTTAATCTGCATATTGTTTAACAAAACAACACACCTCTCATCAGCTTTTAAAATCTAATTCTTTTTCTGGACCAGTCTCTCATGTAGTACAGTTACTTTGGACAAATCAGGCCACCCAATTTGCAGGTATAAGCACTTACATATTAGAGATGGAGGCACTCTTGACAGCAAAAGAACCTGTTCAAATCTGTCAAACTAAGCAGGACACACAAAGAAAGGAATGTAGGAACCTTGGACTAATAGTTCTAATAAAAACAAATGCTAAATCTCCTAAAATGTGTTATTAATTAAAAAGAAGCCACTTCTGAAAATTGAGTATTTATTTGGAAGTTCCCTAAAACTACAGAAACAAATAGAAAGCTTTCTCTACAGTAAAAATTTCTTCCCCTACATAGAATACAGCGATCATTTTGTTTTAAGAAATTAATCTATTATTCAAAGCAAACTACTCTCAGTTCCTGAGGCTTTTACTAGTTGTGCAGCTAAAAAACAGGAATGCAAAAAGCATGAAATACCTTTCACGTATCAATTTGCATTTGCCACCTCAGTTACTCTCTCTGGAGATGAGCTTTTCTCTACTTCTCAAATGAGAGACACCAGTAACCAGCTTTTTTTCCTCACAGTTTTCTTCCTCTCTCCTCTCAGAACAATTCCCACCTTCTGCAACAGCACTTTTCAGTCCTTCAGAAAACTATACAGAATTTAAGTCCGTAGATTCTTATATCAAGTCACAGCTGATTACAGCATCTTAGTTATCCTTGTGTGTCTGAATACAGAGAATATTCTGGTTAAACTGTTACACAAAATGCACTAAGCTGGAACCAAGAGATGCAATGGCAATCTGCACATTACCTTTTGAAGTAAATGCTGTTGTAAGGAGTAAAAAAAGAACATTAATATAAGTGTTTCCTCCTACAATATCATGGCAATATTGCTTCATCTTGCATTATTCCCAAATGCCCACTTGTGTCATTTAGAGGCTCTACTGGAAAAAATCCCTCATGTTTGGAAAGGCCCTTAGAGGCCAAATAATTTCTGTCTCAAAGTTGAATCAAACATCTCAAATTCAAAATATTGAAGTTTATTTAAAATCAAATTCAATAATATTCAAATATTTTTACATTAACCATTGCCAAGAACACCCCTCAACAGCAGTGGTCATTCTTGCCTTAGTAAAACCAAAGAAAAGCACTCCAAAAATAATAATTCAAAATATAAAGAAATAAGTTAAGCAACTTTTTCTGTAATTCTGCTCTAAGCTTCCATACTGTCAGGGAACTAGCTCTGACATATACTGATTCTTTGTTTTATCAACATAAAAACCTCACACAAGCAGTTATAGTGATGCAGAATAGCCTGAAATCACGTTACACTGCCTTTGAAGGAGACCACAGGAGGATGCATAGCAAGCACAGACCACTGAAGACCATGATTCCTTGCTTGTTCAATGACATAGAAACCAATAAACAGTCTCTTTCTGTATCAGCATTAGATATGGATTTATTACTGATTCTCTTAAGAATTGGCTTCTATTCTACTTGAAAATTTCACACTGAACTTAATAAGCTTTTAATTTTTTTATAAAAACTTACTGTTATGCAATAAATAATTTAGTCTGCAATAGGTGTGAATTAAAAACTAGCAGCCATCTAAACCAAGTGTTAGATGCAAAGATGGCTACCAGCAAAATGCCAAGGCCACTAAGCCACAGGATCAAAACTCTCATATATCAACTACAGCATGAAAAAACGCCCCCAAACCTCCTTGAGCTTTGAAATGCCACAAATGAATAGATGATACAGCAGGATGCCTCATCTATGGAAGTCCATTTGCATAACACAGGACTTAATGGGCTTAAAAAAAACCCAAAACATAACATCAACTAACCACCCAAAATCAACAACCAAAAAACCCCCAAACAGTATGCTATGAAATTTTAGGAGGTGCAGAGGACTAGCACACCCTTGAATTTCCTGGTGGTACCTGAAAACCATGCTGCCATCACTAGTAAAGGGGCCATATCCCTGATGCTACCTGAACCTTTGCAGCAGCCCGGCTCCGGCCTGTTGGGCCGGTCACTAACGGAGAAACAGCAAAGGCCCCAAAATGTGGGCACAGGTTGACCACAGACACCCCAGGACTGTTTGCAACTTACTGATGGTCCATTGCTGGTCAATGAAAGAAGAAAAGCAACCTTGAGAGCCTGGAAGAGACTGCTTTAAGCTGACAGCAAGACAAGGGACAGTAAAAGGCACTTGATCCGGCCTAGGAAAGAAACATCGTCCACAGCGCACGGTGCGCAGGCCAGGGTCTGTTGGCAAGAGGACAAGACCCATCTCCAGGCTCCACATCTAATGAAAGGACAGGATCTCCAGTGCCAGAGGGAGACTGGCATGGAGGAGTTGTCATGGGAGAGCTGGAGCTGTGCAGCAGTTCCTGCTGTCCCACCAGCCCCAAGGACCTGCCTCTGTGCCTGCGCGCTCGGAGAAGCTCCCCCGCCCCTTCTCCAGCCAGCCCTGCCACGCCAAGGACACAGGACCAGCTCACCCACCAGCTGTCCAGAGCCACACACAGGATTGGGGGGTGTTTTCCTCAAAAACCCTGGACTGGAGTTAATTGGGGTTTAAAACCTACTTGTTCAGGAATGGCATCTAAAATGGTCCTTCTGAAAGCAGATTTTCAAAACTGAGGTTCATACAAGTTGCTGTCCATTTCTGCCTAGCCCTTACACACCTTTAGAAGTTGAATTTAGCTGAATTTAGTTGAATTTAGTCTGTGTTTCCAACTGGAGTCATAAAAACCTTGTGCTGCAAGCTCCTATGGTAAGGGAGAACAGTTCTTACAGCTGACTATACTCTGCCAGTTTAATTGCAAGAGACAAACAAAAATAGGAAAAAAAAAAGAAAAAAAAGGCCAAGTTGCTCTTTTTGTATCTCATGCAATTCTTATTTCTTCCTCAATTTCTCGGATGATCAATGAACTCTGCAAAAAGTTCTGGCAGCTACTCTGCCCCTCTGTTCAAGCCCATAACTGGCAATTTACTAAAGCAATTATAATTAGCTTTGGGAGATATGAAGTGTTTACCATGTCTATCTCAATGACTTGCTATTTGCCCCAGGGAAAGAACAGTAATAGAGCAGAATTGCTCCATGCAGTACAAATGAAAATGAAAGAATATCTGTTTAGCAGTCAAAGACATCAGAGATCCCTGTTTTTCACATGACAGCCTTAGTCCTAAGTAGATTATTAAAAAAACCCCAACAACGCAACAAATAAACCTATGCGCTTTTCCCTTTTACTTACCCTTCAGAAAATATTTGCTAATGCATTCTCTTTATTCCATGTCAGACAAAATCCAAGCACATAAAGACAAATAGCTACATTTTAATTTCCTACATTCATGAAAATCTTATTATTTTGTTCATCCCAAATAGATAACTAATTCCTCTGCCTTAAAGATAAAATAATTTATATCCTAGTGTCCTCAGTCCTGTTCTCTCCATCTTAAACAATGCATTTAAATGTTTTATTTAATTTTTTTCTCACCGATATTGTTTCACTTAGTTATGATACCCTAAATATTACCTGAAGCTAAACCAGCATTTACCTCACTCCTGTTCATTTAGTGCTAGCTTTCCCAGTTTCATGAAGGTAGATGTCTGGTAAAACAGACAGGCCTTCTTAAAAGAGGCCCACCGAGCATTCAGCTGCAGACCGTGGAAGTCACAGGGAAATTTCCAATGCCAAGCCACAAAGAAATATCTTTTCACCCTTTTGTCAAACTACCAGATTAGATTGCACATTTTGCAAACAATTTTACACAATTAGCATGTCACCAGCATGCTTTTGTTCTATTACTTGAGAGGCAATACAAAAGATTTCTAAATTTCAAATTGTCCAGCAGTATCTCAGCCTGGCTAGGCACATGCGAGATTCTCCAAGGTGTTTTATTTAGAAGGCAGTGTTGTAAAATGTACTCTGGCACCTTCAACCTACTTTTCACACTACAGAGCAACACTAAAAGGATTAGAGGATTTTACCAGGATGCAGAGATGTTTACCTAGGAATCAGCAGCAGCAGTATAAAAAGACTAAAGCTGTGCTCTGATGTCTGTGTGTATGTTTTCATACTTCTGAGCCTCCTTTATTTATGAAATTAATCATCCCTAATAGCTACTTACTAGTGAATGCAAGCTGCTCTTGACAACATGGGAAAGACTAGTTTCTTGATCTTAAAAATCTGTGATACTCCACACTAAGTGGATGCCCTTTTAATAATGACTAACTTTTCCCTTCACCAAACAGATTGTGGGTGGAGGGTGGAATGTGTTGCTCTTTTCTTCTGTATTCAGGCAGTTCTGCTGGAGGAATGCTGAAGAAACATCAACCTTCTCATGAAGCTCTCAGTCATATAGTTCTCTCAGGCAAAGCCAATTGTCTACACCTGCTTTAGCTTGCAAAATAAACACTAAACATATCTCAGGTAAGGATGTCATCTAAAACTAGTAGTCTCTGTAAAATAATGGAATTGATTCTGAGTATTATCAGCTTCATTTTGTACCATATGTTTACACTACCACTCTGTTGATGCATATAAAGGACAAGGTATACTTCCTGTATAAAACCTGTCATTTGGCATGTAGCACCGACTACTTAATTCAGTTTTCTCCAATTAGCAGTGTTAGTCTATATCCAATTAAAAGAACAGGGTATGTTTAGTTTATGGACCATTCTAGCACATCAAACAAAAGTTTTTTGTGATCAGTGAGAAGATTTACAAAGAATGCATAGAGCATAATGTTTTGCATTATGTGTGAAATTCTAGATCATTAACCTCTTAAGAAGCAAATCTTCCACACAGCTTCCCTGGACAGAGCTTCAGACAGGTCTTTCTTATCCACACTAAAAGTGAATTGGATCATCCTCTCAGGAAGCAGCCTGCCTACCAGGGAAGCAAGTTGTCAACCAAACATATGAGCATCAGACTATTAATAGACAAAACCACAGCTGCAAGGCAATAAATACTGTTCTTTACAATTCATGCTGATTACAAGTAAACAAAAAAGGCAAAGACAATTTCACCTCCCAGCAATTCAAAAGCCAGCTCACTGGCTGTTGAAAAGTCTTGCTGTATGAAGACTCAGGAAATTAAGGAGTTGGTATCACAAACAAGATAAACTGAAAAGCAAATGCCCTTGAAATATAATTTCAGAAGAAATGGAAATTATTTTTGGAATTGGAAATGGGTATGTAATCAATTTTTTACATATACATGAAGTCTTTAATAGCAGTATATTTTCAATTATATTTCAGGGATGGCTTATTTCTGATTTCCCATTACAACCTGTGTTAATAATTCTCCAATGAGCCTGGGGCCGAGACACCACCTCTTCCTACATGGAATACATTACACTGTAATAATTATACATACACTCATTACTCTTTTTTTTTTTTTTTTTCATTCGTTATCAAAAGATTCCCAAGGCAGGACTAACTGCTAGCTCACCCAGAGAAATTGTTTCTACTCTTAACTCATTCAACCTCCTGTTTTTGAGACTGTTGAGCTACGTGATTGTTAAACAATGAGGAACATTTGGAACCAAGAGAGTTTTAAGTCAAAGGACAACACTGACACAGGAATAGGCACAGCCGTAGATCCAGTCACTGATATATGTTTAAAATATATGCTGAGTTTTTTATTTTGGCCACATCCAGATGCAGCAAGTTTCCTCTCACAACTAACATAGACCATGAATTTGTGCAGTGCTCTTCTGTGTGCCTATGCAAACTCTGAACTGCAACACACTGCTTTTTGTTGGTAGTATCTCAAGTCTGAAATTCAGAAGTAAATGAAGGTGCAATTGTGCTTTAGGTTGTGAAGCACAGTCAACTCCACTGCAGAGGAAGGTCTAAAGGTTAGATAAGAATAGGACCAAAACAAGGGAAGTAGTTATTTTTCTCCTATCTGAACTCATATAACTGCTCAGAGGTACTGAAATATAATGAAAAAGACAAGGATCAAAACTCAAAACAATAAATTAACAAAGCTGTTTTCAGCAACATGTTTAGATACTATGTGATAATCCTGGAGTGAATACACACAAATAAAGATCAATACTGACTAGCTGCCCTAGCTCTATGCATCTTATACATTGAAAGAAAAAAAGACTGCTGGAAAAAGAGAGCCTATGATTATGTAGGTCAAGATCACACTTTATGCTGCATCTTAGAAGTAAGACCAGAGAGGCAGACTAAATACTAACACCAGCTTTTGAGTGTTTACCTTCAAATCCACTCTATTTTTTTACTACTGCAATGCAAATTATGTAGAAATATTAAATATAAATTTAAAGATCTCTTATGAATGTAACACCCATATTATAAGGTTCATTAGAAGTTAATATTGGTAGATCTTGTTTGAACCATGACAGAATTTACACACAGAAATCTGAAGTATTCAATAAGCCCTAACAACTGCAAGAAATTCAATAAGCCCTAAAACCTGCAAGCTAAATTAGGCAAATTATTAATTCTTTGTAGGTCCTTTGAGAGTAACTCCTGCATACAAACACATAGCCTCCCAAATTATTTCTGTATGAAGTGCTTGTAATTCTAAGAAAAAATGTCTGAAATAAGCACACATTTCCAAGAGTTGTCCTGAAATGCCAAGTGGACAGCCCATGTCTAGAACAGGTAGTTTAGATATTTAGAAAATTAAATATGAGTTACCAAAGAAGTCCTCAATTCTGCAGCAGTTTTGCTTCATGAAAGACAAAAGTGTTCCTTGAAAGACGATGTGCAAACACAGGCTGGATTGCCAGATCTTAGATATCTATATTTCTTTAGAACAGGTGTTTCAGACAAATTCTGCTACCTGCTACTCTAAAAGTTGATTTTAGGCTTTAGGTAAAAGAAAAGGTGAGCACAAATAATGAACCTCAAATGCTTTACTAGTCACATAAAACGAAGCTGTGCTTCAGGCAAATGGCAGTAGAACAGCTGACAAAGTACCTATCTTCAATGCATTTTATGTCTCATTATGTAACAAACAAAAATCAGTATATGACATCACTGTGGATCAGTTGTATATGAAATCACTAACTGATCAGTTGTAGATCAGTTTACACATAAAAGTGTGAAATCACTTTTATGTTTTATCAAAACAGGTTACAGTAGGCATCACATTCCCTCTGATTCCACATGTTTTGGTGCTTATTCACAGTATAGAGGAGTGGAGAATCACAACCTCTAGAAAAATTTTACATGAAGGTGATTGCATAGACCAAGACGTTTCTGACCAAGCTGGCCAATGTAGCTGGACAATCGAAAGTCTTTGTTGCAAAGCTCCACAATCCCGCTCACACAAGGACTCTTGGCCTCATCTGTCAGATTCTGAAGTTGACAGACTGAATGCCCTGCTCTGCTGTTTGAAGACTGCTAAGAAAATCTTGCATCTTTCACTAGTTCATTCTTTTGCACTAGTCATCATCCAACACATGCAGCAGATGGATAAACAGAGGCTTGCACTGAACAGAAAGATTTCTTTTGATTTGCAATGAGAACCATTACTGGCCATCACAGCTCACCTGATATGGAACCAATAATAGTTTTAAATGTCAGGCATCAAAGGAGTCTAAGCACGGAATCCAGCCTGAGTTCTGGCATTTGTTCCTCTTAAGGCACATATTCAACAGAGAAATACTTCCCACTTTTGCACATGTAAGACTTCTCATACCTGTATTGCAGCCCTGACTAAAACAGGATCCAAAAACAATACTAGCCCTAAACAAAGAGTTAGAGAGGGGTATTTTGTTTTGTTTGGGTTTTTCCATGAGGAAGCAATAATCCCCCTTAAAAGGAATGCATTCTCTTCCCATTTTCTTTTTTCTGGAGTTTTATTACATACCTAATGGACAACTATGGGCAATTGACATCTTCAACCACCTCATTCTCAACTGAAGCTGTAAAGGCTGCTTGTGGACAGAAGCCAGAGAAACCATGTTCTGGTCTTTATGGCCTTTCTTATCATCCCTTTCTGCCTTACAAAATAGGTGTCCCTAACAGAACCAAGATGTGTAAAGTAGCTGTGAACCTATACAAGCCCAGCTAATGATAACTACATAAAGTCAATTACAGAAGTGAGTCACGATGGCTTTCTGTGTAGCATGGCACAAACAATCAGATGCATTATGTACATCTTCCTCTGCATTTAAACAAAACGATTTTAAAAATCATAGCAAACAACCAAAATGAGCTCAGCAAAACACACTAGGTCTTGTCACTGTGGATAAGGACAAAAATGCAATGTAAGGCCACTGCAAAGCAAAGGACTGTGGACAGCTGCGAGATGTACAGTGAAGCAGAAAAAATTCAAAGGACTAGCATGGCTCATGTAAAAGAAGCTGGGTGACTGCCAACTGTAGTAAGGGAAGAAGAGCAAGCATGGGATTTCAGATGAAACAGCGTTAAGTGTACTTGTATGTGGCAGGATGGATACTGATGTATCAGCCAGAAAGCCCACAAACTTTCTAACAGAAAGCTACATAGCCATAAATGTAGGCAGACACCTACAGAGGGACAGAAAGAATGGAAGGCCCAGCCTTGGTCACAACATGCATCTGCTGAAGAACAGTAGTAAATAGAACTTAGCTGTGGTCTTTCTGCCTGGTCTATTTTCCACCCATCTAGCAGACTTCAGTCAATTGCTTTCTAACTTGTCTAAAAGAACACTATGGGAGACAACATCAAAAATCAAGGAAAAGAACATTTGCTGCACTGCCCTCAACCACTGAGCCAGTTATCTCACCACATAAGGCAAGCAAGTTAGTCAGCCAAAATTTACCTGTGAAAATTCAAGCTGACTATTTCTAACCACCTCCTCATTCTTCATATAGCCTCAAACAGCTTCCAAGATAATCTGTTTCTGCCACAATCTTCCACTGACAAAGGTTAATCCAGTCTTCCTGTGTCACTCTCCTTCAGATCAGCATTTTACAGGCTCTACCAGTTTCCTGAGCAAGCTGAACTGCTATCCTGAAGTCCAGTTGGTTCCATTATTATCCTTCATTTTACTGACAATTTTAAATGTCATCATTTCACAGCTGCAGCTGCCAAATCTGTCATCAACCCAAAATCCATTCTTAATTACTCAGGAGTAGTGTGTCTGACAGAACAGCTCTGCTAGTCAGCTTGTTCAGCACCAGTGTCAGAAGACTCAAAAAACAATAACGAGGGATATGGGCAGCAGCCTCCAGCCAACAGTTTCATCATATGGAAAACCATATTTTTTTGCATAAGATCTGGTGAGCTGACAGTCAGAAAGCACAGCGCTCTGGCTTTGCTTTTCTCTCATGATGCACAGAGGAACCAGCTTTATAGAGCAGAAGATTCAACACAGAATATTTCCTGGACACAGCTTCAGGCATGACTTCCATAAGGGTTCATTATACATTGAGCAACCATCTGAATTCTTTGGAGGCTGAAGACCTTAATTTAAGTGCATCAGAAACATTACTTACACTTACATCAGTCTAGCTTTTCAGTATTCTTAAGAAAATGAAAGAGAAGAAATGAAAGAGGCAGTCATGGAATTTGACAACATAGTCTTTGTTTATCCTTTTGAGAATCTCAATCTCTGGCACATACAGAATTTTCAGAAGGATTTGACTGTCACAGAGGGAAACAGGGTCCAGATGTCCACTACTCAGATAACAGAGCCAGTGTAGAGTTGTTGGGGAGACGGAGTGAAAGAAATCTGGTATATTTATGCTCTGTTTGAGTATTAAAATGTGATTGTCTAATGAGAAAGCTGAATGAATGTCTGGATTTTGACAACAGAAAGGACTCTGAAAAACGAGACCGCTAAAACTACGCTATGTCTAGACTAATGTTCAAGTACTTTCTTTTTAAAGGTCAAGTGTAGATCAAGCAAGGATAAAATATGGACATCATCATCCATAAGAAGGTCTTCTTCAGGAATCCTTTCCTCAGGCTATTCAAGTGGTGGAGTTCTGAAATCACTCAGTAGGCTGTCTCCTCTGCTTGGATGGACACTCATACGACCATGGGTCACACGATCATGTTTAAAGATCCTACAGAAGGCTGCAGCATTTTACACAGTTGGCTGATTTGGGCCTTTGTGGACAACATGTTTCAGCTTCTTAGGGCTTCTGCTCCCTGCAAAGCTGTCCTATCGCTAGCTAGGAGCAGACTGTCAGGAGACACGCACACTCCTTTTCCAAAGTGGTTTCATGTCTGCTCTTTTGATAGTCTACAGTACAGACCATTCAGCTAAAGAGAGAGGTTTGGCAATATTGTTTTTCAGTCAATGCCTTTCCCAACTAAATGCTGGTAGCCATACTTCAAGCTTACTTTCCAAAGCAAGAGAGCTGAATGAGAGTCAAAGGTGAGAAATGAAACTTCATACCATACTTGGTATGAAACATCATATGAAAACACTGAATCACCCAGTTTGAAGGAGTAGACCCTACAGAAACCTGCACAACTCCAAGAGGACTTCTGAAGCAGCTACACACAGAAATACTCTTTAGTATTTCCCAAGCTACCTTCCTGCTACTAAAAGTCCACACTTAAGGTCCAAGTTGGAAGTTCAAAGCAGACTGCACAGATATCAGTGACAATTACTGAGAATTTCAAGAATGCATAATCTTTACTGACACCTGGCAAAATAGTTGTTAATGCTAAGACCTACAAATCCTTGCCAAAGAGGCTTAAAAATAAATAAATAGGGAACTTCAGTCATCTGACATGCATTTGCAAAATTGCTGTGGAAATAACAGAGTTGTCCCTGTGTTCTGTCCTCACAATGTATTCTATAGCATTGTAAGAATTTTATCAGGCCCACAGAATCACTACAGTTTGGGTGCAGTTCTGGAAAAGAAGTTTAAGAAGGAAAAACACTGAATGAACAGAAGGAAGGATTGGAAATCTTAATGATAATGCTCAATAATTCAGCTAGGGTATAGCAGAGCGCTGCATCAGCATAATTAGTGAGCAGAGCTGGAAATATTTTTCATATTAAAACACCTTATCTGACCCCCAACATGTGATAACAGTTCTACCCTTGGTCTTTGCTCTGTGGAACAAATAACACTTCCCTTAAGGACAGAGTAAGTTTGCGATTTATACTCCCCCTTCCCCTTCCTATACTGCACACATTTGGACATTAAAGTAATAGATTATAAGAGATAAAGCTCTGTACATCTATGAAGGTCCATCTATAATCATGAGGATACAATCCTATTCCATAGATATGTAACAGCCCTCATACATTTTTCCTCAATAGCATCCCTTCACAATGAGGGTTAGAAAGACATGGGCTTACTTCTACCCAGTGACTGTCCTTCATCCCTTACCTCACACAACCACCTCTATCATGCAGTATTAGGAAACAGTTTTTGAAACTTTCCAGATCAATTTACAAGCACAAATATTCTTAATAAATAGTTACAAATGCGTGGTCATAAAACTCACAGAGAATGTGGTGAAGGGATTGAAACAAAGGCATCAAAACAAGTTGAAAGGCTACCAAATATAAAGGAACTTGAGAAAAAAGTTTCCTTTCATGCAAAAACAGGGAGGACTTTTGCAACGGCTGTTATCACTAATTACTGAGAGTCAGATAAATAACATTTAAATTAAATAACATTAAATTAACAATTTACTGGTATTTCATCTTAAAAATTACGTTCTACCTGCTCAACTTCATCTGAATTTGCCCTGTAGTATTAAACCAGTTGTATGTTTGAGTCAAAGTAAATGGTCACAAACCTGAGAAAGAGAACCAGTTCTATTCAAACTACACAATATTGAAAATGCCTTCCACTATTGTGGAAAACCTACTAGGACTTGAGATTTTTAAAACGAGAAACAAAAATGTTGCTGTTTCCTTTATTAGGAAATAGAATAGACTTTTCTGAGACCATCTTTTCAACTTAGTTATGACTGTAACATTTTCCTGGCTTATATAGGCATTCTGATGTCATTACACAGCCAGCTGCCTGTTTATTTTCATTTAGTTAAAACCAACCAATATGTCTTGAGGTTGTTACGTTACCAAAATCCACATGGCACGGGAGAAGGCTTCATGTGTATGCATTAAGACAACAAGAAAATTAAAATAATTAATAGTTTAAAAATTCATGCAGTACCATTCAGAAATGAAAAATCTAAACCTTCTACTTACTAAGCCATCAGTACTGGGGACAAAAATCAAAGACCAAAGCTCAAACACAGTTTGAATGCAGCACCTGAGAACTATCTGAGCTCTACCCATTAAATTATGTAAACTATACAGAAAAACTGTTGTTAAAATATTTTGATGGCTAGTTAGCAATACAAACAATGTATCTGTCTCATAGACACAGCAACTTCTACAAGATGGCAGAAACAAGCTATGCCAACATCTTCCCAACTTCAAACACCCTAAGCTCAAATCAATGGAAAGTCAAAATAGAACATATTTATTTGGATTTAGTAGGACAAGACTAAAGTATACACTTTACAGTGAAACACAGTTTCTTATTTTTGCCCCCTGTGAAAACGTAAAGTGACTCTAAAAGCCCCAAAACCAAATGTGCTGTCAATGAGGTCTTTGCTCCCCTGTCCTTTCTGCTCCTGCTATGCCCAAGACACAAGTCTTTCACAATATTTTGCATGCAGCCTGATGGATCCCAGAAAATTAACCTCTTCAAAAAGTTTTTCCAGGAAATGTTTTTGGCATGCTAGTGACAATTTCCTTTTCTTGACAAGCACTCCCTACCCAACAAAAGCTCTCATTTGGCACACAACTCCAGAGAACACCTGAGCTTTTTGCTCTGTCCAGCAGATCCAACACTACAATCAGTCTCACTGATCCAGCTACCCAAGCTGTACTCAGATGACAAAACAGCTGTTCCTTATTTTCTTCCATGCTATTTCAGGTGAAATACACCCGAGAATCAGCAAGTGTGCATTGCAGATTAAAAAACTCAAAAAGGGTTTCTAATGAATCTCCAATATACCTATTGCCCCCAAAAGGGGACATCCTACTGAATTTAAAACAAGTACTGGCCATGTCTGCCAGTACTCAACCTTAAAACTAAATTTAGGATTAACAAATCCTACGTTTCAAAAAACATCTGACACCAAAACACAGGATTCAAGTGTGGACAAAGGCTTGCCCCTATCATGATGTAAAAACAATGAGCAAGCTGCAGAGAAAATAGGTTTGCCTCAGTGATATTGTAACCTTTACAAAATTAACTCGAACAACAAAACGAAAATGTTTCAATTTGACCAAGACTTCCGGATACCCATATAACAGTCCCAGTTCATGCTAGCCCAAAGCTGAGAGGCTTGAAGACATGCTACACACTAAGACATATGTGAACTGAGACTTTCATAAAGTTTTTTCATTGTTTATACAGTTGGTAACCATTTACTGCTAAAGGCAATATGCAGTAAAGGGGTTTTTGTTGAGGTTTTCCTTTTTCTTTTTTTTTTTATGAGTTGATACCACATGTTTTCACAGACAAAAGAAAAAAATTCTTTAAAAGCCAAAGCAGCCAGATTCATTTTGGAACGAAGCTTGCAAAACCCAATGAACCACATCTGCAGAGTAACTGCAGCAATGATATAAAGTGATTCTTACTCGCTCATAGTTCTGTGTACTAAAAGTTTATCCCTTTGTTTTAACACAGCACTGTCTCTGAAAAAGGCTCTTCCTGCCTTGGATACCATCTAATTAGTTTGCTCCATACCCTACTAAAACTGGTTAAACATTTCCACTGCATCCACCAAACCAGAGTCTACATCCCATGAGATTCTCTGTTGACACCTCTACAAAATTTAGTAACTCATATGAAACTGGGGCAGGCAAATGAATCACAAATAACCTGTAACTCTTGCAGTAAATTTCACTGGCTTGGAAAATTAAATATCTTGGACTAAAGCAGTTCCACAATGTTTTCAAGGAATTGCACAAAAGTGCAACTGACTCCATCTCCCAGCTCTGAGCAGTTAAGCTGTCTCATTTCAAAGCAATTCTACAAGCTGGCTCTAGCTCTAAGCATTCCACATTTTAAGAAGTGTTGGGGTTTTTTAACACAAGCCTGCAATAGGAAGCCACACATATTCAGAAAGTGAACTCTGAAAGCAAGTCACAGACTTGACCACAGACTACTGTGAACCAAAACATGGAAGTTTGACAGGAAAGCACAGTCTATCCCTACAAAAGAAGGGCTTCAGTGTCTTACCAAAGAAATCCCTTGGGAAATCCAAGAAGCCTGTTTTGTCTCTCGCTTCATCTGTTCATTGTAGGGGGGAAAAATTCCATCTGTGCATAGAAAGTTCTCAAATCCGGCACTACAGACTGCATGCTGTTAAATTAGTGCATTCATTAGTAGTGTTTTGGAAATGTGCCTATACATTGTGTGGGGAGGAGGAAGGATCTTTCATTTTTTTTAAAAATAGAGAGAGACAGAGAAAAATTGCCCCAAGCTGGTCTATCCTAACATCTCAGCACCACCAAAAATTACCATAGAATTTCCCCTTGTGAGCTTTTACACAAAACAGATGATCTCAGGCATCGGAGTAACTGGTAGCACAGTTACAACTTGATCATATCCAGTATATCTCCTGAAAAAAAAGAGTATGTATTATACATCTTTGGCATATTGTTGATTCTTTGCTTTCCTTTGAGATCTTTATTTAGCCTGGCACAAGAATGGACAGCTGTCCCTGCACACACCCATGGATATATCACAAAGAATAAAGCTAGCTAGCTTTTACACCTTCAAAAACAACACAAGAAAGCTCCTTTCTCACCACTGCCATAGGTACCTGACCCTGACTGCCTTTCCTATTGCATTCACCTACTGTCAAAAAGTTTTTACACTTATTTGAGTATGATCACTTAGCATAAGAAGTCCCTTCCCCACTTTTACTTATGCTTATGAACAATTACTGATTACTTTCTTATACAGCCATTTAAAATAATTAGTGAACTGGGGTTTTGCCACCCCTGGGAGTTACATCCTCTTGATGCTGACTATACTGGCTGTGTTTTGACACTTGGCAAGAAAGGTGATTCCTACCAACTAAGTTTGCCACCTAACTTTACAGCATTTTCCATCTGGAGCTCAACTCAAGGAGCCCAACTCCACTGACTTACAGGCTCCTAAGAGATCTAATTATTTCCTTTTCTTGATGCACCATATAACTTAAGGCATCTAATATGACTTAGCTTTCATTCTTCTCTCTCCAGCTTTAAGACCTGACACTATTGATGTCCATATTTCTATATGCATAAATATGCTCAAGATCTAGTTTTATGTTACTTGTATTTCAGCTTCTGCCTATCCCATAACTTTAAAGCTCCTGCCTACATGTCTTCCGTCTGTGGATTCGAGTTTAAAGACGATGAAGATCATCAGCACAGTACTACTCAAGCCTGAATCTGTAAGCACTAAAACACTTCAGCAGTTTTCCACATAGAGATAGAAGTCCTCTGAGTGCAGCAGAACTACTCGGGTGTGTAAAGTTTCTTATGTACTTAAGCACTTTAGGATCTGTCCTCAGTTTTTAAAGCAAGTTTTCTGCCAAAATGGCAAAGAGTTCCACAACAATCAGCAGTTCTTGGGAGATTTCCTCTTCTTGTTCTAAATCTTATAAGAACAGCTGTTCTGGAGAAAACTTGGCTATATCTGAATGTCCAGACAGGCTCCAAAACCACAGGTGCAGGCTCCAAGCCAGGGATGCATATGTTAAGTCTTTCTGAAATTCAATGAAGTTCAGGTTTTCTCCTTTCTCCAAGTACAAAGCCACCCACTACAGAAGGCACAGTGATCAACAACAAAGCTTCAGCAATGGATATGTATTTGCTGCTCACATGGTACAGCCAATACTATTAATGAGATTTAGAGTTGAGACAGTTTAGCAAGACTTTTGGCACTGTTCTCACTACTGACTTGTCCTGTTGTACTAAGATTAGAGTGTTTTAGTACTACAGGTCAGTAGGGAAACAAGAAAACTAGACCATGCCTCATGTGGGCAGGGTTCTCGAGGGTAGAGGGCTACCTTGTTCTATCACTAGAAAAGGCATTTGTTCAAAGCATGATTACAGTATTACACATGCTGTAATCAGCAAACACTGGCTGGAACAGCCCTGAGTAATTCCTACTGGAAGTTTTGTTCTTTGTAAGTTTTACCAGTTAGCACTAGATATGAAGCAGACACTCCACTGACATCAAGGTAGTTCATAAGATCTATACAGCTTTCTCAGTTAAAAAACTTGGCTCTAAAAAAAAAAAGTGTTCTCACCTACAGATGTAGCAATTCTTGTACCATTTTTTAGCATACCTGTCTTTAATCTTCTCCAACAGAAGATTTGCAGTTAGTGAAACTTTTAACAAGCCAAACATTTTTCTTCTGCCATACCACTGAGAGCAATTCTGGATGGAGTTCCTTAAATCTTTCTTAATTCATTAATATTAATTTGACAAAAAGCATATTCATTTGTTCATATTACCCTGTTCATGTGTTGTAAGACTTGAAACCACTTATTCAGTTGCTTATTTGAGTCTTGTACCACAAACACTTTCTCTAGAAGTCACCACAAATGTATGTACACAGTCACAATCTAGGAAGTGGAAAAGGTGAAACAATTTTAGATACTGAAGTTTACATTATGGTATTACTGGCTCTGTGGCTAAATTGCTCCTTTAACCATTTTTTGCTCAGTCAGCTCAAGACCCAGTTTGCATTGGAGGGTGATGTTTATAGTCTTATTTTTTTAAAAGACCTCTCAACTGTATTCATAACACTAAACACCACCAACGGTGTTTTCTTAAAGGCTAAAAGAATATTCTATTTTATGCAATATGACCCAAGTCCAACAAACAGAAGATATCAAGATGGCTTGGTTTGAAATAACCATTAAAAAAATCAACCCTGAGAAACTGTTTATTCAAAACTTGAAACAGTGAGGATTGGAGAACAGCAGGGAAAAAACTCAAATTTACCAGAAGCATAAATTTAAAATACTTTCTAAGTCACATTTCAACAGCTAGAGATTATGCACACCTACATACAGCCTATTTTGAATGCCCAGCACCAAACTTCAGTACTACAGCAGTGCTGTCTTCACAATACGAGAAGCAATTCCTAGAATTTTGCAGCTTGTAAGGTGCAGGTGGAGAACATAAAGTGGGCTCTAATGCTCAAACATCCACTTTAAATTCCTTGTCTGTTTTTTGCTTGTCGGAGGAGTTAGTAATCTCTAAGAGAACAACTTCAGTAAGGATCAAAAAACTCAAGTAAAACCTATGACAGTTTTTCATGATCTTAATTGTACTTTGTCTCCCTTAAGGTACAAATTGAACTGCATTATAAGATTATTAAAAGTCAAGAGAAAACAAGTTCTCAACTCTCTAGAGCTAATGGGTTAAAACAAAAGCTCAGGGTTCATGCTGCTCTAGAAGCAGCAGATAAATGCATTTACTGACACCTCTATCCCTAGATAACTCCCAGTCAATGGTGACTGGCAATGGACAGCGGATTTGCACTATGGCTGGATTTGTCACACCCGATTGTGGTATGGGTGGGTTTCTCCTGTCGTCTTGTAGGTGGGAGCTAGCCAGGGATTAGTCACGTGGGATGGGTGACTAATTAAATTAAAAGGTGTCCAAATAGTCAAACCATTTTTCTTGTCCATTACCCACACCAAAGTCCCAAGCTCATTTTCAATCAGTATTTTCTTGGCTTGCAGTTTTCTTCCTCTGCTTCACAGAGGCACTGATAATGGCAAAGAGCACAACCTACACAGCATGAGAGTAACACAAGTACTGCAGGTGGGAATGCAGGGCAAAGCCTACTTCCTTTCTAAAGGATAAAGGTTCTTCAGGAGGTGTGGGTGTGCGTTTCTAACAAAGCCTTCACCATAAAACTGACATGGACTTGAGAACTCATGAAGAATTACAGGAGCAGGCTAGAAAGCAAACGTCTTTAAAGTCAAGAAAGAAGCTTGATTTTCCTCTCTTTGATGAACAGGAGAGCACAGTTTGCTATCCCAACACAGTTATTTTGTCAATAGGAAGAGCGTTACATAAAGGATGAATACGATGGAAATAAATGTTTCCATACAGAGCTCCAATCACTCCACTCTTTCAGAGCATTAATTCCAAGTATTTCTCTGCTTTAGTCTTCCATGTTAGAAACAAAACAATGCCACCCACCAAAATTTAGGCATTGGTCTCATTCTAGACCACAATGAAAGGCTGTGGAAACGCAATGCTAATGGGATGAAAATCAGTCGGCATCTTTCATAATTTTGGAGGGAAAACAAAAAGTGCAGACAAAATTGCACTAAACTTTTTTAAGAGTCACAAAATTTAAAAAATATGTTCATTCTAGCATTCACAAAGGTCGTCCTGATATGTCTTTCATTTAAATACATGTAATATTGGAGAAGGAGAGAGCAGAAAGGAAAGTGGACATACCATATGCATATATCTACAAGTGGCAACACTCCCAAACCTGCCATATAGATTTATTGCATCATCTGTGGCTCAGTCAAAATTCATTAGCTCCATATGACCGTATGTGAGTATGGGAGAGTGTGCGTGTGCATATTCACACATCTGCTTTCAATCGTTACACTGAGGAAATCCTGCACAGTAGACACATGAAATGTCTTTACAACCTGTACCAAAGTGTGAAAGAGACAGAAAGAATGTAAGAGAGGGGGATTTTTTTTCTCCCAAAAGGAGGACTGAGCTGCAAAAATGAGTCACTACATACCAAGATTGTTTCACATTTCTACTAAAGCGTCAGTAAAATTTTGGTTTAGGGATTGAAAGCAGTATGTTAGGATGAGGTATAAAAAAGATAGGTGGTTTTTTTATAGGAATTAGCAACTACTATCATACCAGTTTCTTGAGAGCCAACTCAAAGGAAGCTCAGTTCTATTAACTAAGTCTTCAGTGAAGACAAATGTGACATGTGATGTTATGGTCCATTGCAATAAGCAAGAAGATTCCATTTTCTATATTCAACTATGGCTATAATAGCAAACAGAAGGTGTAAGGGAGTGGGAGAAGCCAAACACATAGCTCAAAATCTTAAGACCTAGAAAAGGCTCCAAAGGACTCTGCACTCCCTAATCACTGAATCTTGTGCCATGTAATGGGTCAACTCAAGTTCAAGCGTCAGGTACCCCAAGGACCTAATGAAGACAGTAGTTCCCAGCTCCAACCCACCTGCCAGGGCTCTCTGCTCTACATGAGGCTCCACCAGATGTACTAAGTCATTCTGAATCAAAGAATTGTAAAAAGGAATAAGGCCAAAACAGTGCCTACAAATGTCTTTCACACCAGACTGCAAAAGAAATTACTACTTTGATGACAAGCAACCTGCAAGTCAGAGGCAGTCTTTAACTTCAGTCCCAACCTTGGTGGCAAGAGCATCCTACCTACAATTCTTACAAAAGAGTTTGGGTAAATAAACTGAAAGACAGCCACTTTTGTATCTCTGTAAGTCCTGTAAAAGGGAGGACTCCTCCTTAGCTATAAGTCTCCACACGATGTAATCTTGTACTTAGTAAAAGGTTGGAGAGTTTTTACTCTATGTACAGTTAACAATGTAAACATTTAACATGTAAAATTTTACATTTTCCATTTCTGCCCCAGTTCTGGTTTTGAAGCAACACACATAGGTCTGAAGAAGAATACAACATATGCAAGTGGTATTTTACATAATTTTATTGGACAAAAAATAAGTTTAAAAGACAAATAGTATTCTACAAAACAGTAACTTGTACCTATGGATATCCATGGGTCTCTTTGCTGGTTGTTTTTTATATTAACTGTGTCTTTAGCATTGTCATATCTTTTCACATTTGCAGTTCTCTTTGGAGAGCTTCTATGCCAATTCAGTTTGAAGATTAACATCATAAACTACTTGGGAGGGAATTTTTAAATGAAACCGAGTAAGAAACAGTAGACATTTTCAAAGCTACTAGAATTCTACAGAACAATATTCATGCAAACATCTCCTCAATCATTTGCTCTTGTTAAATAGCTTTAATTATTAAAATTTTCCTGGCAGAACAACACTCCTCCTCCAGATGTTTTCCTGTCTCATATAAGTCTTTTAGGACAGTAATTACAACAACTATACATAACCAATAAATATTAAATTCTAGGAGTCAGTTGATTATTCTAGTTATTTGCCACTGTGTTTTCTTTGAAATACTTCTCAATGTCATGCAGAGATACATTTTCATACAGAAGACTTAAAATACTGAAGAAGAAACATAGTAAAGCTGCTGAAAACGGAATACTTCCTAATATCTTCATTACACAGTTACTAGTTTCAGACAGAAATAATCCTCATAATTAGAAGACGTCACATTTTTCCATATCACAGTTTAGCACCGTTAAAAAAATTCTTTGATCTATATTTCCATTTATTCTTAGAAGATGCTAATCAATATTCCAAACAGGGAAGAGAGAAAAAAAATCTATACATTTGTATGTATCTACTGTTTTGCGGGTATTTTAGAACTGTGCAAATAAGGGAGATTTTTATAGTAAGGAAAAGGAAGTAGGCAATTTTAATGTACCACTTGAAAAGTTCTCCCACGAAAAACTCTGCAGGGAAGTAATTTTGCTTGACTACTCTAAATGGGATATTCCTGTCCAGGTCCTCTATCATAACACCATTCAGCACAAAACAAAGGCTACCCTTCCAATCCTGATACTTGTCAACCACAACTTAGGCCAAAATCACACTTTTATCAGCAGTGCCATTTTTCCTGTCCAATGTAATTTCCTGTCTGTCCCCTAAACCTGGGACCCTTCCAGCCAACATGTACTCTGACCTGTAGAGCTGAGGAAAACTAATATACCAGCATAAATTTGCTGATGGCATTTCATAGCAGCCATTAAAAGATGGCGTATCTAAGTACATAAGACCTCCAAATTCTTTTCAGAAGATTTAAACCATTGTGTTGCAGCTGATCAGAAATGCTGGTAAGACACTGATGAGACAAGATTTATGAAAGGTCAAACATAATCTCTACTCCAAATGAAAAAATTTGTTTCAATTTATAGTCAGAGGCCAAACATAAATCTATCATTTTTTGTTTGGCTGCCCCTTCCCCAACAGGAGACTTGCACAGTGCACTGCAAGACACCATTCATGGTAGGGCCATGATAAGCAGCAGAGCATTTTTAAAAATTTTTTTAAATGAAAAATAGAGACAGATCCATAAGATTTTGCAGGAATTATTTGCAGAACATCCATTCTCAAACTGTGTCTTCTCCATGCTCTTGACAGGGCAGATGTGTCTGAAGGAGAATAGTTACTTTCCAATGTCTCCTTCCCTTTCTTGTTGCAAAATTTGGAATATGTAAAATTTTATTGGGAAATGGTGCTCTTTGATGTTAGATCTTTGTGTGCTTTCAGGTCTGATCAGCAGGAAGGCAGATTTAACCCTTGAAACAGAGAGCAGGTAACAAGCAAACTCTAAGTGATGCCTGGGTGTTAGAAAAACAAATTACTTGTTGGTAGAATTGCCATGTTAAGGTTAAAGGCTTGATATTTCAGTGATTTCAGACCTAGGCAGAGGTTAACAAAGCTTGAGAAGAAGGATGCTCGCAGATGCTGGACACAAAGAATTCACGGGCCGCAAGGGTGTTTGGCAGAACTCCCAAGATAAAGAAGAAACTAATAAAGCCAACTCAACTGTGCTGAAATCAGCTCTGACTTGGTAAAAGATAATTCTGGCAGGGGGAGATCATCGCCACAGGCTTGTGACCACCAGCCCAAGAAACTCACTGACTCAAAAGAAGAGAAAGACTGAGCATGGGGACTAAATATTATGAGAAGCAAGTAGCCAATGAACACTAATTCCTTTATTTGCTAAAATGTATAAATAATAAAAAGTTTAATTAAAAGTTGGTGTGCTTGATTTGTGGAATACCCAGGCTTGCACAACTCTGAAAGAAATAACGGATGTTTCTCTCAAGTGTGTAATTATTGACTAGTTGCACACCAGGTAACAAATCAGATTTTTGTGGACAATACTTTGAAAAGTCACTCAAAGCCTTTCCTTGTGTTAGCACACATCTGCTTCTCAAATCAACCACTCTCTACCTGCTGCTGGCTTACTGCTATGTCTTTGGTCACTGTAATACAGAACAGAAGTCACCATGATCCGTGTGAGGCAACTGGCTGTGCCAGGACTCAGCCCTGCCTGGGGGTGCTACGTGTGAGCTGGATCACCTGCTCAACACTCCTCTGTACAGTGGGATTCAATGCCAAGAGCAAGGTTGCTAGGTAGAATCTGTTTAATAAATACAGCAACCTTCAGCTTTAAAAAAATGAGAAAATTCAGCAGCAACAGGGCTGTCCCAAAGCCCATCCAATCTTTATTAATAATGCAAATGTATTAACATAATGGTTTGAAAAAATACACTTTTGTTGCTAGGAAAACCCTTTAATTGACGAGCTTTGTAAAGCTGAGTGGGAAAACTGCATTTTTGAAATTAGTCTATTACGAATTTCTAAATTAATGAGTGACAACCCTTGTGTGAGACAGCTGGCACCTGTATTTCCTACAGCTATAAGTTAGAAGCACTCTTCCAATAAACTGCTAATACTGAACAGTCAAGGAAAAAATAAAATAATTCTTTGTTCAGCAAATCTGTGAGCAAGAGCTTTTATTTCCCCCTTGCTTAAGTAAGAAGAGTTAGAGAGCAAAAGGATCACAACATCAGCTACAGAGAGAAAAACTGCATAGCATTGAAAGCTTTCAACATCCCACAAGAAAGCAAGCCAGGAAAGCACAGGAAGGTTTAAGTAACTGCAGCTTTAGAGTGCTTTTCCACATCACAGACTCAACACAGATTCTGACTAAGAACGGCACTTAGCTCCAAAAGCCTGATTTACAGCCAGACTTTTTGAATTTCTGAAGCATTTGAATTTTTCTTTTTTTGGTAATAAAGACTTTAGCATCATGTTCTGCAAATAGGAAACTTTTACTATCTCAGTCTTTCAGCACAGTATGTGCATGATTTTGTTATTTTTAGGAACTGGCAGAATATTAAATCACTAGACAGATCTATAGGAGTGAGTGGGTTCAAAAATGGAGAAAAAATTTGGGGGGTGTAGCATTCCATAGATCAAATGGTATCAAATATATCATTGTGCAGTCATTTGTTCCCAGTTCTATTGCATGCCACAAGCTACAAGCAACATGATAGCAGTTTCTAAATTTGTCTAAAAAGAAGAAGCCATTTGGACTTGTTGCAAAAGCTTAAGGATAGAGGACAGAAAAAAAAGCTCCAAACAATAGAGTTGAGACCTGAACTATTTTGAAGACCTCCCTGGTGAAAGATAAACAATACCCTTTGCTACCAGATTAATTCCACAACTAATTGAGACAGCTCAGCCCGGCAGCTGTAAGCAATGTCACAAGAGCACACCACTGAACTTGGCACAAGGCAGGACTACCTCAGCTGCCCTTCCTGGCACTGACAAAGTAGTTTANCTTCTTTGTAATTCAGTGATGAAAATTAACCACACACATCAACTGCATATAAGAATGCTCAGAAATGCCAAGAATTTCATAATTGCCCCTTAAAGGGGGGGAAATGAAAGCAGAAGAAGAGGGGAAAAAAAGAAAGACAAAGCCACATGCAAACACAACTTGAAAAAGCCACATACAAATACAGATTCCAGAAGGGATGGGGAGAGGACGGTGTTGATTAAGAAAACATAGAAAAATACAAGACCAAACCCAAGAATTCCAAAACGCACTGACACTGTACAGAGTCTCTTGAGCCCATTACAGGAGCTCACTTCATTGCAGAATTTGATTCCCTGGACTATATCACCTCTAAATGACTGATGTGCAGAAGAAAAGGATAAAGATATCTTTGCCTTCCCTGAAAGAACATCGGGTTGTTTTGTGAAGACAAAGCTGTAGTTTTCAAACTACTTTTTCATTAAAATCTGTGTATGTCAATCATCACCCCGCAGTCCTTGAAGTTCTGGGTTTGGGTTTTATTTTTCCTACACAACTGATTTTTTCTCATCTAGAAACCTAGAGGCTTGGTCAATAATCCTGTCCACCATGTTGCCTCCTTGATGGATGGCATTACAGCAGTGGAAACAATCAAACCAAATATCAGTTGCAATGGAATCAGGCAATGGAATCAGGCCCTAAATACACATTTTGGTGTATTTTGACCTATTACACTTCCAGCTGACACTTTTTCAATGATAAAGCCCTGCCTGGAAGGTGTTGCAGGGCCTGATTAACATTAGAGTGGATCAGCCCATCTCTAAGATGGGTTTTGACTGGGCTAAAAAGATACTGAAGAGAGCAAGCCATCTCCATGGCATCGATTCTGATGGCAGTGTGGTCAGCACTTAAAAACAGAGGGGAGACACTGCAAGTCTCATGGTCAGGAAGAGTGGCTGACACCAGGTCTTTTTTGAGGCCAGCAAACCATTTGGATGAGACATCGGAGGAGGGAGAGGATCAGGATCTGGGTAGAGAGGGAGGAGGAGGAGGAGGGAATTCCAGGAACAGTTGGACATGACAGGATATTTGGTTTCAGTGTATGTTTTAGAAAAGGAATGGCATGCTTGAAGATGCCCACAGGCGTCACTCAAGCTGTGCTCTCAATATAGCCTTCCCCTTCCAGAGTATTCCCCATTGAGCTGCATCAGTGATACAGCTGGATGAGTCTTGTCACCAAACTGACAGGCCAGGCTAGGCTCTGCACTGCAGGCACTCAAATGTGCCTGTTTATTACAGAACATTTTCTGGGCTCCATAGCTGGCTAGCAATACCCTGTCTCACCCCAGATACCCTAGTTCACAAGGCACATTCCCAGGTCCAGCTGGAGACAATACCCATTTACCTGTGTGCTTGCCCTAGAGGCAGATTTTACACAGAATGCTGAAGAAGTACAGCTGTTCCCATATATTAGTGCTGTTTGGACAATGTCAACTAGGTACAAGTGTTTCATACTGATTATCTGGTTAGATTCTCTGTACGCACACCATGGCGTAACAGAAGAACTAAAGGACTCATCTATTAGCTGTGCACTAGGTCCTGTTTCCACTCTAATATAAGCTAAAATCTACAAAGCAAGCGATAAGAAAAAGGTGGGAAAGAGAAAGAAATTTTCTCACACCAGAGAAAATTACCTCCCAGGGGAACCTGCCTAATAACACTCTTAGGGGTCACAGTTGCAAGCTCCAGAAACCGACAGCATGGAAGTAGGGAAATACTGCCACGGGCTCAGTGGCTTGGGTGGAAGATCTGCAAGCAAAAGATACCCTTAACCTCCCTGAAGCATCAAGGCTCTTAAATGTGCTGTGCAAAAACAGCACCTGAGGGCCTTTTGAAAGCCAGGTTAGGTCAGAAATCTGGCAGATGCCCACGTTAGAAGCTAAGCACGTTTGCTTAGCTTCAGCAATGATGAAAAGGGTCTCTGCTACAGAGAGTTAAAAAAGAAAATCCACAAACAAGCTATTTTCCAAGATGCCAGCCAAGTACAATGGAAAAGGTTGCTGGCTGTGCTCAGACAGCCTCACCTCATAGCAAAGGCCATCTCTGAGGTCAGCCCTCAGAGGGACAGGTGGTCTTTTGGCTAGAGCTGAGGGCCAGCCTACACCAGGTGACACGAGCTGCCTCCAGCTGTGTGAAGCTGGTTGCCATCTTCATTCCTCTAATCACAAGTCCTTAACTGAATGTAAGGGGGAGGGATGAAATGGGCAAGTGTCCTGCACCTACACATATTCAACATAGTATAGATGGCTAGATGGAATAAAACCCAGCTGAAGACTGACAGTCAAAATCCTACTTTGGTTCCTGTGTGTCAACCTGACTCATAAATGCATGTGAACAGTTGTAAAATGAACTTCAACTCAGTTTGTCATAACATTGTTATGTTGAAATTCATTTTCCCCTGAAATAGAGATGGTGATGCTCCTCATGCTGGCAGTCACAATAATCTGCACAGGAACTGAATTTTCAGAACAAATTTAAACTTCAACACCATCTTGCGCAGTCAAAAATTAATATGCCAAGCAAATAGTTTACATAAAGCTCAGATATTCAGTTCATGTGAGACAACAATCTAGTTTTTAACAAAGCCAATGAAGAAAAATTCTAGCTTTAGAATTTTCATTTACTGCCTTGACTTAAGTACTGGAAAAAAGCCCATTAAGTTCTTTAAGAGGTGGTAAGATATTACAAAGTTCTGAATCAACTTTGTTTACTAAAATCTATCACTTACATTAGCAAATCTTTTTTTTATGTATCTGCTTGTTTATTTCCTCCCAATTTATATTTGTTTTCAGAATTTGGGATCTCAGTATCATCTAATGAGTGAACTGAGTATCAATAAAACACAGATTTTTACTCAAAATGCTTGAGAGTCATAAGACTCTCAGGCAAATGAAGTGAGACCCTATTCAGAGAAATCAAAGGAAAAAAGCTAAGAATAGGTCTGAGAAAACATATCCTACTGCCCAAAACCTCAACCCTCAAGTTTTAGAGTAACTAGAGAAACCCTGGTAAATTGTGGGTGTCCTCCATAAGGCTTTCTGCAAGGGCACCCAAGAAAGCACTTGGGGTGTCAGCCAGCTGCCCACTCCAACCCTTTGCAGAATACACAGCCTGCTTTTCAAAGACAGCAAACTGATGATGCTCACACATAATTAAAGAATAGGAAAAACAAAAGAGATGCAGATATGATGATCACACTCTTTCCAGCAGGATATAAGTACCTTCTTTACTTTATTTGAGGCTTTATCTAGAGACTCACAAGATAATGTCTGGATCAAATTAGTGCAACAGGCACACTCCAGCTTCAAAAATCCTCCTTTGGATTCATTCTGCCAGCTCCTCCCCTTACTTCACAGTCAGCTACTTTGGGAAAAAACATATATTTCCCGTTTTTCAGAAGCCACCTGGACCTACAGGATTTAAGATCAAAAGGCATTTTTCTTGGTGCCTGGTTATCAAGTGTCTGCCATGCAACTTTCCACATTCTCTTTGCCATCAACAGAAACCTGCACAAAGCTACCTTGTGCTAGAATCTCAAGTTTCTTCTCTTTTTCCACAAGAGACACTAGCTGCAAGCATTTTCCCAGGGTTCCAGCCAAAACTTTTGTTCTGCTTACCTATGTCCCCATTTGGGAGCCTATCCTCCACTTCTACCCACTGTCATAGTGCAAGTATTGTTCTGAGAAATGATTTCATGCCAACACACCAAAAGAGACTCGTATGATGCAGACCCTGTGCTTCAAAGACAGATAGATAAGGTTTCCTTTCTGATCAACACTTATCTTGTAAAAATGGTAATAGGAGTCTTGCAAATGGCATCATAAAACTTAAGGCTATATCTTTCTGATTCCCTGGAGCTTTTATATCAGATAAACCAGCTGATGTTACAGTGACAGCACAAAACTAGATGCAAACTCCAAGCTTTTATCATAACATTTAAATGGTACCATGTCCTTTGCAAATAGACATTTTTTTTTAAAACCTGAAGGGTCTCCAATGCATGAATGATTTCACCAAGATGAGCCAGAAATTTCCCTTCTACCTGAATATGATACTATCACTTTGCTGTCCCTAGAGCCTTCCAAGCTACAGAGAAATATGACATCACTTTGATTGCAGGGTTGGTGTGCACATTTAACACACACTTTCTCTTTAAGTCTCCCAGTTTCATGAGGAATCACCAGCCAGTAGGACCTGAGCTTATTGGCTGTTGGTCTCAAAAATAGCTGGCATATTTTGCAACTGAAGGGTTGTATGTTGAGTCTGTACTGTCCCTACAACTGCATTGACCCTTCTGGATTGTAACAGGACTTGTACATGCTCAAAGAAATCCTGTGGGGTAAAAAAGGGAAAATAGCAAACTCGAGTTGTTTGGATTATTTTGCAGGATATTCCTTTAGGGATCCTTTATTTTGCCAAATACCTACTACCTATGAACATTTAGCACATTAAGCTCAAAACTTTATTGTATTGTGGCTTATACCAGACATAGCACTTAGACTCTAAGTCGTCCCATTTCTGTGGCACCTAATTGATTTATTGCTTACCAATACTCAGTCAAATTTATTATGGTTCCTAGTCAAATTTATTATGGTTCCTAGTCAAACTTATTATGTACCCTTTATAATAGTGCAGTCCCCATTGTTACAGAGAAATTCATTAATTTCTCATTTAACCACTATAAGAAATTATATGCATCTATTTATAAATGTACAAAACAGCCTTAGGGAGTTTTTATACCTCATAACTTGATCAAAATAGGAAAATGAAATTTGTAGATTTTAAAATTTAAAAATAAAGATCCCTACCTTAAATCTGCCACAAGACAGACATTTTAGATGTCAGAGAGTTCCAAATGAATAGTATTATATGATAATAATGGGCATAGTGGGTATTAAAGGAATAATTTCATTTTGACTTTTCATTCTAATTACAAGAAGTTACCTATGATGTTACTGAGATAAAGCAGATTTAGAAAAGCATAGCAATAGCAAGCAGATTCACTACCAGGACAAACTGGCAAAATAAGTTTCCATGGCCTTTATGACAGAAAAAAATTTGATCTAACAACCTTCATATGTTGAATTACAGCCAGAAATTCAGATAACCTGAATACCAAGGGACAGATGACGCTACAGAATAGGACAGATGTTATGGGCTGGCCTCCCCAGCCCTCTCTCCTACCACATGTCTTTTTAAAACTCCTAATATATGAACTGCTAATTCATCGTGACTTCTTACTTCCAAAAAGTGATCATAAGCATGCAAAATGTTACATTCCAGTTGAAATGTATATAGCAAGCCAGAAAATTCATGCTGGACAAGCTCTTTAATTGTCTTTATCCACTGAGGTGAAGACAGAAGATATGCAATGACAGTCAGAAAAGTACTTATAACTACAGCAGTTTATCATCTATTAGCAAGGGAAATAAGTCACTGTATCTTGATAGAATAAAAAAAGGTTTCCTAGCTATGGGCATTTCAGCCCCACTTCCTCCCTGCTAGAACAGTCCCAAACCTTGGGATTCAACAGCACGCACCACACTGCTCCTTCACTTTGGCTGGTGCTAAGTTTAAAGCACACAATCCAGTGAGGTATGAGAGTGAGGGAAGTGCGAAGACAGGAGAAAAGGAAACTGCCTGAGAATGATTAAGAATAGAGAATTGGTATCAAAACAAACCAAATTTATTATGCCACTTATATCACAGAAGACAGAGACTGAAAGCCTTAGAGACCAGCATTTCAGGGACAATGATATTTCCTTGCCTGTGTAATTTGTATGTAGGCAGCAAACGCAGGAAAGAATTGCAGGGAGTTCAAAAAGATGATCCTGTATTTCAGCCAGCTACACACTTGATCTGAGATCTGAGTACTGTCCTGGCCTATGTCACTATGCTCAGTGGTGTCACCAGTGCAATCAGTGATACCAGGATTTGATAGCTGATTCCTGGTCACACACTGCTCATTTGCTATGAGTGCCTGGCATCCCAGCACACGAAAGAGAGCCATAGCTGTGCCTCTATAATGCTACAGAATGCTAAGTACATGGCGAAGAATACAAGGTCTTAAGAGTCCCAAATTAGCATACAGTCTTGAATCAATTTCTCTGTACCATAATTCTGGGACTTACAGTGAAGGCATGCAATAAGGTTCATGTTTGCATAGAACTTTTTTGCAAAGATACTTTAGTGATGAGCACCACAAAAGTCTGAGAAAATAATTCCATCCTCAGAATTTGGTTTGAACTGCGAACAAAGAACATGGCATAGAACTGCATGTTGAACAGTGAGGAGAAAATGAAACACTGAATAGCTGTTCATTGAGAGCTGCACTATTCATTCTGTGCACTAAAGAGATACTCAGGAGAAACACAGCAGTGACCACGTATTTAATATGCATGCCCATGAAGGGGAACTGAGCTTGCAGAGACAACACTATTGTGTTACTTTAGCAGGCCTGACCTTGCAAATTTCATCACGTTCCTCAAGACTGAAGACAGAAACATATTACTGAGATAATTCTTATTTCACTTGTATTTAGCTGTCTTCAGTGAGATCAGGCTCTGAGATGCTGGGTACTGTATGAAGGAGGTAAAAAACCTCCTATTTTCCAAAGCAGAATACCGCACACCTCTTGATAATTTAACATTTTTAAGTTTGTACATGTAATTCAGTCTAACAAATGCTGCAAGCAAAGGTCAGGAGATGAAGTGCCAAAAGAGTGAACAGTCAGACAAAGTATATGTTCAAATGAAAAGTAGTAGTAAGAAAATAATTTTAAAAGCCCAATGGAAGAAGGTTTGTGGTGCTCTCCTGAAGTCAGTTCGCCTGTGCTCTAGTGGAGGCTAAACCTCCAGCATTAGCCCAGAAATATCCTACATATACAGGAAACCATCATTTGCATTAGTATTCTCTTGTCTTCTTACAAGCTCTGCTGTTCATGGGGGTGTGAAGCTGGATTTTCCAGTACTGTATACATGAAAGTTCTATTGGTGTAGAAAGTAAGGTATTCTTGGAGGAGTACATAGAGCCTTCCTTGGATCTCTGCAAAATTATACCAACCAATTTCTGTGGTATTGGAAGCTATAATAATGGATATTTTAAAGCTCATGATGGTACTTAAAAATGCAAATAATTTTGTTTCCCATTTGGATGATGAAATTTACTTCTGCTACCCTAACTTGAAGCCACAACAAAAGACAGAAAACTGACTAATGCCAAGTTACTCTTAGCACATTAAATTTCTAATGCAAAATTATAAGTCTCCTGGAAAAATATAGGTATATAATCTTATGGTAACAACAACTACCAAAAAACCAGAAGGACTCAGTGTATCTAAAGTTAAAAAACTTCCTCTAAAATCAGAGTGCTGGAAAACAAAACTAGTAAACATCTGGACTCAATACGGAAACGAGACACTATCACTATCAAGGGTGAAAATATACAAAATATAGTCTTTCAAGACACACAATTATGAAATCTCCCAACCAGGAACTAAATAATGAGATCATCTTGAGCTATAATCTCGACTCCAGTCTGGGCCACTTTCAAAGGCTATCAAATTCCAAGCAGTTTTTGTAGTACAGGTATTACATAGTAATCTCTGTAGTCTGCTCTATAAAAATGAAAATGGAAGCCAGCTGATGGACTTTTGGGCACCAATGGGTTTTGGCTTTGTAGGGCAGGGCTGGCAGTTTTTACTTTAACTGCAAAAACAACAAAGGCCCAGAAAATTCTGTTCCACTTCCACTTCCAACAAGCTTAGCTGGATCATCTGCTTGGTCTGCAATGTGACCCTAAACCTGTCCTTGGGATAGCAAAGTACAACATAGTACAAAGAGAAGGAATGGGATTCAAATTATTTGGTCTTTGAGAGAAAGATGGATATATGGATCGATTCTCTTATTTAAAAAAATAAAAGTACTTCTCAGTACTTATCTAGTAAATCTTTCTGCTCATGATATTCAAGGAAGCAGGTCATTTTTGACAGTCTTGAGTTTTAAGATGAACCTTCTGATTACAGACATGATATAAGGAATTTTATGCTTTTTCAGTACTATTTAACACTACTGTGTCTTTCCATTGACAGAATTCTGTTGTGCCAGTTGATACTCATGAACACATCTGCTTTTCCAAAGATTTTCAAATATAAATTGAGGTGGTATTCAAAAGTAGTAGTGTCTGAAACCAAAATCAGTTAAGTCTAAAAATATGACACACATTAGCTGAACAGAGTGTTAGAAATTTATCTCCAGTTGAAAGGGACATCAGTCCTTTTGCCCTTTTATTGAAGACTTTTTTCTTTTTAATAATAAAAACCACCTTTTTTTTTCCTTTCATGCCCATGAGTGCTCTCACCAGAAGCATACCAAATTCATTCAATACCCTCTGGTAGCAGGACAAATAGATGAGCCAAGGGAAAGGGTATGATAAAAATTAAAGAGTTATCACAGTTCTTTCTAGAATTAAACCAAACATTATAGATACAATGTGTAAGTAGGTGGTACTAGAGCTGAAATTGGATGCAAACCATGAGAGAGTAACACTTAGGCTTAACATTATCTTCATTATGCAATAGATCCAAGGCCAGTAAGAAACATATTAGTAAAGAAACAGGTGTTCTGAGAACATGCAACCCAACCAGAGTTCTTCCTTTTACCTACTTAGCAGCAGTAAAGAAGCCTGCAGGACGAAACAGCTTCTCCATCCAGTCTGGACCAGTGCCAGGATAAACTAAGCTACAGATCCAGAAGAGAACTGATCCTTGATTTTAATTACAGGAGGATTGCTTGCACATTAGTCTAAAACTGTAACTCTCAAAGCATAAGACAAGTTTCAATCAGGTGACTGCCAAGGAGCAGAGAAGTGAAAGAAATTCAGGCACCAAGTATCCACAAAACACAAAGCACTCTCCTCTAGCTACACCCAGCCCAACTGTGCTGGCAAGAACCACTATTGCCACCTCCTTGAGAGGTGAGGACATTAGGTTGAAGGGACACCACCTGTACCACCAGCACCGGCAGAAGGAGGAGCACCAGTGTCATTATCCCCACCATTACAAGTACTCTCTTCCCATTACAAGCATTCTCTCTTCCCAGGATAATGCCACCCATGGGACCAAATCTGGAAACTGCAGTAATCATCTTCAGAGAGTGAACAATGCAAACGAATGCTGTGACCTTCTTGCTGCTCGTGGACTTGACTCAGTGTTCAAGGAACAGTTGTATACAGAGTCCCAAGCCCACACATGGTATCTGTGTTACCTCGGAAAAAGCAAAATCCACCAAGATCTGGCTCTTAAAGTTTTGGCTTGAAAATATTGTGGGGAAGGGGAGCAGACAGAAAAATGAGGGTACTTATAGTAAATTTTTATTCTTTGCCCACAGGGCAATTAAGCTGGAACTCCAAATATGAAGAATGTAGGGCAAATTAAAAATTTTAAGCTCTGTAGAATTACTGGTTTAATGGTCTGCCAAATGACAGCACACTCCAGCAAAGAGCTCTGGCTGCAGAAAGCACTTAATCCCAATGAATAACTAACTGGGAATAATGTCAGCAGAACAGCTGTCAGGATGAAATGCTGTTCAAGTCAACTAGAGGAACAACTGCCTAGACCTGGAAAGCTATATGTTCAACCCAACCTTAAAGCAAAACCAGGAGCTCACATCACAGTTTAACTAAAACCTGCTTCCGCCACCTTCTGTCTTAAAAATGGGGTTTATGCAGGACAAAGACAGAAGCAGTAAAATAAATAAGCAGTTGTTCTCTTCAGAAACAGAGGAGGGTCAATTTGGAATTAATTTGAGAGTTGAGTCCAAGTGTTTTCCAAAGAGATGATCTGGCAATCTGTCTGTACTCATGCCTCTCACTTTCTGCTGTGATAGAAGGGAATACTAAATGCAGAACTGCTGAAGACACAATTCACAGAAACAACGTACCAGGGAATCTGTATTAAGCCCTGCTGAGCAACTCACTCCAGTCAGAATTGTTATCAAATATTACCAGTAGAAAGAGCTACATCTGGCTTGCAAGATGATCAGGGCCTGAGATCTCCACTCCAACCAGGACATCCTGGGGAAATGGAGATATTACAGTGGATTAGACATGCCTGATCTAGCCTAAATTCTCTAAAGTGCCTGTTACTCTCTTGAAGCTCTTTGTCCAGACTCTGCTAATTCTCATTTCTTCCCTTCTCTCAACTAAATATCCTAAATTTCTTCATTTCTGTGCAAGTTTAGAAGAAAAACCTTGAAGTTATATGCACCAGGATAGGAAGATACAAGGGGCATGGATGACCAACTGCATGTCAACTACTCAAGTAAGCTCGCAATAACCATTATCCTATATAAAGATATTTCAAGCCCTTAAGGTGCATAGGAGGCAGAGAGCTGGCAGAATCCATGTGACAAATGCATCGAGTGCCTTTTGCCACCCATATTTCTGTGCATTAACAGATGGATTACTGGGCAGTCATTTACAGACAAAAAAAACCCCAACATTGCCTACAAAAATAGCAAATAAAATGGCCCAAAGCCCTTCAGCCAAAAGCCATATTTTAAGTTAGCTTGGGCTGTTGATGAGCAAAAAAAAAGCACATTTTGCTTTACTAGTAAGAGCAAAGTTGTAATTCTCCTAACTTGTATTAATTCAAATATTCTGTCACTGCACTGGGAGTGAAAGAGCTATAGTTACAACGGTCCAGAAATTCCCAAACGTGCTTTTTCCCTCCAACAGCCTCATTAGACTTCTGGCAAGAAGAAATCATGTCTCTGAAGAATAGGACAAGCGCACAGGTCAACACACTTGGCTTCAAGCTCAGTCGTTCACAAGACATTTTCATGGCAACCTATAAATGCAATTGGTTGTGGAAGACTAGTCAGACAGCAGCTATTTTCATTTCTTGCCATTTTCCTAAGGAATTCTGCTATGATACACCTCTGGACAACAAAGGACACAAGTGTGCACATTAGAAATGACCTTCTGCCCCTGTCAGCAGCTTTCTACATTGTAGAAGAGCCATTTCTCTAACTTGCTTTTTTGTTGAAGAAATAAAAGCTTATCTTCAGCAGAGTAGCAGCAAGAGTTTTTGATGTGTGGAAGCATCTCAATTTTGTTGACTCTACCATATCAGCTTCACCAACCATTTACAGCTTTCATGCAGTTGCAGTTCTAAGTTTAAAGCACTCTCCCTCCCCATCAAACACAAAAATAGGAGCTTATGTTATGCTCTCATCATATGTTTTTGTGTACAAGATGCTTATGTTTTCCCTCTCAATCCTAAAAGAAAACTTCTACCTGGTTGAAATTGCATGCACTGAGAAATGCTCACTGCTCATAGTTAACACTGACAATCCTTTCTCCATGAGCAGTTTTCCAACAGCACCTATTTCCTGGGTGTACTGGACACCAGGTCAAGCCATGGGAAACCATTGCTTTGATGCTTCATATCAGAGCTCCTGGTCCTGTGCAAAGCCTGTCCCCACTGCTACTTGTGAAAATTAGAATCTTCTAGTCACACAGCCCTGCACCCTGAGCATGCAATGATGGCATACTCCCCTTTCCCTACACAGAGACCCCCCTCATGGTCTTCCTCCTCTTGGGAGATACCAAGAGACAGGAAAAAGGCAGAAAACAAAAGCTTTCAACACAGTTTGAGATTGCACCACTTCCAGCAAGTCTGCTCTGGCTTTGATCTATTGATTTCAAGGCCCTTAATGTGGGAAGATGAAATGCAAGTTTTTTCCACATAATTTATTAAAAAAAGAAAGGAAAAAAAAGAAAAAAAGAAAACCCAATATGGCAACGGAGAACTAAGCATTGCATTGGAAAACTTACAAACTTTGAGGGTGGATGTAAAAACCACAATTATCAGATCTGCCTATAACCAGAATATGCACTCAAAAGTCTTGGTTGAAATCCAAAAATAAAAAATACAGAACCAAAGCTATTATTCAGAAGTGCAACATCAGAGACATTAGTGAACTACAATGAATGGAAATTATAGGATAAAATCCTACAAGCACCAGTAGACAAGTTTTTTATTAAATCTTATTGGAATGTCACCCAGAGCTACTCCTGTGAATTTTCACTAAATTATCCCATAGCTATGTATAACAGCTTTGCTTACTTTCTTCTCTGAAGCTACTAACACAAAGTAAAATGAGTAAAAGGAATGAAGTTACAAAGAATTTATTACTAAGATGCATTTTTAAATAAAAATAGGGATCTTTTCCTGTTTAGGGTACTCCAAGAAGGTTCTCCCACCAATTGCAGTGCATCTTTCATACACTGCATATCCTTCACAGATCCAGTTTGATGCTTATAGTTGGAGGGCACCCATAGCAAGTGAACATCTTCAAATGCAACTGAGGACTGCTTCCTGGGAGAAAATAATTATTGAAAGATAAACAAGGGAGGTAAAATTACTGCAGCTTCACCAGCTTTATTTTTAACGCCCTGTGCTCTCTTTATGCTCATCTCCTCACAGGACATGTCTCACCTTTCGCTGTGCTGTGCCAGTCTGAGGGTCTCTGGATGTCAGGAGCCACAATGCTACAGCCACCTACGCTGGAACCACCAGACAAGAGCCACCACCTCTGCTCCGAGCAGTGGCCATGCACCTGGCTGTCCTGAGAGATCAGTGTAGCACTGCCTGCAGCCCTTAGCACCAGCAGGCAGAAGGACCTGCCTTGACAAAAAGTGCCCTTCAGCCCAGCACCCTCAGCAGAGCAGTGACATGGGCAGAGTGGCTCTGGTCTGAGGGAAGGAGAAAACAAAGCCCCAGCAAGGCTGGAGATCTGCATGTTCACAATTAAAATGTTTAGAGGGTACTTTTGCTTCCCCTTGGAACAGGCAAGATGTTTCTAATAAAGGATCATTTGAGTCAATTAAACTTTGTTGATTTTTGGTTTTTTAACATGCTATTCCAAAACTGAAGGCCCCCTTGCTGAAATAAAAATTGGCTTTGGGAGAGGTAGGATATTAGGCTAAGGTTTTATATAATTTCTCTGAACTCAGGAAAGACTAATTTTTGTGACTCACTGATTATGACACCTGCTTTTCCTTGCAAGCATAATATTTTCTGGAAAACAAATTATTTTCTTGCCTATCTTTAATTGATCCAAACACTGTCAGAAGACAGATATTGCACATGCATACCCCTAAATCCATAGCTTCCTTTTTCCAAACCACACCTTCAAAAAACAACTCATCAGGAAAAGGACAAACAGAAAAAAAATACTTACATAGTTATTCTCTTTTTTTTTTTCCCCGTTTAGATTACATAGTTACATTTGTGCCTCTGGACTGAAAAAATTTCCAGAGTTGTTTTTGTTGCAGCAATATATGTGAGTTAGCCCACTGAAATGAATCACAACAATCGCACAGAAACAAAGCCAGGGGATTCATGGCTGAACATCCTGGCACACTGGGCATCCCTGCCTGCACCAGCCTGACAGAGACAAGGCAGCCACTTCTGCCTCTTCTCATCCCTCCCCCTTTCCCAAAAACAGTCAGAAAATGCTCACTGACAAGTAGCAGACTTCAGCTAACACACCATGACTCTTTTTAAATTGGAAAAAAAGGAAATGGAAAATACAAGCAAAATTGTCATCAAAGGCATGAACTTAATAGCCAAACCCAGGAATTCAGGGAAAAAAATGGGTAGGAAGACTTCAGTGCTTTCCCTCAGACACAAAAGCTTCCCTCCTCTGCCAGCAGACATAAAAAAATATCTTACTTAAGAATTTTCTAGACTGATAAAGTAGACATTTGGACAAAGGATCTTCAGTATTTGTTGGAAGTAGAATTGAAACAGAGTGTCCAGTACACCAATATCAGATATAAAAATTGCACAAGACATTAAATCATTGTCAGTTCCATAATTTCTTTGAATATTTATATGCAGGTGAATACTAAAGTGAGAGGTTTGGATTTGGGAGTTACATTTGCTTTAAGGCACGTAGCAAGACCTCTAACCTCCACCAGAGCCGCAATCTGCTGTCATACAACAGCATAACTTTCATGGAGAACATTGCTGGCAATTCTCATTTCACAGAGAACAGTGCTGGCAAAGCCCCACAAAGAGATTTTTAACCTCAACCCCCTGTCCTCTGTATCCATGCAAGCATTGTGCTCCCACTTGAAATCAGTTATTTGTGGCCATCAGCCTCTGCTTTTGCAAAAGCAAGGTTGTGCTTCTCAAGTCAGAGCAACAGTTAAAATTCGTTGTATCACTCCGTGACCTAATGCTGAACTACAAATTCCTTTGAGTTTCCTGGCCTTCTGGTTTTAGTGGAAAGATCATTCTGAGCTTTTTACTGCCACTCTGGAAATGCAAAGGTCCCGAAGTGGAAGACCATACTTTTCTTCATCCTCAGTTCACAACTTTCCTTCCAAGAGTCCCATCCCATGTGAAGGAATTCAGATGATGCAGTGCTATCAAGCATTATCAATACCTTATGTAAAGCCCTTGACCTGCATTTTTGCTGAATGCATGTATCAGAGCTAAAATAAATTTTTGAACATTTATGTATTAATCCTTCCATAGATTTTGCTTCCTCACTTTTGCTGAGAAAAACCTGAGACACAGCAATGTATGTCTGAGGAACTGCAAGTAACAGCTTAATTTATTTTTTAAATGATACTGTATTCCACCCAGACATTTGTTGCTCCCAATTGCAACTCTACAGAGATCTGCCAACACCAAGAAGAAAGGAAACCAGAGGGAATGTATTTACAGTATCAGGATGAGGTCTCCTGGATTTTGTTCATTACATAGAATATGTGCAGCCACTTTCCATATAGCTTGTAGATAACTGAAGGCCTGGGATTCATCTGAAGACTGTGGAAAAGTCAGATGGAGGTAGAGAGAATTTGGATGTTGTAACAACATAAGGAAAAGCCATCACAGAGAACATTTCCTTTTATGTTCTTTCTGAAACTCACAGTGGGATCACACATTGCAAAAATCCCTGTCTTATTTCCATCATGAACCAGGGATCATGCAGAACTTCACTCTGTGAAGGAGAAATTAATGAAGAGCATTTCTCTCTTACCTTACTCATCCATCCATTCAGAGCAGAATTAAAGAATTGCTTCCCCTGCCTCCACCATGCTGCTCCTTAGCCTATGAAGTGCTCTGTGAATCACTGACAATGATGCCAAAGCCAAGAAGCCACAGCAGTATTATTTTTCAGAATCTTAGCTTGTCAAAGTTGATTTCAAAATCAAGCTGTCTTTGGTACTAGGCATGAGACCTCTGAACAGCCGAAACCAGCAAAATAGGGTTTCTCTTCAAATGAGCAAACGAAGAGGATTTCCTTCTTTCCTCATCAATCAAGAATTCACTAGATTACTTTAAGTCAATTTTAACATCAGATGCAAGCACTATTATTAGCTCTATTGTTAAGATAGACATTTTTCTAGGGTAAGGATTGGTGGCAATAATGATCATATATGCATACAATTAAAGAAAAACCCTAGTAAACAGTAGCAGGTTATACTGGAACTGAGCAGAGTGACTATCAAGGTAAAGGATTCTTGTAAACAACTAATACCACAAACAAAAAGCCTCTTAAGGATTTAGTATCTAAATTCTCAAGAATTAAGCCTGCATGTCATCTTCTCAAGATCTGGAAAGGAAGAGAAATTTAAATTCCTTAATGGTCAATTGTAGCAGTGCACAATGAATTAAATAATAACAACAAAAAAAAAATTACAAGCCAAGCCAATGAAATTAGTCAATTTACAGTTTCCTAGAATAAAACAGGTTTAGCAAAAATAATTAGATTAGAAGCCAAACATATTTCACACTGCCCTGATGAGTTTCTACAAAGAAAACTGAGTAGCATACCCTGAATATGCCTGCCATAAGCCATAGGAGTTTTGCTTTTGTAGAAAGAAGGATCTTGCTTATATAAACAGGCTCTTCACTACAATAACACAAGTGGGCTATAAAGTAGCATTAAAAATAAAATTTAGTGATGCTTACTCATCCACTGTCAAGGAGTTATAGATGCACAGAATAACCAGGTTGGTAGGGACCTCAGAAGGCCTCCAGTCCTACCTCCTGCTATGTGCAAGTGCAGTTCTTGGGTCTGACCAGGCCATTTGCAGCTTTGTCCAGACAGGAATGAAACATTCCAGGGATGGTGTTCTCCCAGCATTTCTGGTCAACCTGCACCCATGCTCAGCTGGCTCATGGTGAAGAAACTTCTCCTTATATCAAGCCATAACTTTTCCTATTTTAATTTATGACAAGTATCTCATTTTCCTGTCACATACCTCTGTGAAGTGTCTACATCTGTCTTCTCAAAAACCTGCTCACAGGTACAGAGTTGCTGCTGCCATGTCCACACAAAGCCACCTCTCCTGATGAAGCCCAGCTCCACCACCCTCTCTCTCATGCGTGGCAAGTATCCCAGCCCAATTCAGCCTGGGGGCTCCCTGCTCTGTTTCCTCCAGCTTATCAATGTCCCTCCCACACTCTGGGCTCCAAAACTGGATGCAGTATTCCAAGAGGGGCCTAGCAAGTGCCAAACAGGAGCAAACAACCACTTCAATCACTACCAGCTCCAGAAGACCATGAAGGGATAGCCTCTCCTGCTGCCAGAACACCGCAGGCTTGTGCCCAGCCTGTTTTCCCACAGGTTCCCCCAGTCCTTTCCATCAGAGCTGCTGTCCCAGGAGTCAGTCCCCACCCTATCCCAGGTACAGGAATTACATTTATGCTGTTTATAAAATAAAAGGCAGTAATAAGCAGGGATTTCTTCGTTTTAAGCTGTGGTACATTACTATTCTTCACATTCCGACAAGGTTGTCTCAAGGACACAGGCCACAGCCCTTTCACCCACAGCAGTGGCTAACATAGCTGGGAGAAGTTTCAGCTATCAATTTTAATGTCATGTTCCTGGTGTCATAGTATCTGTTGTACTCATTGTGATCTAAGGGCCTGAGTGAGGCAAGTCTTTATTCTTTAAGTGATAATATTGGAAGGAGAAAGAGAAGGAGAAGGAGAAGGAGGGAAAGCTTAGATCTTCATGGCATGCACGCCAAAATGTTCATACCTTCTCCCATGCAGTTGTCCTTTTAAGTAACACTTTCACCCCATAGATGGTTTTTTCATTAAAGAATTGTTCTTCTGGGAATGTTTGCAGAGAATGAATGCACAGAACTTTTCATCCATGGATGAAAAGCTCCTAGACTGCTAGATTTTCCAAACAGAAGATAATGCAGTTTTTATAACCTGATAAGCCAAAACATTTTAAAAGCTAGAAAATTCTGCTTTATCAACCTACTGTTTAAACTCCATACTTGGAAAAGATTTCACCTTCCTTTTTAGAGGACCAAAGTTTGCCTTAAAAAAAAAAATTTAAAATGTGGTTACTAGCAGAACAAGCACAGTGACATTACATAGTTGTGCAAACTGGTCTCCACCATCAACTGCATAACGGCATCCCAGACTGGTGTCAAGATCAGATCTTTTACCTGTTTTAAAATTTCAATACTGAAAGTAGAAATTAATTCAAGTTTGAGACAATTAAGGGTTCAGTCCTGCATTTCCTGACATTATCCCTTCATCAATAGTATTGTTGTTCTGATTATTTTCACCCCTGTGCCAAGTGCTACTTGTAACATGGCTTAAAGAGATCTCATGACAAGGGAACTGGGTTCATGTATACAGCACAGGAGGTCAACTGCCAGGCAACTGGAGAGGAAAAAATTTCTAGAAGGTGGTAGTCTGACAGGGTCAGAGAGTTTGGGTGGGTTCTTCCACCCCCATTAAATCAATTTAGCTCTCATTCCACCGAGTGACTAACTGAGGCAGAATGAAGAGCATCCCATCTATCCTGCCTGCAGTCCCTAAACCCTGTCCAGGAGGAGATGTAGAGATAGCAGTGAAGAATTCCTCTCCAAGTCCAGTCACTGTAACCACAGTAAAGTTATCCTGCATTCACATACATCTAGGGCCAGATATCAGCCACACACCTTTTGACTCTTCATGGTTACCTTACAAACTCTGTGGGAAGGATTCTTCTGGCCTGTACTTCAGCTTGTCCTCATATCAGGATACTTGGCTAACACATTTGTGTACATTTCTTCTAGTCTGAGGATACACTTGCTCGCTTTAATAAATTAATTCCCAATACATTAAGTGAAGTATAAAGGTAAGACACTCTTCCAGAAGAAGAAAAAAACCAAAAAGAAAGAAAGGCTAAAGGCTGAGAAATTTGACCTGCAAACACTGCTTGGAGGGTCATTCAACAACTATTCTACAATATTTGATTAATAAAACCATCCAGTTTTAGAGCTTGATGCAACATTCTACACTTAAATGGTTGTATTGAAATACTCCCATAAAGTAGTTAAACTGAATTCTCAGGAAATGTTTGCTAGAGAAGATGTCTGTTGGATTTAATGCATTCCTATCCAAATGATGGCATGACTGTAGTGGCACCCAAAGGTCCCAGTTTGAGTATCGGCACCACCGTTCCAGGAACTGTGTCAACGTTCAAAGGAACTGGAGTCCTATTCAAGGATCTTAGAATCAGCTTCACAGAAGAGTATTGGAAGTGGAAAACCTCCTGCAGGATGCAGATCACTCATATACTCAGTGAATCAGTCAGCTTCCCCAATACATTTCACCAAAAGAGCTTTATCTCTGATGTTCCTCAAAGGTCATACTGCATTCCAAAGATCATATAAACAAACTTAGGTATTACTCAAGTTCCAGGCCGCCACTGCAGATACTCCAAACAAGTCCTTCACCATCAGGAAAGAGTTCCTCAACGAACTACCTTCAACTCCTTTTAAGTTACATTTTTGCAGTGGGAACCTCCTCTCTGGCTGAGAGAAACCTTGTTTCTAAACTCCCGGCTCAAGCAAATCACATGAAGTTTATTTGCCTGAGTCACTTCCCTGGATTTATGCTTCTCATACTCTTCCATAGAGAAGGTAGTGCAGGAGTGGCCTGCCTATTCTGCTGTATGATGTGACACATCCAGAGGCACTGGGGAATGCACACAGTCCTACAGCTTCTCCTAGAAGCAGCACCACTGTTACCAACTTAAAACACCACCTTAAATGCAAAAATCTAAGAGGTGTCTTGCTAGAAGGCAAAAAGAAGCCACAAAACACCCAACAAACTTCTCTGGCTGGCAAATTTCTCCATAACACAAGAATTCTCGTGGGGAATGTATGTAGGAAAAACGCAGCAAATTATTAGAAGTCGATGGGATTTAGCTTACACACATCTAGAGAGAATGATAAAGTCAAGCACTGGTCACAATGGACAGAAAAACACTACCTGTTTATTATTGCCATACAACCATGAAGGAAGTCTTCTTATCAGCTGTCAAAGTTTCTAAGGAATACAAATCTATGGAAAAACCATCCCTAATTGAACCAAGTCTCAGCAATGAGGAGAGAGCATATTAATGAGGCAAGGCAAGGAGGCACGATGAGGAGATAACAATACCCTTAGGAGTTACACCGGTATTAAATGTGACTTTATTACCGTATTATTCTCCTATGAGTCTTTACAGCAAGAATAACTCTGTTTATGCAGATGTTCTTTCAACCACCAGCTATTCCAGATTAAACACACAAATACAGAACCCTGATATTTTAAGATTACAGGCCATTAGATTAAATTAGATTTGTTATTTTGCTATAGTATGCCACCAGGCTTTATAAGATTGATATATTCTTTCAGTGAAACTGAGAGGCATTAATTGAAATTAGATACTACACCTTTAATAATGCAGACTGATGTAGCTCTCTCACAGGGTTTTTCATTCCGTGCCTTTATTTTAATTCCTCTGAGTGCTTCTAATAAGGTGCATTTTATCATTAAGAGGGCATTCTTCACTTAAGTAGTACATGTCAAGCTAAACTAAAATAATAGACTAGTTTGCTGTTACAAGGGGGATGCACAGTTGATATTTATGCAAAATTAAGCAAGCCTGAACTCCGGCTTCCTACCCAAAGGGACTCATGATCAAAACTCCACAGAATTTCAAAATTCCACATTTTGCAACACAGAGAAGAGACCAAATCTATCACCACTTGAAATACTCTCTTACAAAACAGAGATTGTTAAATATATAAGCAGCCTTGGCAGTAAGTCAGAGCTCTGGCCTTTTTCCCTGCTCAGGTGAACACCTCAGTGGTATTGGAGTCACAGCTCCAGAGCGAGGCAAGAGGATTAGTACAAGAACCCACCAAAACTTCAGTGTAATATAGACCACCCTACACTGCATCATCCAGATTGAAGTAATGCTAGCAGAGAAAAAGGAAGGCTTCTGGCACCCAGAAGACCATCTCTGGTGAAAGGTGACAGACCCAAGGAGTGAAAAGAAGACTCCTAAGACCTCTGGAGCAGTGAAACAGAAGTTCCTTGATCCTTGCAGATCTAAACATTCATCACTTAATGTCTTGGCTGCCCATCTGCAAGAAGAGGAGAAGCCTCTCTTTCCAGTCCCACCACAGGAGAAATGTGCTGCAGACCACAGGGTGGATTTCCGCAGCCCTACAACAATAGTGACAGCACTCACACGAGGATTTAAACCAGATGAGAATCGAACAAGCAAGTCACACAACTTAATTGTTAGAAATAAAAATGTACAGTAAGCTGAGAGAGTTTTCAATCTGTCCATTCCTAAGTTTATTACCTTGCATAGCACTATTTTACAGCCTAAGACAGGTTTTAAGCTGTCTTACACTGCTAACATTCTCACTAGCTTGTCTGCTCTGTACTACAGGTTCAATAGCCCTCCTTGCAATTATAACAATTTCTTTTTTTTTTTCGTTTGAGAGATGTAATTTTAAATGGTCAGAAGGGAGCTGGAAGACACAACACACTGGACATTTCCTAACATCTCTAGGCCAGAGAATAAGCTGGTGAGAGACAAGTACAGAGCCAGCCGAAGCAGATGGACTTAGTAGCCAGACACAGCATGACCCCCATTTCTGCTTTTCAAGCAAATTGATAGGGCTTGGCACACTGAATGTTGATACCTTATCATCTCCTATTTCTTTATTTTGTTTCTTTTTGAGACTGGCATTGCTTTGCAATAACTTTGCGCTAGCATATTAAGTTCCGCATAATTCAGTCGGTTCAAATCATCTAGATTTAGAAGGGTGAATGCTGACCAGATTTTTGGAAAGGTAATAACCCTCATGCTCCAGAGCTTAAACCAAACTGGGATTAAAAGGAAATCTGATGTGTTAGGCAAATTAAGCCACATTTGCTTCAGTGGCAGCTTCTTCCTTCTTTCTCTTGGTGGGAGCATCAACTTTGGGCATTGCTGGAAAAGCAGATGCTTCCCTCCACACCACAGCTGTGGCAATGCTCCAGGCTCCTGACACATTCCCCTCAGGCAAGGGGACAGTTGCAAAATGAACAGTGCATTGCAGTTCTGTCATTCAGGCATCAAGCAGATGATGCTTTAAAAATTGGAGGAAGCACAAGGAGTTATTGACAGGTTCCCCTGTATACATTGAACTCTTGGACTTGCATGGAGGACAAAGACCTTAAAGAGCTCTCCTGTTTGGCTCACCAGGGCCTGCATAGCACGAGAGACAGGCATGAGACCTCCTGCCACAGTGAACTGTGGAATAAACTGCCCAAGAGAGAAGTTTCTGCCTGATCCACAAGGTTCTGTTCTAATACAGGAAGACTTGTAGTCCCTTAATTATTATCGTGCCTGGAGTGGCTCTGTTGATGACAGCTCTGTTATCTACAGAGAACTGCTTCACTATTGAGTTCTTGGCTTTATTAGCAGTCAGCAGGACTCATGGTCACAAGGTATTTTTATACCATATGTATGATGGAGTCACGTGCCTCTCTCCCTTGGTCCTGTGTCATAAAGAAGGCTGTACAGAGACTGTTGTATTCACCTTCCCATGACAAATGGTGTTTATGTGCACTTCACTTTTCCAAGCTGCATGCTCACCTTTCCTTGGCACAAAAGCCCTTCTTTTCACATTCATCATTGTTCCTCTGCCTCTGGTCCTACACCAGCCAGATTCATATCATGTCAGGGCCAATTCCCTGAAGACTGACACAGCATTACTTTTCCAATTGATACTGGAGTAAAACATCACAATCTGAAATTCCTGACACATTCACAGAATCTTAAAGTCACAACGATTTTTACAACCTTTTGCCTAGTCACTTTCAGAAAAGAGAGTCCACTGAGGCTTTCTGAAAGCTGCAGATTAAATTCAAAGCCCACAGCTGAAGGGAGCAGCTACCCTAGTAGCTGGGTTTATGCCACCTTCACGCATGTTCTGTACCGGAAATCAGATGCAGAGCTATTTTCAGCGTCTCTATTGGCACATGCCAAAATATTTAACTATTAAATTTGACCCACCACCTGCCCATCTTTCCGTTTTACGGCGCGAGCAAACAGCAAGCACATCTATTTTTTTCTGCGCTGCTTGAACAGCCAGACTAAATATCTCTCCTTGGTCGGCTGAGAGACGGGAACAGGGGCAGCAGGGCTGTCCCCGGCCTCGCAGCGGTGACGGCCCGCCCCTCCGCGCACTGCGGAGCGCTACCTGCGCGGCCGCCACCGCCACCCGAGGCCGCGGGGAGCCGGCGGGGCGCGGGGCCGGACCTTNGGTCTGAGTGGTGTCTCGGTCGGCCCCGGCTGCTTTCCCCGCAGCGAGGAAAGCTGGGGAGAGCGGCGGGGAGGCCGGGATAGAGATCAGCGTGGAATAAAACGCCCACAGTCCCCGGGGGGACGGCGACCGGGGGGGAGGGAAGGACACCGGGTCGTCCCGCGGGGCGTCCCCGATGGGGTCAGGCGCCCGCACCCCTGCCATCCCGCGGGCTTACCTCGATCCACTTCTGAGCCTCGGTGAAGGCCAGCTCAGGCTGGGGGGGCTCGGCAGGAGGCTGAACCTCTCCCAGCTCCAGCCCAGGACTGGCCATCTGCAGGGCCCCGGCGCGCCGCGGCTGGGGCGGGGGGGGAGGCCGGGCCCCAG
>VXAX01003389.1:42491-71342 GCA_013399835.1 Leptocoma aspasia | reverse complement strand
ATATTATATAACTATATTAAATATATAAATTTAAAAATAATATTCTATAAATATATAATTATATAGCATATATATAATTATATAACTTTGGCTCTGACTGGAGGCACCTTCCACTAGCTTAATTCTGAATTATTGTTCTGATTTTAATTTTCCATGTGGGAAGATGGGAATTCAGTGCAAAAATTCCATTTCGTGCTCAGGAGTGTTATTAATTATTCATTATTTTATAGATTTTGTTGGAATTTTATTCTGCCTGATTTTTCTGCTGCCTTTTGAAGGGTTTTGCTTTGTTGAAAACCTCAGATCCAGCCTCATAATTATAATTATAATTAAAATATTGTTATTTCCATTGATCACCATGGCTTTTATCCTTTCCACAGATGATCCAACCATTATATTAAAGAAGCAGGGAAATGAAAATTTATCAGTAAGTGAGCTTCATTTCTCTTTGGCCTCAGCTCAGAAAGAACTTTTTGCTGTTTTAGGAAAGGAAATATTTTACAGCCTCGTCCTTCAGGGCTTATTGGAGTTTTAATCTCTTCTTTGAGCTCCCTTTTCTTAAATTATTTGATATTTGAATTATTGAATAATAATTTTTCAAGTGTGCCTCATTGTGAATCACTTTTTGATGGGTGTCATCATTAAAACCCATCCCAGTTGGCAGAAACAGATTTTGGATTTCAGTTAATTCTGTTTGAGGCACCCTCATTTGAAGTTGTTGTCAGCAGTTAAATTTACCTTTACAAATCCAAGATTTACTTTTGATTCCGAATAAAGCTTTGCAGTTAATTAATGTGCGTATTAACAAAATGCAGAATTTTAAATTTGCATGTTAATAATGAAGACTCTTTAATGTGCACGTTAATGAAAAGCAGAATTTTTAATGTGCACATTAATAAAATGCAAAGTTTTAAATTACACATTAATAAAACGCAGAATTTTATGTCTTTNACTACTAAAAACCCACCTAAAAATTGGGATTTTTTTAGAATTTCTGGCATTCAGGTGGGTAGGAGCTGTTTTTGTAAATACCTTGAGGAGACTCCTTACTGAAGTAGCTTTTCCTGAAATAAAATTAAGCTGTTAAGAGTTAAATGATACAGTTTTGGTCAAATTTGTCATTATAAAAGCTGTTTTTAAATGTATTTATGGCTAACTTTGGCTCTGACTGGAGGCACCTTCCACTAGCTTAATTCTGAATTATTGTTCTGATTTTAATTTTCCATGTGGGAAGATGGGAATTCAGTGCAAAAATTCAATTTCGTGCTCAGGAGTGTTATTAATTATTCATTATTTTATAGATTTTATTGGAATTTTATTTATTTTGCTTTATTGAAAGCCTCAGATCCAGCCTCATGCCCTCACCTCTTTGTCATTTTTCTAGAATTTCAAGATTAAACTTTGGATTTTTCCTCAGGATTTGTTTTTCTGACTTAGGTGCATTTATTTGTGTATTTCTGAATTATTATATAATAAAAATGAAGACAACTGAAATGTCTGTAATGGTGTAGACAATAATAACCAGAGTCACACGTGGAATTTAGGGATGACTCCTGCTTGTGGTTAATTTGTTACAGCCCCAAATTTAAAAGAAAGTTCGATGAAATTTTGGTGAAATTGGTAAAAAAGGAGGGATTTGGGGCTGAATATCCCAATTTCTTTTTCCCAAATAAGTTCTGAAGAAGGAATTAATGACTTTAAATTAAGAATTAATTAAGATGTGATGATTTAGAATTATGTTAAATAATTAAATAATAAATATGTAGATATAATAAGATATATAATAGATCTATCTAAATAAATATATAGATAACAAAGAATTAAATAAGCTGTGGAAATTTTGCAGTTCATAATGAACATGATGAATTTAAAGAACACAATTCTGTGTAAATAAGTTATTCCTGGTCTTTGCAGTGGGTTATTTTACAGGAGCTTTTGTGAGGTAAAAACTAAAAGAAATCTGTTTTGAATTAGTCTATTTTAGTATTATCCAGTGGAGTTAGTACAGCACCACGAGAAGAAGAGAAGATATTTATAGAAGAAAATAATTTGTGAGTATTTGATTCTGCTTTTATTGCCCAAACTCCAAACTGCTGGAGAAGAATCCCTTAAAAACACCAAGGCTGGGTTAACTTTTTGTTTGTTTGTTTGTTTTTTTCTGATTTTTAAGGTACAGAGATTTTCCAAATGAACCCTTTGTAATCCCAGAATATCTCCAGGAGCAACTGGAGGAATTCGAAGCTCTCTATAATGATTCAAATAGTAACAGTTATCAAATGAATAATAATAATAATCCAGATCCAATCTGTGAGAATTTATATGAGTGAGTATAAATTTCTGTACTCGGCACCTTCGGGGGGTTTAATTTTCCTTCGTAATTTGAATAATTTTTCGGATTAATTGGAATCCTGGTGCGTGTAGTGTGTCCGTGAAGGATTGAACGTTTGTGAAACGCATTTAAAAAACTTGAATTAATTACAACAACTCTCTTTTTTTTTTTTTTTAAAGTTATTTTTCTCAAATCTTGGAAGAACACGGCCCTCTGGAAATTAATAATAAATTGCTGGTGGGGGAATATGAAAATTTCCCAGAGGAAACTCGGCAGGTGGTGGAGGACGAGGGCGGCCTGGAGCCCTTCCTGCTGCGATCCCAGCGCTTCATCATGGTGGATAACCTGGTCGGGCTGAGGAAGCACTCCGTCCTTCTGCAGGGAAATCCCAGCAGGAATGAGACTGGGAATAAAGAGGGAAATCCCTCTGGGGAGGTCCAAGGGAATTCTTCCCTCAGCAAGCTGCCTTTGAATCCCTACGCCCAGGAGTTCAAGCCTCTGTCGTACCCTGCGGATCCCCCTTTGGCAGCTCCTGGTTTAGCAGATTTTCAGAGTCCCCAGTATCTGCCCTGCTCCTTCCCTGCTTCCTGCACTCCCCTGGGAAATGGGGATGTGAATTCCATGGAGAACAAGGCTCCATTTCCAGGTGTTCTCCTGAAGGGCTTTGAGCCTGCAGGCCCTGCTGTGTTTCTGCCTCAGAGCTCCTGGGGTTATCAATACGGAATATTGCCCCTGGCACAGCCTGTGTTGGTTTATGCTGATGCTGCAGCTCACGGGGATTATCAGGAATCAGCAATTCCACGGGGGAAATGCAGCCCTGAGGGGTTTGTGCCAGCTGAAACCCAGGAGTACAAAGGCCTTTGGGGCCGCTTGGAGAACTCTGATAAGCAAGATTCTGCTTTTCCAAATGGTTCAGATGAAGCTGAGGGTGGTAAATCGGTTAAAAAGGAAAAAGGAGGGACAAATAAACCTGGGATGAAGAGCAATCCTCACACAAGGATGGTGGCTGTCCAGGTAAGGAATGGGGATAGTGCTGGAGAGATTTTAAGGCCACCAGGATGAGCAGAGGGATGGAGCAGCTCTGCTGGGAGGAAAGGCTGGGAGAGCTGGGATTGTTCCCCTGGAGAGGAGAAGCTTTGGGCTGAGNGGGTGGCACTGGGTGGGATTTGAGGTCCCTTCCACACCTAATTAGAGGTTTGCATCTCCTTTCTCTCCTTACAAGATTCCTACTAAAACTCCATGTTGTATCCCTGGTGTAGAGCTCTTCCACCGTTGTGTTTTCATCCCGGACTCACAGATTCCAGGCCTAGTCCATGAACTAAAATTACAAACCTTTCCACATGGCAGGGGTGACATTTTAAGGTCCCTTCCAACCCCAACCATTCCATGGTTCCTGAGAACTTCCAGTTTCAGTTGCTGCCACTTTCTGTCATTACTCATTTCTCGTTTCTAGTGCTTCAGAGCTGCTCACTGGAGTTTTTGCAGCTCTTTTTTCCCTGGGTGTCACAGAGAGAACTGCTGAACAAAGGTTTCAGCTTCACTTTAGAGATGAAGCAAAGTCCTTCTGTGTCATTACTTTTCCATTTGTGATGAGTTCAGGGATTGATTTTCGCTCCCACAACATTTGAGGATTTGGATTTGTGGAGAAGAGGAGGCTCAGGGGGACCTTCTCACTCTCTAGCACTCCCTGACAGGAGGGTGAGACACTTCCTGCAAATCTCAATTTTTCAGACATTTAGAGCATGGCTTTGTTTAAAGGCTCACAGAGCTCCCTGGAATTGCTTGTGGTCAATGAAATCAGGGAAAGGAAAAAAACTCCACAATGTTTTTCTACATCATTTATAGGCTTGGATTAGAGTTGGATTTGTAAAACTCTTGGTGAGGTACAAAAGTTCCAAAAGCAGAGCAGCTCATCTATGAACTGAGAAGATTTTTAATCAAATCTTAATTTTTTTTGTGTTCTAGGTAAATCAAGAAGTTGCTGATAGGGAAACCAACACTTTGCCTTTCCATCCATTTGAAAATCAACAAGTAAGTTCCCTGCATCCTGGTTTACATTTCTCATGAAGGAGGTTAAAGGAATGCCCAAAAAATGGATAGTGAAGAAGTGGAAGTTCTCTGAAAACAACAGGTTTTAACAGATACTTTGTATTTTGGGTTGTTTGGCTGCTTTTGTGTTCTGTGATGTTCTTGGAAACATCACCCAGCCCCACAAGAGATGATTTTTGAGCTTTGCTCTGATATTTGATATTTGTTCTGATGGCTTTGTTCTAAGCTGTTCAGATGTTGGATGTTTGAGGTATTTCCTCTCTCAAAACCTGGATTTGAATATTCCTTTTGGGCACAGAGACAGGTCAGAGTGGTGTTAATGGCAGGTTTATGTCTGTACCAGGAGATAAAAGTGAGAAAACGTGGCCTTTGAACTGGAAACGGGTATAAATGCAACTGGTTTTTGTAACTGATTAATTTCCAGGGAGATATTCTCCGTGTGGAAAAGGAGCACCAGGTACTGAAAGAACAACTCAGAGAAGCAGAGGAGAAATTTGAGGAGATCCAGAGCAGGAGCTTGGAGGAAATTGGTGCTTTGGAAGAGCTCCTGAAAAAAAGCATTGAAGAGACCGGGGTAAAGCTTTTCCCCGTGGGTCAGAGCTTGTGGAATCCATGGGATCCCTGGGAGTGTCCAGGGAGGATGGTGGGAGGTTTCACTGCTCCTTCCCAGCCCAGCCATTCCAGGATTCCCTGACTGATCACAAACATCCTCAGTCTGCTCCAGCTTTTGTTGGAATAAAGCAGAATTTTTCAGAAATGAAGTTTTGCTTTTCCTGCCTTCAGGTGTCCCAGAACGAGCTGGATTGGTTCCACCAGGACTCAGAAGCACAAATGAAGAAGTGGCAGCAGGAGAAGAAAGAAAATCGAGAGAACTTAAAAGCCCTGAGGGGCACAGCTAAAAAACACTCAGACACCAATGAGAGGTAGGGCTGTAAATGGATTTACATCCCCTCATCTCAGTCTAAACACTGCAGAACTCAAGGAAATGTAATCCTTGGCTGTGAAACCAGCCAGACATTTTCTGAAATATGGACATGGCCACTTCCTTATTTTGATTATTTTGGCAAATTCCAGGTAAACATCTAAAATAGCTCTGAGATAACGGATGAAAATGATTTAGCAATAATTCTAATCAGATTTGACAATTCCTACTGTATTTTAATGTCTTCTCTCAGTTTACAGAGCCCAGACCTTGGTCCTTGAATGCCTTTGTTTTGTCTTTAGTCTGAAGTAGTTTGGGCCAAATCTCTCCTGAAAAATCATCAGTCTGTTTTTATCTTAATCACTGCTTTATTAGCAATAAATCTAAATGTATTTAGAATGGAATCCCTGGACAGTTTGGGTTGGATCTTGAAGACAATTTAGTTCCACTCCTCCTCAGGTTGCTCCAGCCTGGCCTTGGACAGGAAATTCCATAATTCCTCAGGGATTGAACAGGACCTAAAACCTGCAGATTGTCCTGGTGGTTATAGAGGAACATGTTCCAGATTTGCCAATAAAACTTTTCCACAGCAAGCTTAAGAAATGTTTCATTCCTGTAGGTATTTGAAGACCATTGATGACAAGGAAAAGCAATATAATACATGTTTAAATACATTTCTGGAGACCAGGTAAAACTCATGTCCCTTTCAGCAATATTTACATTTTTCTGCTTCACTCTGGGTAAAGGCTATGGGGAAAATAAGCATTTTAACCCATATTTCTTACTCTCAGTTAGTTTGCCTTCACTTGCCATGAGTAAATATTAATATTTAGAATAAAGAAAATCATACTCTCATACATTTCCCTTGATTACATGACACTGAGTAGCTGTAAAAAAACCTCTCAGATGGCATAAATTTTAAACACTTCTCTGCTGTGAATGTTACTCAAATATTTGGTTTCTTTTTCTTTCACAGTAATAAATTTGCTAATGAGAAAGGCAAATTGGAAGAGCTGATAAAAAAGAGTGAAGATGACAGCCAGGAGTGTGAGAAAAGAGCTGTTAATGCAGAGGTACAACCAAAAAAAAACCCTTAAAATGCTTTGGTTAGAGCTGGGGTTGTGCTGGTTGGAGGTGGGGAAACGATGCCAAAGATGTTGATTAAACACTGGAAATGCCAGGGATGGGAATTCCCCTTGGAAATTCCTCGCTGTAGGAACTGTGTGTGCACTTTGTGTCCTCAAAGTCTTGTTTAAATTCTTATTTCAAGAAGGTTTGAGTTTTTATCTTGTTTTTTTTTTAACNAATAATTAATACTAATATAAAAATGCACAGAGTTGAGGTTAAATAATATTGCCCCAAACAAAATTCAGCTGGAAATTGAGTTTCATCCTTATCCTTGTGTCTTTCTGAGCTGGGAAAATCAGATTATCTGGGAAATAATAATAATAATTATAATTCCAATTATTCCTGCCCAGCATCCCTGGAAAAGGGCTGCAGTGGAACTGATTTTAACCTGAAATCCCTTGAAAACTGTATTTGGGATTAATTGCTGAGGGAGGAACTGTTGGGCCAACACCCTTGGTCTTAAAAATAATGGGAATGTTGGAGTTTAACTGGAAATCCTCAATATTCCAGCAGCTCAGCTTCTGCAGCTCCTGTGTTGAAGTCCCAGACTGATTCCTGGGAAATATTTATTTCAAATGTCAAGAAACAACTGGAAAAAGTCGAGGTAAAACTTCATTTCTCTCCACAAGCTTCTCAGTGAACTTTGGGAATGAAAGCATTAAGTAACATTATTGTGTTTTTATCTTCTTTTTTTTGTTTGTGTCAGGGTTGGGATTAAATGTGTAGAGATGGTATTTTGTGTTTGGACTTAGATGTTCATTATTTCCTATTTATATTATAGTTTTAGCAAGTGTGAGTTCTGTAGTATTTTATTAGCAAGTTACAAAATGGTTTTGTATTTATTTCTACAAGCTCTTTTNTTTTTTTTTTTTTTTGCGTTTTTTTGTTTGTTGGCTTTTGGTTTTTGGGTTTTTTGGTTTGGTTTTTTTTTTTTTTTTTTTGTTCTTTTTTGTCACAGGTCTCAGTGCTCCAGACCTGGAAGGAAACTGAAATTTGGAAGCTCAAAGTCACCATTGCCAAGGCAGAAAGAAATCTCAGGATGCTGAAGGCACTGAGCAGGTACTGGGAGTTCCCACCAGGAATTCCACTACTCCTGCTTGTTATTTATTCACTATATAATATTTATTTTATATTCNGAAATAATAATAATAATTATAATTCCAATTATTCCTGCCCAGCATCCCTGGAAAAGGGCTGCAGTGGAACTGATTTTAACCTGAAATCCCTTGAAAACTGTATTTGGGATTAATTGCTGAGGGAGGAACTGTTGGGCCAACACCCTTGGTCTTAAAAATAATGGGAATGTTGGAGTTTAACTGGAAATCCTCAATATTCCAGCAGCTCAGCTTCTGCAGCTCCTGTGTTGAAGTCCCAGACTGATTCCTGGGAAATATTTATTTCAAATGTCAAGAAACAACTGGAAAAAGTCGAGGTAAAACTTCATTTCTCTCCACAAGCTTCTCAGTGAACTTTGGGAATGAAAGCATTAAGTAACATTATTGTGTTTTTATCTTCTTTTTTTTGTTTGTGTCAGGGTTGGGATTAAATGTGTAGAGATGGTATTTTGTGTTTGGACTTAGATGTTCATTATTTCCTATTTATATTATAGTTTTAGCAAGTGTGAGTTCTGTAGTATTTTATTAGCAAGTTACAAAATGGTTTTGTATTTATTTCTACAAGCTCTTTTAAGGAAAAATTATCTAAGTAAGAAATGAAACTTAAATTATTTTTACTTTTAACTTAGTAACTAACTACTTGAAGTCTGCAATGTGGACTTTTTTATTTAATTATACACTAGTACTTAAACTTAGAAGAAAAAGGTGAAGAAGGACTAGTTACTGCTTTAAAACTTCTATCTTGTTATATATGTAATAATATATTTTAAAAATTTAAACTCTAAGTTTTTTATTATGTGGCATTACACATTTCTCTTTAAAGTACACACCTATAATTTTAGTGTTATTAATCAATTTTGGAAGGTTTCTCTGTGGCTTTAGGTTAAATGTAGCGTTCTTTTGAGGGTTAGTGCTCTTTAGCACAGAAAGTCTAAAATTTTCAGCATTCAGGGTTCTAAGATAACATTGCATTTGTTTTTTAAAGCACCAGTAGCTTGTCCTCCAAATGCTGAGGGGAAATTTTTTAATTACAAAAGAAAGGGACAGTTTGGAGTCCAGGTTGGTAATTTATAGTGGATATATTCACTTTTTCTCAAGGCAAAAATCTCCCCTTTATACACTGGCTTCAAAATTGGGTCCCACATTAACAAGTCTGCGTTTTTTTTTGTTGGTGACCTTTAGAAATCCATGGAAATTCTTAAAAAAATAAAACCAAGAGGAAGCTGTGTGAGAAGTTGAGTGTAAAAGGTGATTTTTAATGAGGAGGCAGCTCAGGTTGGTGCTGATGGTTGCTTTTCCCTCTGCAGGCTGAGTATGAAGAAAAAATCGAGCTGGTGAAGAACGGAGCCAGGAACTGCCTGAGCAAAGTGGAAATTGTGGATTTTCCTTGTCCTCAGGGACTTGCTGTGAGTGTCCCACCTCCCAGAGCTCACCCAGTCCCTGGCAGGGCTGGGAGGTGTCCAGGGAGGGCTGGAATTGCAGCCTTGGGCACAGCAGGTCCCAGCTCTCCCTGCAGCCCCGGGATGCTCCCGGGAAAAGGGGATGGGGATGAAGCTGGGCAAGGCCAGGGACATTCCCAGCTCCTGGCAGAGGCTCCAGCTGCTTGAAGTTGGAAATGGCTCCCCTGATGGTTTTGTCCATTGTAGGGATCCTGTAGCACCAAAATCCCGGAATTCCAGGATGGTTTGGGTTGGAAGGGACCTTAAAGATCAGCCAGTTCCAACCCTGACACCTCCCACTGTCCCAGGCTGCTCCAGCCTGGCCTTGGGCCCTGCCAGGGATCCAGGGGCAGCCACAGCTGCTCTGGGAATTCCATCCCAGCCCCTGCCCACCCTGCCAGGGAGCAATTCCTAATTCCCAAGATCCCATCCAGCCCTGCCCTCCTTCAGCTCAAGGCCATTCCCTGTGTCCTGTCACTCCATCCCTTGTCCCAAGTCCATCTCCAGCTCTCCTGGAGCTCTTTAGGCACTGGAAGGGGCTCTCTGGAGCCTTCTCTTCTCCAGGTTGAAAATCCAGCCCCAAAATCCATGGGGACAAGCCCCATTTTGCAGAATCCCAGGATCCCTGAGGCTGGAAAAGCTCTCCCAGCCCAGGGAGTCCCAGCTGTGCCCAATGCCCACCTTGTCCCCAGCCCAGAGCTCTGAGTGCCACCTCCAGGTGACACCTCCAGGGATGGGCACTCCAAAGCTCCCTGGGCAGCCCCTGCCAAGGCCTGAGCCCCCTCTCCATGGGGAACTTTCCCAAAGGAATTCCTGCAGCCCCGTGTGTCACTGACTGCACACCCCAAGCCCAGCTCCCAGCCAGGGCTGTCAGGTGGAGCCAGAGCCATTTGTGGGAATGTGTCTGGAATGAGAACAGCCCCAGAAATGTTCACAGATATTTCCTCATGGCCCAACAGCTCCACTAGTGCTCTGCTCAAATCAGAGCAGTTTCTTGTGACCCCTTTGATTGGTCCTTCTTAATTTTGTTTTTTTTTTTTTTTTCTTCTCTGTGGAAAATCTTGGATTTGTGTTTTGGTTTTTTTTTTTCTTTTTTTGGTCTGGGTGTAATTTAGATTCAGGGCTCTGATCTAATGTTAGAGACTGTTATTAAACTTTTTCTGGGCTTCTGCAAGTTCCACTCCTGCTCTCCTGCATAATTCCCCACTTATTTTTAGGTCTGTCCTTTCTATTTATTGACACAGAATATAGTGACAACTTAATCACCACCAATTTATTGGGAAAGAGCAACTTTTGTGCCTCTTGTTCTGCATTTGGAATTTATTTTTTCTGCAGTAACACCAGAGTGACCTTTTAGAAGAGAAGTAACCATGAGGTCAAACAATGCCCTGATCTAAGGGAGTTTTTAAGATGAACTGATGTCACCTTTGAGATCCTGAGCACAACCAAACCTGTCACAATTCCACCTCAAATGCTCCAGAGTTCAGCTGAATTTGCTTTAATCACAGTTTCCCTGTGAAATGTGTTTGTTTCCTAGACAATACCGGGCAGACCTCCCATGTGTGACCCTGCCATTGTCACCTGCTCCTTGGCACCTGCAGCTCCCAGTGCCCTTCCTGCATTTTCCAGTTCTGATGGAAAAGCTGCAGCCCAGCCTCCACTCCAAGCACAGGCCAGAGCTAAGCCAGCACCTGCCACCTCTGAGGCTTCTTCTGCAGCTGGGAAAGCACATCCCAAAGCTCCAGAGGGATCACATTCCAGCAAACTCTCACCATCCTGCCCAGCAGGCATTTCTGGAAGTAACTCCCAGCAGGTCCAGCCCAACCAGAGCCACCAAGATCCCTCAGCTCTGCAGCCAAGGCCGTCTGGAATTCCAAACAACAAAAAGCTTCCAAAAAGAATTGGAAGTATTTTTGCCCAGCTCCAGAGTATATTCCCAAACTACAACAGGTACTGCACTGAAGGAGTGCTGTGGAACAAGGCCTGAACAGCCAGGGATGAAGTGCACAAAGAATTGATTTTGTTCTGCTGACAAGGGCTGCAGGGCCAGGAGCCAGGGAATGGCTCCCAGTGCCAGAGGGCAGGGCTGGATGGGATCTTGGGAATTAGGAATTGTTCCCTGGCAGGGTGGGCAGGGGCTGGGATGGAATTCCCAGAGCAGCTGTGGCTGCCCCTGGATCCCTGGCAGTGCCCAAGGCCAGGCTGGACACTGGGGCTGGGAGCAGCCTGGGACAGTGGAAGGTGTCCCTGCCATGGCAGGGGTGGGATGGGATGATCTTTCAGGTCTCTCCCAACCCAAACCATTCCATGATTCTGGTGATTGTTCAGGGGTTTCATCCTGGATACTGGGAGTCACTGGGAGCAGGCTCCAGTTCATGGGAAAAGCTGGTGTCTTGTGATGCTTGGGATCAAGCAGGGAGGCTGCAGTGCTCTCAGGGCCACCCTGACCCTGCTTTGCTGTCCCTGCAGCTCAGAGCTCCTTGCCTGCATCGAGGACGTGCAGAGGAGGAGCCCCGGGCTGAGCCCCGATGAAATCCTCAGCCGGGCCACCGAGCTCATCCTGGACCAGCAGCTCAAGGTACTGGGCTGCAGCTGCTGCTGCTCTCCACGTGGAGACTGGAGCAGCACAGCCCCAGGAACACCATTCCTGTCTGATCCCTGTGCAGGCAGCAGCTCCGGCAGGCAGAGCCCCCGGCTCCCCCCGGGCAGCACCCACCCCCAAAAACTCCTCCAGTAAAAACCCAAACCTGCAGCCCTGGGGAAATGCTGGAGCTACACCCAAAGCCAAATGGAGGAAGCAGGACAGTGCTGTAAGTTTTCTGCTGTTTGGAGTTGTTGTCGTGTGCTTTGTACAAGACCTGAAATAATCCTGGAGAAAAAACAATTGCCTCGTTTATTTTGTGTACAAAAGCTTCAACAGCCTTGGTTAAAGTTAGTTAACTTGTTAACTGAGTGGAATGTGCTGGTTAATTGCTGGTTTTTGAATAACTGAGTGTTCCTTTCCTGGCCAGGCCTGCAGTGAGGATCCCTGCACCATCTGTCACGATGAGCTGAGCACAGACTGCTGTGAGCTCGAGTGTGGCCATCACTTCCACAGAGAGGTGGGTTCTGCTCTTGTTCCTCATCTCCACTCCTGGAAACAGCCCCTCTACCCTCCCCTTGCCCCTCAGTGCTGAAACAACAGAGCACAATGTCCTTTTCCAGCCTTTGCCCCCCAAACTTGACCCACAGCCAGCCTGTCAGAAAGCTTTAGGTATTTTTAAAGTAAAATGATTCATCAGAGTGGATCTCAGATGGTTCTTCAGAGGATGAATTTGGCTGGGATTGCTGGAATGGGTTATCCCTGAAAACTCTGTGTTTGCCTCCTGATAGTGGAAATTCATGAAGTAAAAAAGCCAGGATTATGTTGCAGTAACTCCACGTTTCTCCCTTTACCTTTTTTAGTTTAACTCTGATTTGTTCTTGCAGAATAAATCTGATTAAAGCAGGAGAACAGTTCTCCACCCCCAAATTTCAGTGGTGTAGAACTTGTTGAAGAGCTTCCCCATTAGTGCCAATAATTCTCAGCCTCCAGCTGGATTCCTCTTCCCAAACTGTGTCCCTGTCCCCGCAGTGCATCCGGCCGTGGCTGAAGCAGCATTCCAGCACCTGCCCCATCTGCCGTGTGCACACCCTGCTGCCCGAGGATTTCCCTGAGCTCCCTGCCTGGAACAAGCACAGCTGAGCCTGCTTCTCCTCCTGCACTTCACAACTCCAGGGGCTGCAGCACCAGCCCAGTGCTGGGGGACAGCACAGAACCCTGGGTTTGTTGGCCATGGAACAGTTTGACTCCAAGATCCAGGATTTCTCCTGGTTCCTGCCTAAAGCTCTGGAGTTCAGGGCTGGCAGCACACAAAACTGGTGGGTTTTTGGCTGAGGGACACTGAAAGTACCAAATTCTTTTACCTGAAAGGCCAGTCCATAATTCCTGTGAAGAGGGGGCTTTTCCCTCAGATTTGTTCCAGTATCAAACTATAGGTGACCCAAAGGATGGACCAACAGAATTGGAAATCCAGGACATTCCCTTCCTCTGCCATAAACAATCCAGGATTCAAGCCTGGTGTGGTCTTTGCAGCTCCTGTCTCTGCACAAATCCACAGCTGAGAATTCAAATTGTTTAAATAATGACTTTTAATCACATTCTGAAGCAAGACTTTTAAATTGTTCATATGGGTCAATTCTTTAATCTCAAAATAGGGTTGAAATTTGAATTTCCCCCCCTTGTTGAAGAGCTGGTCTGTTTAAATAGGAAGGATTTTTTAAAATTATTTTTTAAAGTATTTTTAAGCAACACTTGCTGTGTATTTTGTGCAGGAATGGTCACCAGTAGCAGCAGGGGCAGAATTCCAACAGCTCAGGGAATTCTTCTCCCACTGTTTTCCGAGTCTGAAGTGGCCAGGCCACCTTCAGCACTGCCAGATTTGTCCCAAACAGCCAAAAGGTGAGGACCAGAGCCTGAGAATCTTGAAGTGAAACTCAAATATTCTGTTGTCTGAATCCAGGGAGCATCACACGGATTAGGAGCCCTTGGCTAATTCCAGGGATCTCTTGTTCCCCACACTGCTACATCTCCTCCAGCTGAAGTTTTAAACTCCTCTCTCATTAATCAGTGTATTAATTACCGCTTGAATAAAAAATAAAATTACTGCTGCAGCCAAACACGTTGTTTTTGTGTAGTATTTCTGCTCAGTCTGAGTTAGGGGTGAGTAACTACTCTGTGCTGTAGAATTAAGGCCTAAAAATTCCACACTGGCATCCTTTTCAGCTTCCAGTATTTTTGGGGGGCTGCAGCTCTTCCCCAAATCCCCCTGTACCACCCCTGCTCTCAGGGAAAAGTGCTGTTTCACTAAAGAGCATTTTTCTCCTCCTTCCCAGACACTGAAATGAAAATTTCACTTTTTTCTTCCTAAAACACCAGGGCCCAAGCTGGAATTACATTCTCCTGCTTGGCAATGCTGCTGGATAAACCAAAGGAAAGGATTTTTCTTAGTTTTCTTAATTCTGCCTTTTTACGTGCTCATCTTTACACTTCCAATGTCCATAATATAGATTGAGCCTGCCTCTATCCCACATGGAAAACCAATGGAAAATCCAAGTTGTTCCATTAAAACAACATCAAAATCCACAACCTGTTTGTGTTGGGAGGTTATTTCTTGCTGAATTACTTCTCCTTTAAGCTGTACAGTCACAAACACATTCATTTATTCCTCCAGCACCACCTCCTGTTCCCAATTTGACCAGAATTTCCTTGGTGTGATTTGAAAGCCCCCATTTCCCATCCATGTGGGACAGATCCCACAGCACCACCTTCCAGAGTTGTAGCACCATTTTTTAGCCCTTCAAAGACCTTAACTCTCATTCTGTCACAATTATGGCTGTAATGGGATTTAGGAGTTTTAAGGGGTCTTCAAAGGACTTTGGAACAAGTATTACAAAATTAAATCCAGAGAGGAACTTGCTACATACTTCCACAAGCTGTAGAAAGCTACAGAATGATTCCTTCAGGATTTGCCTGAGAAAAACTGGGAAAACATGGTTGTTGAAGGCAGCAGGACTGGGAAATGCAGAGGCCAGGTCCTGGCCAGGTTAACAGGGAAGAGAAAGCAGAGGAAGGGCCCACAGGAGGAAGGAAGTGAGGTGGCTCCAGCCGAAGTCAGGCATGGATAAAGTTCCACTTTCCCTCTGAGGAATTCCCAGAAAATCCTTCCCTGCTACTCCTGTGGCTGTTCACATCCTGCAGAGCTTCAGGGGGAAGTTCTCTGTGATGAGATGGTCGTCGTGCAGAAGGACCACGATGTTCACTTCAAACTCTGGGAGAAGGGGAAAAAACAGACACAATTCCATGGGAAGCTGAATCCTAGCAGCAATCCTGCTTCAATTCCACAGGAAAGCTCAATCCCAGCAGCAATCCTGCTTCAATTCCACAGGAAAGCTCAATCCTGGGAGCAATCCTGCTTCAATTCCACAGGAAAGCTGAATCCTAGCAGCAATCCTGCTTCAATTCCACAGGAAAGCTCAATCCTGGGAGCAATCCTGCTTCAATTCCACAGGAAAGCTGAATCCTAGCAGCAATCCTGCTTCAATTCCACAGGAAAGCTCAATCCTAGCAGCAATCCTGCTTCAATTCCACAGGAAAGCTGAATCCTAGCAGCAATCCTGCTTCAATTCCACAGGAAAGCTCAATCCTAGCAGCAATCCTGCTTCAATTCCACAGGAAAGCTGAATCCTAGCAGCAATCCTGCTTCAATTCCACAGGAAAGCTCAATCCTAGCAGCAATCCTGCTTCAATTCCACAGGAAAGCTGAATCCTAGCAGCAATCCTGCTTCAATTCCACAGGAAAGCTCAATCCTAGCAGCAATCCTGCTTCAATTCCACAGGAAAGCTGAATCCTAGCAGCAATCCTGCTTCAATTCCACAGGAAAGCTCAATCCTAGCAGCAATCCTGCTTCAATTCCACAGGAAAGCTGAATCCTAGCAGCAATCCTGCTTCAATTCCACAGGAAAGCTCAATCCTGGGAGCAATCCTGCTTCAATTCCACAGGAAAGCTCAATCCTAGCAGCAATGCTGCTTCAATTCCACAGGAAAGCTGAATCCTGGGAGCAATCCTGCTTCAATTCCACAGGAAAGCTCAATCCCAGCAGCAATGCTGCTTCAATTCCACAGGAAAGTTCAATCCTGGGAGCAATCCTGCTTCAATGCCACAGGAAAGCTCAATCCTGGGAGCAATCCTGCTTCAAATCCACAGGAAAGCTGAATCCTGGGAGCAATCCTGCTTCAATTCCACAGGAAAGCTGAATCCTGGGAGCAATCCTGCTTCAATTCCACAGGAAAGCTCAATCCCAGCAGCAATGCTGCTTCAATTCCACAGGAAAGCTGAATCCTGGGAGCAATCCTGCTTCAATTCCACAGGAAAGCTGAATCCTGGGAGCAATCCTGCTTCAGTTCCACAGGAAAGCTGAATCCTGGGAGCAGGATGAGGCAGGAGCTCCTGAAACATTCCAGGGAGAACTTCACCCAGGTATCCCAGCCTTTGGACCCTTCCTAGAAAATCCTGCTTTTTTCTAATCTTTGGGATTCTTCTGGATTGTTTTATTACTGATAAATGATAGTAAACAATCCTCTGGAAAAGAGGATTCAGACATCAAAGATCAAAATGTTTTGCGAAAGAGACCTCCACCAAAATGGTGTTTAAAGCATGGAATGGGAGAATTCCAGGACAGACCCATTGCCTGTTTCCAGCATGGAACAGCCTTGGAAAATGAAATACTGAAATACAACAGGCCTGCAAACTGCAGGAACAAAAATTCCAGAGGAAAATCTACTCTTAGATTGTGCCCTTCAAAGATAGTGCCCTTAGATTGTGCCCTTCAAAGCCAAAATCAGTATCAGATCAATAATCAATCCTAAATGGAGACAGAAGAAAAAGCCAGGCAGAGTTAATAAATGAAGGGAAGCAGAAATCAAAATAAATTCAAATTCACATTGTAAATTGCTAGTGAAGAGCTTAAAATGGCAAACAAATAAAGAATATTATTATTTTGGGGAAAATCACTGCACACAGATTCTGTGCCAACAGATTCCAGCAGGATGAAGGGAAGAAATACAAACCAGCCAAGTGGATTCCTGCAGTACTTATGTGAACAAGTGAGGAAAATCCTGATTTGGTTAATAAAAATACTGGATTTTGACAACCATCAGCAGGGAGGAGCACATGGTGTAGATAAGAGAACCACACCCTGACCAACTTTGCTGCTTCCAGGGCTTTCAGCAGGAGAGTGGGAAACAAAAGGGAGAAGAAATGGAAAGGGAGGTTCTCACTGGTGAGGAAAAGGGATTTTATTCTTGGACTATCCCTCACGTGTTTAATCACCTGACCTGCACTGCACTGCTCCTCCTGTGCCCCCATCATGGGACTTTATTAGGAGTGGCTCAGTGGCTGCACAGCTGGCTGTGCTGGAGTGTCTGGGCTGGGTTTTCCAGCCTGAAATGCAGCAGGATTCAGGTTCAGGGAAGCACAGGGATGTCCTGGGCTCCTCCTGCAGCACTGCTGGATTTATCCCTCACCTGCCCATGGAAAGGGAATGAATGTGGCCACTCCCCTCCCAGGAAACCCCCCCACTCACCCACTTTGAAGTTGGTTGTTTCCAGGGTGGGGCAGGTGAAGAGCCTGGGGAACACCATGTGGATGGGGATGGGGAGGCCCCTGCAGACGTCGCCGTCGGCGATCTGGATGTTCTGGATCTCTGTGGCATCCCTGGCATAGCCCTCAGCACACCCTGGGCAAGCAGGGAGAGGAGGGAAACGGGAGCAGATGAGAGAAAGCAGCAGCCCAAATTTCCAGTGGAGATCCACCGGGATTAGGGAGGGAAAACCACCCTGCAATTTCCACAGAGTTAAAGACCGCGCGGATAATTTAAATTATCACGGGGGCTGTCCCTCCAAAGCACAGACCCTGCAAGGCCTCAGTGCTCTGAGCTCTCTGTAGTGCTGCTCCCAGTTTCCCTGGGAAGGGAAGGAGGGAATTCCTGGTGCCTGGCCAGGGCCAGGGGCTCACCACAGGTCTCCACACGCACGAGCTGCAGCTCGATGCTCTTGACGGCCGCCTCGGCGCTCTCCACCACCAGCTCCCCCGTCAGCGGCTGCGTGATCACACAGTTGGTGGAGTTCAGGTGCCCTCTGATCAGGAACTTGGGAAGGGAGGCTCTCTGAAAAGGTTGGAGGGAAAAGAAAAAGATGCCACTGTAAAGAGCAGACTAAGAAAAAAGAAAGTATCTTACGGAAAGTTATTAAAATAAGGAAGGAGTTGCCCAGAAGTTCCAAAGTTGAGAGCTCAGGAGTTCAGAAATTCCTCGTGTAGCTTAAATTTATTTCTTTCACTCTGTGTCAGGATTTCTCCTACCATCTTCTCCCTTGACATGTGTCCTTCCTGCTCCTCCATCCACCCCATGGATGGGCTTTTCCTGGGAAGAACTGACAGAACTTGGCTGTTGGAATTCATCCAGGAGCTGGAAGCGTGGGGTGAAGGAGGTGGGGACACCTTCACTGTCCCAGGCTCCGGTGTCCAACCTTGGGCACTGCTCTGGGAATTCCATCCCAGCCCCTCCCCACCCTCACAGGAATAATTCCATCTAAGCCTGCCCTCCTGGAGGCTTCCCAAAGCCACAGAGGGCTGTACAAAAAGGCATAACCAAGGTTCAAAATACACATTTTTAAAGGCTCTTGGATGTCCATGGTATAGAATGTTTTCCCTTGCTCCACTCCCATCTTTCACTCAGGAAAGGGATAAAAATATTTAACCACTCCTGAGCAAAATTCCACCTTCAACTGCTCACCATAGTGCAAGAAATGAGGCAGAATCACCTGATTGCTTATAAAAGTGAAAAAGAAAATGGAAAAATAAAACCAAGATAATCTGCCTAATAATCTACAAGGCAGAATTTAACCACTCCTCTGGTCTCACTCAGAAACACGCAAACTTTACATTTAAAATAAAATAATAAGAAAATCCTTTTACCTCTTTAACATTTTGCAGAGTTTCAGGAGTAATGGTGAAGTCCACGGGGCTTGGCAGCAGCTTCCCTTTCTGTGACTGCAGGGAATGGAAGGGTTAAACTGAAATCTGATCCCCAAAACATACAATACTAAAACCCACAACAGCTGGCTGCCCTAAACCACCTGGAAAAGCAGGAATACCCTCCCCATCTGAAGCAAAGAGGAAAAAAAGTTCAATTTCCCATTTCTGTATGTACAAATCAATTCATTTTACAGGTCCCTCGGAAGGTTTCCTTTCATTATTCAGTTTGGGGAGGGGAGATTCTAAATTAACTTGTGTCCATTGCTTCAAATCTGCTTTATAAATTCTTGTTCTCCACCAGCAAGGGGCTGATCTGGAACTCTGAGTGAGGATCTGCCCTCACTGCTCAAGAATTCAAAATAGCTGCTGCTGCCCAGCTGCAAGATGGAAGAGATTAGCAAAAGATTGGCTGCATTTTGCCAAAAAGACAAATTCTGGCACAGAAGAAGCTGAAGGGAAATGGTACATTGAGCACTGACAGTGAGAATTATATGTTCAGTAAAACCTCATTAATTCACCCTGACTGAGAGATTCATGATTTACTGAGTGGTGAGCTCAGAAGTGCTGTAGTGGGAACAAGAAATAAACCCAGGAAAACTGCAGGAGATGTGATTTGTCACTCCTCTGGCAAGTGTGGCTCACTTATAAATGTAATAATGGACCAATAAAACACAGCATCAGATATTGCAGAAAATATTGAAACCTTACCAACAGGAAACTTGTTTGTAGCACCAAACTGAATCTTTAAAAAGGTACTTTAGATCTAAAACAACATTTCCACCACAAGTCCTGAGTAACACAAAGGATTTTGATATTTCCTGTCCTGTTAAGAGTTCAAAGGAATGATAGCAGCAGGGTGTTCCAGCAAGTTATAGATGGAAAAAGGGAGATTTCATCAGCTCTGGCCTGTCCTCAGCTGCTCTGGACAGGCCCAGCTCAATCTAAACCAACCCCAAATGCAACACAGGATTGCTGTAAGGACCAGCAAAGCATTTTCTGGGAGTCCAACCTCCCCCAACATGGATTAGGATTAGAAACAAGAATTAGAAAATCCAGAATTAGAAATTAGAAACAAGTTTTCCCTTGTTTCCCTTGCAGGAGTGGTCAGGCATTGGAATTTGAGCTGCTCAGGGAGGTGCTGGAGTCTCTGGGATGTTCAGGAGTCTGGATGTGGGACATGGTTTGGGGTAGGATGGGACTGGACCATCCTCAGGGTCTCTCCCCTGTGAAGATTCCATGATTTCCATGATGCAGACCCAGCTGGGATACTTTAGAGTCAGGGCTTTGAATCAGAACTCCTCATCTGAAGAAAACCAGGAATTTTCAGCACCCAACTCCCATTTCCAGGACTGTGGGAGCCTGGAACCTTTGGCTGAGAACTGCTGGGATAATTCAAAACAGTGTTTGGAAAAATGACATCACATTTATGTGACCACCCCATTGTCTCAGAACTCAAAGCATGAATAAGAGAAGAAACTCAGGGCACTGTAAAAACATCTGAAAATCCAACTCCTCTTTGTCCTTTATGAGAGGGATGGGCTCTTCTCATCAGAAGCTCGGCTCTTTGGGGTGGTTTTGTTTTGGGGCAGGTTTCCTTTACTCCTACATTTTGGACAAAGGTTTCAGGCACAGGGTGGGATTTTGAGGTGTCCTGTGCAGGGCCAGGAGTTGGGTTTGATGATTTTTGGGGTCTCTTCCAAGTCAGGATATTCTGATTCTACACTTCTGTAATCCCTCGTGTCACTATCACAATTTCCATGGGTTTATTTGGGGGTTTGTTTTTCCCCTTAAAGTGAAGTGGGGGGGGAAAAAAAGCAATAAAAAAATTAATTAATTACAGAAAGAACAGAAACCAAACTCACCAGGGAGTGGACAATGAATTCACAAGTCTTGGTCAGGTCCTTTGCCAGCAGGGAGCGTCTCATGTCACAGCGCAGGGTGTACTGGGGGAAGGGATCACACAGGGGAAAAAAACAGCTTTAATTCAGATTTCCTCCCTCCTTCCCAGCTTCTCACCTCCCTCCTGCCTCTGTGCAGAGTGTTGTTGCTGTTACAACCATTAAAGGTGATTTTTCACCCTGTTTTGGTTAAGGGATTATCAGTGTGATGTATTCACTCTAATTTTGGTTTTACTGTGGGATTGAATTCACAGTTATCGGGATATTCTGTTATTCTATAACATAATATTGTTATATTATGTTATTGTTATATTGGGATATTCTGTGATTGTTCCCCAATCACAGTTATTGGAGAACTTCAGCCACACAGCTGAGCTCAAACAGCACTAAAATCAGGCAATGAGGTGAATTTGCTTCCAATCTGCTCCCCTAAAATGGGAGCCATAAACCAGCAGATGAAAAACAGTCAGAATTTGGTTATCCCAGAAATCCTCCACTTCAGCACCTCCAACAAAGCCTCTCAGTGTCCTTACAGGACAGGGAATTGGTTGGGATGGGTTTTTTTTGTTTGGTTTGGTTTGTAATTCCTCCCTCAGAGCAGGGATTTGGGTTCCTCACTTCTGGTTCATGGCCACAACCCCCCAGCAGTGTCTGATTAAAGGTTTCTGCATCAGAACAGAGACCTGAACCCACAATTAACCCCTAAATCAAGAAAGAGAGGCTCAGTTAAACTGCCCAGAGGTTTAGGAAGTGTCTCTGAACCAGCACCTCAGTGTTACAATTCCCTCTTCAGGAGAGCAGGACTCTCAAAGTTTGGCTGAAATTGAAATTAATAAATTTTAATGATGTTTTAGCCAAGAAAAGCTGCACAGAGGAGAGAAGGAATGACAAAATAAAACAGATATTCCTCATTGAAGTGCACCTCAAAGTGACTGATTGATCACAGCAAGTTATTTGGGATATGGGAAGCAACTCAACCTGTGCTGCACCATTTTTGACATTCCTACCACAAACAGCAGCTGTTACATGAGGGAAGGAGCCAAAACTGAGCAAATAAATGGAAAGGATTTAAAAAACATCCAAGCACAGACAAAAAACAAGGGATTTTTTTCTTTTAGTTACTTGTGATGGGCTGCTGGGGGGTGACTTGGTTTATTAGGTTGGTTTTTTTTCATTCCAGTGACATCAAAGTTCATTGTCCAACACAGAATTTACTTTGAAGAGACAGCTGAAGAAAGACTTTCCCCATAAAAAAACCACCAAAAATCACCCAAACAAACCAACCCACCTAGGATAAGGCAAGTTTTAACCAAAAAAAGATCAAATTTCAAGACTGTATTTCCACAGGACTGTGTCCAAGCAGATATTCCACCCAGATCTGGTCAGGGAATGTTCCTCCTCCCCACCCCAGCAAAGCAAACAATTCCTGATTTGTGTTGCTCTCAAACCTGGAGTGTTCATTATGAAATTACACATTTATTTGGAATACAACCACACTGTGGTCCTGGCTTTTTTTCAGGAAGGGAATGGAGACAGTTGCCCACAACATCAGGATGGATCAAATTCAGGTTACAGATGTTCTGCTGAGCTGTTTCAGGTAAAACATCTCCTTTGTGCCACCATTCCTTAAAGATTTGCTGGATAAAGGGTGGAAGCTCAGTCAGTGTGAAAAGAAAACACCACCAAACCTCATCCTCAATTTCCATGGATTAGGAGCTGCTTTAGAAGAGATTGTCAGATGAAATTCCCTGTTTTCTCTCCAGACAGGACCTCCTCACCTGGATATTGACAAAGACTCCGTGGTATGTCTCGTACAGAACTTTGTTGCCCTTCGTTTGCAGTGGGAATTCAAAGGGAATTTCTGTCTTGCCACTGGGGAGCTTCCCTGGTTTCACCATTTCAATGGTGCTGTTGATAATCTGAATAGGCTGCAAGGATAAATATTGAAGAGGTTTAGCTTGAGACAGAGAACCAACAACATCTAAACTCTACCAGAATTCCTGGATTTCCCGAATCATCCCAGGGATCTCTTCAGGACACACAGTGCTGGGATATTTTTTTTCCAATGGAAAGGAAGATTAATATTTTGCTCAAGAAAACAATTTCTATTTTATGGGTGCATCACATTAATGACCAAAGATATTCAGGGAGCTCAGCAGGAGCAGCTCCAGTTTGGGAAGTGGAGCTTCATTTCCTAAATGATGACCCTTAAGAGCAGCAGGAATGACCAGGGCTGTGCAGCTGGGCACTGAGCCATCCCCCTGACCTCTAAAGTTCATTATTATTTATGGGAGTCTCTCACTGCAATGAGGGCTAACTGTGGCTAGACTGGGGAGGTGGCTTGGACATACAGGCTGGATGGCAGGAAGGAGTTTTTCCCAGGAAGAGTGATAAAGTTCTGGAATGTTCTGCCCGGGGAGGTGCTGGAGTCACCATCCCTGGGTGTGTTTAACCAAAGCCTGGATGTGGCACTGGGTGCCAGGGTTTAGCTGAGCTGTTGGGGCTGGCTTGGACTCCCTGATCCTGAAGGTCTCTGCCAACCCAGGGATCCTGGGATTCTGTGATATGACATTTCTTTTGTCTCTGCAGTTTTGCCATTATTGTCCCCAACTCTTGGGCTTCCAATACAAGAAAGCAGTGGAGCTGTTGGTGAGTCCAGAGGAGGCCACTAAACTGATCCCAGGGCTGGAGCCAGGCTGGGAGAGCTGGGGATGCTCACCTGCAGAGGAGAAGCTCCAGGGAGAGCTCAGAGCCCCTGCCAGGGCCTGAAGGAGCTCCAGGAGAGCTGGAGAGGGACTGAGGACAAGGCATGGAGGGACAGGACACAGAGAATGGCTCCCAGTGCCAGAGGGCAGGGCTGGATGGGATCTTGGGAATTAGGAATTGTTCCCTGGCAGGGTGGGCAGGGGCTGGGATGGAATTCCCAGAGCAGCTGTGGCTGCCCCTGGATCCCTGGCAGTGTCCAAGGCCAGGCTGGACACTGGGGCTGGGAGCAGCCTGGGACAGTGGGAGGTGTCCCTGCCATGGCAGGGGGGGCACTGGATGGGCTTTGAGGTCCCTTCCAACCCAAACTTTCTGTGACTTCCTGATTCCAGGCCATCCTAACCTAACCAAACCATTTTCCCCATGGAGCTGCCTCCAGGCAGAGCCAGCCCTGCTCCCACCAGCCCAGCCCTGTCCCTGGGAGGAGCTGCCCTGCTGGGATCCCAGCCTGGGGAGCAGCAGAGCCCTTCCAGGAGCCCCACAGGTCCCATCCTCTCCAGAGGAATCTGGCAAGTCTTGTCACATGCCCAGGAACCCTTCCATGGCCTCCACAGACAGTGACTGATCTGGCACTAAAGTCCAGTTAAACCTAGTCACTTCAACAAAAATAAAATACCATTATACAATTAGTTATTTTTCTTTAACTCACAGCCCTTCAATGCATCATCCAGTAACCCTTTTTAACTATTTATGGCAGTGTATTTCAGCCTGAAAGAAAATTCTCCCATCAGTGCTAGTTACTTCCCCAAAATGTCCTCATATATCCCTCCCTGGGGACATTCCAGAGCCATGTGGACACAGCCCTGTGCTCTGGGATGGCCCTGCTGGAGCAGGGAGGTGACACCAGTGACCCACTCTGGTCCCTTCCAGCCTGACCCATCCTGGGATTCTGTGGTCTCCACATAAAGCTGAGCATTTCCCTGCTCACTTTCCATCACTTCCACACCATAAGCAGCTCTGACCACCTGAGAGCCTTTAAGGAAAGGTTTCATTCGAAAAAAAAAAAAAAAGAGTTTTTTGTGCTAAAAATATTCACCTGGGCAGGTCTTACCTTGGCAGTGCTGCAGAAGGCCTCAAACACCCCCACATTTTTGGCACTGAGCTGCAGATTCACTGAGCCCTCCATGGTTAAGGAAATCCCTTGGTGCTGCACCATGTCCTTGCTGGTTATCACCACCACTCCAGAAAGAACTTCCTAGGAGCAAAGAGGAAAACTGCCTGGATACTGAGAATTTTACACTTTCTGTGCTGCCAGGCACTGACCCCCAGGAGAACACTGCATTTCACCTGAGGCCCTGGAGAAAGCTTCCAAAATTAAATGATAAAACTGGGATTATGGGTGTGTAGTTTAAATAAAAGTGTGTAATATCACACAGTAGAAAAACTAGAGTTTAAAGTTTTAAAATATACTAATATATATATAAAGCAAAATAGAAGTTTTAAAGCAAAAGCAAGTCCTTCTTCTTTACCTTCTTCTTCATAAGTTTAAGATCTTCTTCTTAAGTTTTAGATAAAAAGTCTGCATTGCAAACCACAAGTAGCTAGTTATTAAATTAAAAATAATTAAAATAAAAATAATCTAAGTGTCACTTCTTAATGAAACAGTTTATCCTTATAAGCCTTATGGAGAAAAAAGTACAGCTCCATTTTTCAGTTTGTTAGCAGCAAGTACTGTAAAACTCACAGTTTATAAAACTATAATATAGATAAAAAACTAATAAACATCTGAGTCCAAACAAAAATACCATTTTACACATTTAATCCCAACCCTAACCAAAAAAAAAAGTTAAGACTCAACACAAAACATTTGTTTAAATCCATTTTTTCACAGCTGTTACCTAAAACTGAACTGATCCCCAAACTGAAAAAAAATCCTGTTCCCAAAGAATGGTGTAACCTTGCCAGGACAGACAAACACTGATGAAGGAATTTAGGATGAGAGCTCTGCACTTTTGTCTTTTCCTTAAAAATACCATCCTGCTCTTGGCTGAAGTTTTAACCTGAGCTTCAATTTCTTCCCAAAATGTCAAGCTTTTCCTGTGCAGGAAGACGGAAACCCTCCCAATGAGTCAGCTGGTAAGGGCCAAGCTGTGTTTGAAGTGTTGGAATAACCTGCCAGGAGGAACTGCTGTATGGAAATTGGGATGGGCAGCCACGGGACAGGGAAGAGAAGGCACAACTGGAAAAGGGATGGCCAAGCTGAAGGTGAGAGTCACCTCCAGAGCGGAGCAGAAGAGATTTAAAATACAAAAAATGAACACAAAGAAACAGTTTCCAAGTGAATCTGAATGAAAGGCAGGAGTTGTGTGATTCCAGGAATGCTGTCACTCGTCCCATGAAGGATGTGCTGTCCACAAAATATCCTTTGCACAAAAATGCTGCATCCTCAAAGTGTCAGCTCAGATTCTCAACACTGAAAAACTGCAGGAGAGCAACACACAACTCCCTCCACACACCCCATGGCTCATCCTTCCCTTCTCCCACTCTGCAGAAGCTGCTTCAATCCTGAAATATTCCCAGCTGGAAAGGGCAGCAGGTGACTGGGAACTGGGGAGTTCCCTGGGGACGAAGCTCCTCTCCTGCTCCTTCCCCAGGCAAAGAGGCCCCAAGGAAAGCTCCCTGCAGGCACAGGACAATCCCAACTGCTCACCCTGCACCCGACCACTGCAACCAGTCCTAGTCAATATTTTTATTGATGACATGGATGAGGGGGTTGAGTCCTTTATTAGCAAATTTGCAGATGACACTGAGCTGGGAGCGTGTGTGGAGCTGTTGGAGGGTGGGATGGCTCTGCAGAGAGACCTGGAGAGGTTGGATGGATGGGCAGAGTCTAACAAGGTGAGGTTTAACAAGTCCAAGTGCCCGGTGCTGCATTTTGGCCACAGTAACCCCCTGCAGGGCCATGGGCTGGGGACAGAGTGGCTGCACAGTGCCCAGGCACAAAGGGACCTGCAGGGACTGAGGGACAGCAGCTGGACATGGGCCAGCAGTGTGCCCTGGTGGCCAAGAAGGCCAATGGCTCCTGGCCTGTACCAGGAATGGCGTGGCCAGCAGCAGCAGGGAGGTCACTGTGCCCCTGCACTGGCACAGGTGAGGGCACACCTGAGTGCTGTGCCCAGCTCTGGGCCCTCAGTTTGGGAAGGACATGGAGGGGCTGGAGTGTGTCCAGAGGGGGCAACGAGGCTGGTGAGGGGCTGGGAACACAAACCCTGTGAGGAACCCCTGAGGGAGCTGGGGGTGTTTATCCTGGAGAAAAGGAGACTCAGGGGTGACCTCAGCACTCTCTGCAACCCCTGAAAGGTGCCTGTGCTCAGCTGGGGCTGGGCTCTGGCTCCAGGCAGCCCTGACACAACCAGAGCACACAGCCTCGAGCTGCTCCAAGGGAAATCCAGGCTGGATGGCAGGAAGGAGTTTTTCCCAGAAAGAGTGATAAAGTTCTGGAATGTTCTGCCCGGGGAGGTGCTGGAGTCACCATCCCTGGGTGTGTTTAACCAAAGCCTGGATGTGGCACTGGGTGCCAGGGTTTAGCTGAGCTGTTGGGGCTGGCTTGGACTCCCTGATCCTGAAGGTCTCTGCCAACCCAGGGATCCTGGGAATTCTGTGAACCAGGATCTCTCCAGCACAACGGGAATTTGGGCAGATTTTTGTCTTTCCTGGTGCTACAGGATGGCAAAAATGGGTCAGGGGGGTGGAGGTAGCAGGAAAACATCTGCATCCAAGCAAGGCTGACATCCTGAGAGCCTGGGAAGGGGACCTGCAGCAAGTGGGAAATGCCGGAAGAGGAGCACAAAGGGACAGCAAAGAAAAGCTGACCTAAATTCTGCACTGCTCTGCTAAGGGGCCTTAATTAGCACAAGCAATTAGGTTATTGCTTTAAAAAAATGAGTCCAGCTCAACTCTTGAGAGGCAAGGACAACCCTGAATATTTGAACTGCTTAACAAAGATGTTTCCTGTCACACAGCAACAACCCCTTCCAGAGCTGCACAAGGGAAGGGTGCACGGCCTGGGAGCAGGAAAGGGAAGGATGACTGGAAGTTAAATATAATTTTTTCTTTCAATATTTCTTCAGAAATTAAAAACAGCAGCTCAAAATCCTGCTCCTCTGCTCAGGTGTGACCCCACCTGCAGAGCTGCCCCAGCCCTGGGTCCAGCACAGGGAGGAGCTGGAGCTGCTGGAGAGAGCCCAGAGGAGGCAGCAGGATGAGCAGAGGGATGGAGCAGCTCTGCTGGGAGGAAAGGCTGGGAGAGCTGGGATTGTTCCCCTGGAGAGGAGAAGCTTTGGGGTGAGCTCAGTGTGGCCTTGCAGGGCCTGAAGGAGCCCCAGGAACCATGGAGAGAGACAATTTCCAAGGGCTGCAGGGCCAGGAGCCAGGGAATGGCTCCCAGTGCCAGAGGGCAGGGCTGGATGGGATCTTGGCAATTAGGAATTGTTCCCTGGCAGGGTGGGCAGGGGCTGGGATGGAATTCCCAGAGCAGCTGTGGCTGCCCCTGGATCCCTGGCAGTGCCCAAGGCCAGGCTGGACACTGGGGCTGGGAGCAGCCTGGGACAGTGGGAGGTGTCCCTGCCATGGCAGGGGTGGCACTGGGTGGGCTTTGAGGTCCCTTCCACGCCTAATTAGAGGTTTGCATCTCCTTTCTCTCCTTACAAGATTCCTATTAAAAATCCATGCTGTATCCCTGGTGTAGAGCTCTTCCATTATTGTGTTTTCATCCCAGACTTACAGATTCCAGGCCTAGTCCATGAACTAAAATTACAAACCTTTGCACGTGGAGCTAAAGTGGAAGGTAAAAACAAAACAGATTGACTGACCTGAAATATCCTAATTTCAGCTTAAAACAGAGGGAATATGCCTTTCCATAAAAAAAAAAAATCCATTTAAAAGTGATATAAAGCAAGCCAAGTTCAGTCAAACTGAAAATGGACACACCACTGAGAAACTGAAATAGATAAACAAAAAAAATCCTAATAATTTATAATTTTATAATGCACGAAATGATGTGGAAGTGAGTCACAGACTGTATTTACCCATTTGGAGCCATTCCCAAAGGGAATAATTCGGCTTTGCCAAAGCCATTCTCTAGATAATCTGACAATTGTAGGACAGATGCTGCATGCCCTTCCTTTCAAATCCAGTTTTCCAGGATTAAAATCATTCAATAAATGGAATTTCGGTGGATGGAAAGAATTTTTATAATACAAGTGCAAGAAAAAAGAGAGACCTGAACATTGCTGCTGAGCAAGTCAGGATTTCTAGGCAAATAATGACAAAAATTAAAAATATTCCTTCTCCTTCAAGCCACATCGGGCTCTGCAGAGCTGGGTCAGGGTCTTCCCGCGGTACCCAGGAAAAGGGGAAGGCCAAAAAGCATCACTTAATCCCAAAGGCAGTGCCCAAAATCCCGGAGCGAGCGCCTGCTGGCTGCGGGGATACACCGGGAAGCGTGCCGGGATCGGGAAAGCTCCGGGCAGGGACGGGGGAAGAGCTGGGAGCAGGGGAAAAGCTCCGGGAAAGGACAGAGGGAAAGGGACACACGGGCAGGGACACGGGGACAGCTCCGGGACACCCACGGGGACAGCTCGGGGACAGCTCC
>VXAX01003389.1:22038-40231 GCA_013399835.1 Leptocoma aspasia | reverse complement strand
CGCGAATGTCGCTTGTCGCGACTGTGGGGCCGCGCACGGAGCGGGGCGGTGACAATGGGAGCCCGGGAAAGGCCTCGCTGTCCTGAAATGTGTGCCTCTGACTACACTGTACAGCCACAAGCACCGATATAAACCAGGAGCGAACTTGTCTCCGTTCTAATTCCTGGCGGGGTTCATCGCTGTGAATTTCCAAACCCGGCCCGGCCTCGGTGCCCAGAGCTCCCCGCAACTTGTCCCGTAAATTCAGGAGGGCAACGCCTCGCGAAGTACGCAGTGAGGAATTTCGCCTTAAAACCCTAAAAAAGCATGGAAACGCTCTGTGCGGAAATGTGCGAGCGCTGAGGGAAATGCTGCCATCCCTTCCAGGTGTGGCCTCAGACGGAATTCCCGTGATTTCAGCGGAACCGGGAGTCGGCCATCGCTAGAATTGCAAGTCCTGAAGGAAATCTCTAAAGCAGGAGCCGAGTTCTGAATGTTATTGCTTTCCTAAGTCGTTATTTTCACCTCATTCTTCACACATTATTCACTGAAAGTAGATTTTCTTCGTATTTACATCATTAAAATAAGTACGGCTCTGTCAGTGGTGGGAGTATCTGGAAGATGGTTCTGTCCTCTTCCTCCTCAGCCTTCAGGGCTGGAACCCATCCATGTCCCTTCATCCTGCAGTGCTCCTGGAAAACTTGGCAAAACCCACTGCATGCTCCTGTTTTGGGGGAAAAACAGTGAGATATCAAAGCTGTCCCACATTTCAAGGAAAAGAGGAAAAGTGGTCATTGTAAAAAGAAAGGAGCATTTAACTGGGATCACTGAATATTACTGGCAGGACTCAAGTAGCTAATTACTGTCATTAATTTGTGTGGGGCAGTTAAAAAGGGATTTTTTTTGTTTTACTTTCTACCCCATCTAAGGAGAACTCAAAAGAGGAAAATAAAAGCCTGGACAGCACAGCTGCTTCAGAGCATGTCAATTTTATTTTGCCATCACTTTCACAATCTCTCTCCTCTTTTTCTTTTTTTCCCGAGGTACTTCAGTTACTCATTTCTAGGAACTGGAGCCTGGTGTCCAGGAAAAGCTCCTGTTGGTGCAGGGAGGAGCTGCCCCTGTGCCTGGCAGCACAGATCCCACAAACAAACCCCAGGAGCTCACACGGAATCCGTGTCCAAATCCGGGCTGTGCAGAGAGAGCTCAGCACCCCAGGGTGGCTCTTCTAAAGAATCCCGGGATGGTTTGGGTGGGAAGGGACCTCAAATCCCACCCAGTGCCACCCCTGCCATGGCAGGGACACCTCCCACTGTCCCAGGCTGCTCCCAGCCCCAGTGTCCAGCCTGGCCTTGGGCACTGCCAGGGATCCAGGGGCAGCCACAGCTGCTCTGGGAATTCCATCCCAGCCCCTGCCCACCCTGCCAGGGAACAATTCCTAATTCCCAAGATCCCATCCAGCCCTGCCCTCTGGCACTGGGAGCCATTCCCTGGCTCCTGGCCCTGCAGCCCTTGGAAATTGTCTCTCTCCATGGTTCCTGGGGCTCCTTCAGGACCTGCAAGGCCACACTGAGCTCACCCCAAAGCTTCTCCTCTCCAGGGGAACAATCCCAGCTCTCCCAGCCTTTCCTCCCAGCAGAGCTGCTCCATCCCTCTGCTCATCCTGCTGCCTCCTCTGGGCTCTCTCCAGCAGCTCCAGCTCCTCCCTGTGCTGGGGAATCTCTGCAGGTGCAGTAAATAAAATTATTTTAAAAACAAACCAAAAAAACCCCTCAAAACCACAAAAACAAACAAACAAAAAAACACACCAAAGAAACCCCACCAAAAAAAAACCCCAGCCAACAACAACAACAAAAAAAAGACCCATCAAAACCCAAAAAAGCAAAACAAAACAAAAAAACACATCCCAAACAAACAAAAACCAAAGAAATAAAAAGCCCGAAACAAAACAAACACCAAAATAAAAGAAAAATAAAAACAATCAAACAAAAAAACAAACTCAAAAAACCAAAACCACTAACCCCCCCTCCCCTCAACCCAGAAAGCAGGAAGAATAAAACAACTGCATCAAAGAGAGAAATGTCCCCATGTGGGACACGTAATCCCTGTCAGCCCAGATGTGGAGTCAGGTAAATTCCCTTCCCACCTCCAGGCTGTGGGCACCAATATTCCACTGAGAAGCCCCTTTCCCTTTAGTTTTGATTTTCTGAAGGAATTCCCATTCCCAAACGAAGCCTAAAATTGTCAGTCTCACCATTTGCCCAAATTTGGGGTGGATTTTCCAAGTGGACAAATGCAGCAGGCTCCTGACAATGAGAGGGCTCTGTGCCAAGAATTCCTGCCTTTGCTCTGCTGCTCAAACTGTTCCACTGATTTTACTGAAATCTTCCAAAATAATTCAGTGGGAGGTGGATACCCTGCACATTTATCATTTGGATCAACCAAGAGAAATCTGGTTACTGGAGAGGGAATTTTCCTATAGACAAGGGGGATGGTTTTAAACTGCCAGAGGGCAGGGCTGGATGGGATCTTGGGAATTAGGAATTGTTCCCTGGCAGGGTGGGCAGGGGCTGGGATGGAATTCCCAGAGCAGCTGTGGCTGCCCCTGGATCCCTGGCAGTGCCCAAGGCCAGGCTGGACACTGGGGCTGGGAGCAGCCTGGGACAGTGGCAGGTGTCCCTGCCATGGCAGGGGTGGCACTGGGTGGGCTTTGGGGTCCCTTCCAACCCAAACCATTCTGGGATTCTGGGATTGAGGAGCTCTGAATTCATGGAGAAATGTAGTGGCTACTGAGGTTGGCAGCTCTTAATCACTTAATTTCTACAATTGTCACTGCTGGTTCAGGTATTGCTGTGTTCAGCTGCAAGAACAGGATTAAATAAATATATTGTGATTATTCCCGAGTTCATCACAAAGAACTAACTAGGAGGGTACAGATTTTGCTCAAATCCATTTTGGATGTAACTCCACTTGTGGAGTCAACCAGATCCAAACTTGACTTGGATCTTCATTTGTTGTTTTCAAGTTTTGCTGAGCCAGAACTGAATAGAAGAACTCCAGTAACAAATTAACTTAAACTGAAAGCCAAGGGAAAAACTGTATGAACTTAGAATGATCCATACATTTGTTTTTGTTCCTGATTGTCATAGAATCCTCGTGGAATGGTTTGGGTTGGAAGGGACTTTAAAGATCATCCAGTTCCAACCCCCTTCCACTTTTCTACCTGATTATTTCTGAGACATCATTTCACAAACAGATTTAAATTGTTTAGAATAATTCCATTTCTATATTTGCCTCAACCCAGAGCTGAAATATATGGATTCATTGGTTTAGAATGACAGCATTCCTCATTTGGAATAACCATAGGGAAGCTGGGGTTTCCCAAACTTTTTTTTGGGTACCCAGAACCTGTTTTTCTGTTTTTTGGGTTTTTTAAAATTAGTTTTGAAATCTTTGCTCAGAGGACAGTGTTGTAGAATCACAGAGTGGTTTGGATTGGAAGGGATTTGACTTAAGGAATTCAATGGGAGAAGTTCTACAGTTTATACAAAGTCATGACAAAAACTCCACTTTTGAGGAGCTCAGAGATGATTAAGTCTAATAAAAAAGTAATTTCAAATCTCGTTCATGTGTTGGACAGTTTTGAGATCATTCCATGGTTTCTAGAAGCACACCTGACAAATTGTTTTTCAGAGCACCTGGGTGGAATGGCTGCTCTTTAACAAGGAGGGGGGAGAAGAAGGAAGTGATGCCCTGAACAACAGCAAGTAAATTGAAATCCGTTCTTTTTGGTGGAGAAATCAGGAAATCCTAGCTCTGCACCACACAAGTGGTGGTGTTCCTGAAAGAGGAAAGGTAATAAAAAAGAAATTAAAATCTCTGTGCCACATGGAGGGACTGTACACACATGAAATCTCATTAAATATTTTCTAAAACATTTCCCCACTGCACAGAAATTTCCTTTTCATTAAAAATTATGTTTTAAAGTATATCAGACTTCAAAGAACTAATGAGAAAATACTACAGAAGGCAGCAAAATAAACTTATTTATTCACATAGCAAGGTGAGAAAAGCTGATTGAGATGAAACAAAGTTGGGGAACATCCAGGGAAAAAAGTCTAAAGAAAGTGTTTAAATTGAGAGAAGTACAATAAAAGGAAAAAACCCATAAATTATAATAATATTGGTGAAGGATTTTTAAAGGTATTTAAGAATGAACTAATTTTCCAGCCAAAATACAGAGTTTTGAAGGGAATTCCCTCAGAGGAGCTGTCATTAGATACTTTAAAAAGGGCTTGAACTGACTGCAAATTGCACTGAGCTTCACTGGCCACTCCAGAGAATTAGCAAATAAGGAAAATAATGTAATGAAACGTGCAGGGGTGACAAAAACAATGGATAAAACAAAACAAGTGGTTTAGACATTAAAAAAATATATTTCAAGAGTTTGGCAGGGAAAGAAAATAATGACTGAGTATTCTGAATAAAAAGTACTTATGAATCAGAAAAAAAAAAGAAAGAAAGAAATAATTAGGTATTAATTAGGTAATTTTTCCTAGTAAAAGGTTGTTACTGGATGTTGAGAGATTCTGAATGATGATGGGCAAGTTGATATCTTTAAAAATGTTGTGGAAGAAGAAACTCTTTACAAAATAGTGAATTTTGCAGGCTTGTGTGTGAGAACTGATGGACATGGAGGAATTGTTTGGGAATTTGGCAGATAACCCATGGCAGGATACAGGCATGGAGAATAAAACCAAAAATAAATACAAAATAAATGCACATTCCAACTAAAACTTGTATATTCGGCCAGCAGCAATGAATTGTAGTAGACAGTGTTAAAAAAGGTGTTTTGTTAAAAGTATTTTGAAATAATATTAAAATAATAATAAAAAATTAATGTGTAAAATTTGACTGACTCTTTGAGTGCTGATAGCCCTTGAACAACAATTTGGGATTTATTCAGATATTGAAAACATTGCCACTTGTGTTAAACAAAAATTGTGGTGCCCAACATTTATGTGGAAGCAAAGTTTTGTAGTGACCTCAAAGGGGACTGGAATGGAAAAAACTTTTTAATTTTTTTTTTTTTTAAATATTGATTTGGGACCAGGGGGAAAATTTTGTACCATTGATCTCCATGCCCACAGCTGTTTACATTTTCTTGTGCCATAAATAGCTTTTGAAACTCCAAGTGTAAGATTACAATTCATGGCTCAGTTTTTTCCTCCTGGTTGTAAGGAGTGTGTAGCTGGGGGTGCAGTGTGAGGTGTGTTAATTGCAGGATATTTCCACCCTGACTGCTCAGGTGGTTGGAGCAGTGAACACAGATTTTTTTTAGTTTTTTTCTTGTCAAATATGAGGAAAACTGTAACTCAGCCCCTTAAAGAGATTTTTCCATTGGTACATTATAGATAGGAGACACCAACCAAAAATATTGAGTGATAGAATGTTTTAAATGATATCTTTTCAGTATTTTAGACTGGAATAAAGGACAGTATGGAAATAATTTTTAACTTTATAGAAGGCTGGACAGGACTTGGAACAGCTGGGACAGTGGAAGGTGTCCCTGCCATGGCAGGGGTGGCACTGGATGGGCTTTAATGTCCCTTCCAACCCAAACCATTCCATGGTTCTGGTATTTCTGAGCTGAGCTTGAGGAATGACTCACAAACCCAAATCCTTTCTCTGGGGATCAGGAACAGAGCGGGCAGGGCCTGGCGATCACCAAGGTGTTAAAGGAACACACAGAGAAAGCAAAATCACAGAGAAAATAAAATTCCTGTTCTTGCCTCTGAGTTCACAGCGGAACAGTTCCACAGAATCCCAGGATCCCTGAGGCTGGAAAAGCCCTCCCAGCCATGGAGTCCCAGCTGTGCCAGCTGTGCTGTCACCTTGTCCCCAGCCCAGAGCACTGAGTGCCACCTCCAGGTGACACCTCCAGGGATGGGCACTCTAAAGCTCCCTGGGCAGCCCCTGCCAAGGCCTGAGCACCCTTTCCATGGGGAAATTCCTCCTGGTGCCCACCCTGAGCCTGCCCTGGCCCAGCCTGAGGCCGTTCCCTCTCCTCCTGTCCCTGTTCCCTGGGAGCAGAGCCCGACCCCCCCGGCTGTCCCCTCCTGGCAGGGACTTGTGCAGAGCCACAAGGTCCCCCCTGAGCCTCCTTTTCTCCAGGCTGAGCCCCTTTCCCAGCTCCCTCAGCCCCTCCTGGGGCTCCAGCCCCTTCCCAGCTCCGTTCCCTGCCCTGGACACGCTCCAGCCCCTCCAGGGCTCTCCTGCAGGAGCCACAACTGGACACAGACTTAAGGTGAAATCCATGCTGTCCCAAATCCATGCTGTCCCAAATCCGTGTTGTCCCCAATCCATGTTGTCCCCAGTCGATGTTGTCCAAGAGCTGAAGAACTGCCTGCAGTGTGTTCCCCACTAACCAGGTGGGAAATGAAAACAGAAGATCCATGGTTAAATGCTCCCAGGATTTCCTGGGACAATGAGCTCCCCAGACAAAGCATCACGTGGAAAATAATTTTTAAAAAGCCTTTATACAAAATAAGCAAGAGAAGAATGGATCAAAAACTTGGCAGGATGAGAGGAAAGAGAAATAAAGCAGAATGAAAAGGTCAGTTTTCAGAGAAGGGGAGATCACAGGAGGAGTCTGCAGGGAGCTGTGCTGTGGCTGGTGCTGCTTCACGTGCTCCTCAATGATCTGGAGAGAGGGGCTGAGCAGGGAGACACCACAGACTGCTGAAGGGATTCAGGTGTTCAGGTAAAGGAAGGGTAGAGGACAAATTGAGGTGCAATTAAAACAAACCTGGAGAACTGAACAAAGACCTTACAAGACTGAGTGACTGGGTAATAAAACGGCAGAGAAAAACTGGTGTAGTAAAGTTGTGCACACGGGGGGAATTCTGTGTACATAAGGATGGGCTCTCAGTTGTTTTTCTACTCACAACTGAGATCGTTGGGTTCTGATTAATATTTCCATGAAAATATCAGCACAATGTTCCCTTTTACTGAGGGAAACAAATCAAATATTCAGAATTACTAAGAGCAGAAAATAAAGAACAAACCAGAGAACATTGTAGCACACCTGGCCTGGTGTAAATCCATAGTTCTCTGTACATTGAGCAGTGTCTGCAGCTCTTTTCCAGACATCTTACAAAGGCTCCCAGGACCTGAAGGAGTTGGCAAAAAAGATGCAGAGAGACAATTTCCAAGGGCTGCAGGGCCAGGAGCCAGGGAATGGCTCCCAGTGCCAGAGGGCAGGGCTGGATGGGATCTTGGGAATTAGGAATTGTTCCCTGGCAGGGTGGGCAGGGGCTGGGATGGAATTCCCAGAGCAGCTGTGGCTGCCCCTGGATCCCTGGCAGTGCCCAAGGCCAGGTTGGACACTGGGGCTGGGAGCAGCCTGGGACAGTGGCAGGTGTCCCTGCCATGGCAGGGGTGGCACTGGATGGGCTTTAATGTCCCTTCCAACCCAAACCATTCCATGGTTCTGGTATTTCTGAGCTGAGCTTGAGGAATGACTCACAAACCCAAATCCTTTCTCTGGGGATCAGGAACAGAGTGGGCAGGGCCTGGCGATCACCAAGGTGTTAAAGGAACACACAGAGAAAGCAAAATCACAGAGAAAATAAAATTCCTGTTCTTGCCTCTGAGTTCACAGCGGAACAGTTCCACAGAATCCCAGGATCCCTGAGGCTGGAAAAGCCCTCCCAGCCATGGAGTCCCAGCTGTGCCAGCTGTGCTGTCACCTTGTCCCCAGCCCNTCTGCAGGGAGCTGTGCTGTGGCTGGTGCTGCTTCACGTGCTCCTCAATGATCTGGAGAGAGGGGCTGAGCAGGGAGACACCACAGACTGCTGAAGGGATTCAGGTGTTCAGGTAAAGGAAGGGTAGAGGACAAATTGAGGTGCAATTAAAACAAACCTGGAGAACTGAACAAAGACCTTACAAGACTGAGTGACTGGGTAATAAAACGGCAGAGAAAAACTGGTGTAGTAAAGTTGTGCACACGGGGGGAATTCTGTGTACATAAGGATGGGCTCTCAGTTGTTTTTCTACTCACAACTGAGATCGTTGGGTTCTGATTAATATTTCCATGAAAATATCAGCACAATGTTCCCTTTTACTGAGGGAAACAAATCAAATATTCAGAATTACTAAGAGCAGAAAATAAAGAACAAACCAGAGAACATTGTAGCACACCTGGCCTGGTGTAAATCCATAGTTCTCTGTACATTGAGCAGTGTCTGCAGCTCTTTTCCAGACATCTTACAAAGGCTCCCAGGACCTGAAGGAGTTGGCAAAAAAGATGCAGAGAGACAATTTCCAAGGGCTGCAGGGCCAGGAGCCAGGGAATGGCTCCCAGTGCCAGAGGGCAGGGCTGGATGGGATCTTGGGAATTAGGAATTGTTCCCTGGCAGGGTGGGCAGGGGCTGGGATGGAATTCCCAGAGCAGCTGTGGCTGCCCCTGGATCCCTGGCAGTGCCCAAGGCCAGGCTGGACACTGGGGCTGGGAGCAGCTTGGAACAGTGGGAGGTGTCCCTGCCATGGCAGGGGTGGCACTGGGTGGGCTTTGGGGTCCCTTCCCACCCAAACCATTCTGGGATTCTGGGATTTCTGTGTTTCTGCAATTCTGGGATTCTGTGATCTCAACGTGCCAATTCTGAAAAACAGAATTTTGGGGAAAACTCCTCTCATCCAGCATTTCCTTACAGCCTTAGCCATGGCCTGCAGGACAACTGGAAGCTGCTGCAGAGAGCCCTGGGTTTGGAGTTTATGACACTTGGGAAAAGGAACAGCAAATGCTTGGAAAAGTTTCCCACCCCAGAAGTAACTTTTAAGGAATATTTTCCCCATGTTGCCTGTAAAAACCTTGTGGTGTTGTCCCTTTGGCTAAGAAGGTGATGCTGAGAATCTGAAATTTGGGTAAAAATTAATACCACAGAGTTGGTGTATTTACTATAATTTATTACATATCAATTTCACTGCCTTGAAAAGCAACATTAAAAAGGCAACAAGAAGTTCTTTCTTGTGACAATCGAAGCAAGAAATATTTTTTGCTGCTGTTTTCAGCCTTTGAAACTTGAAGTTGCTTATAAAACATTACCCTTCAAAAAAAAACCCCACAAATTCTCCTTGTTCCTTCCACTTAAAACAGAAGAAAAAAAAAAAGATAGAGAGGTTTAAAGAATAAAAAATTAGCCTGAAGCAACACCCAGGACAGAAAACTTCTTCCAAGCAGTTAAAGCTTGGCAAACCTGCAAACGATGGAAAACAAACAAACAAGGATCAGTTGAATGTTTGTCTCAGCCTGAATGTTCTGGACACACACAAAACCTCCCAAACTATCCTAAAATCCCCAAAATAAGGTCAGGAAGTGTTCTATTCCTGATGTTTCACACTGGAAAACCCCCTATGTGCTCTGTCCATCCCAGATATAAAGTTCCTATGTAAATGTGAGCATATTTTAAAATGTATATAGATGGCATTAATTAGTATTTAATTAATAGAATTCTTCCAAAATGTATTAATTCAGACTTTTATGTGTCAAAGATGAGATTTACATTTGATACTCATACACCTAGAATGGACTAGAGTTTATTCTAGCAGAATAAATAAAATAAACATCCAGAGTAGGTTACATTACATTGATCTTTTAAAATATTTATACTGCTACAGGTGCATTTAACTACTTGGAATTTTCTCAGTGCCTTTCATTTAGCTTTGTTTTAATTTTTAACTGGAAGTCTTTATGTTCTGCCTGCAATTCAGGTTCAGCAGTCCAGTTTCACCTATTTGAGGTAATCCCTTTAAAAAACTGCTCTGTCAATATACCAAAATTCAGTTGAGGTTTATTGTGAAAAGACTTGCTGCTGTGCATAGGTTGGAAGAAAACAATGGGATTGAGGTGATTTGTCAGCTTTTGTTTTTCGTAACTGGGTTTTATAAACCAAGAGAGAAACCTTCTGTGCTGGGAGCACGAGTGTTGTGTGTCCTGTGGATGTGAGTGCTCAGGAGAGGATATTTTAGTGGAAAGAGATCTAAAACCATCATCTAATTCAATTGGGTTCATCAGCCTGATGGGCCCTGCACACAAAAATATCAAATACCTGGAGTTATGGTAATTTTATTCTCCAGAAAGGAAAGAATTTATGGGCAATGCTGTTGTCACAGGGCAGAGAAGTGGTTTGGTGCAACCCCTGCCTCAGAGAGTTTCTTGTGCAGTTGCTGCTCAGTGAAATCTTTTCCACCTCCACAGATTTGCCAAATTGACCAAGGCCACTGCACAATTTCAAACCTGACAGATTTCTTGGGAAACAATTTAATGTTTATGAAATATCACTTCAACAAGCAACACACCTCATCTTCCATTGTGCTACCAGTGTCTGCCAATTATCCCCAATTTAAACCAATTTTTTAATATTCCTTATATCAGGGAACCATAGATCCCAGAATGGTTTGGGTTGGGACCTCAAAGCCCATCCAGTGCCACCCCTGCCATGGCAGGGACACCTTCCACTGTCCCAGGCTGCTCCCAGCCCCCGTGTCCAACCTGGCCTTGGGCACTGCCAGGGATCCAGGGGCAGCCACAGCTGCTCTGGGAATCTGTGCCAGGGCCTGCCCACCCTCAGCAATTGTTCCCAATGTCCCATCTAATCCCACTTTCTGTCAGTTTGGAGCCATTCCCTCTTGTTCTGTCACTCCTTTGGTCCCTTCCAACCCAAACCAGATTCTGTGATTCCACTCAGATTTGGTTTTGGGGTGCTGGACCCTTTGCAAAGTTTTCTGATGTCCTGAGACCTGAAAGCCAGGACTTCTCCATGGTTGTTTTTTAACTCATCCTGGCAGTTCTGTAGCTGGGAGTCACTGACAGCGACACTAGGGGATAGGGAGCCCTAAAGCTTCTTTAAAAGGATGGGGATGGAGAAATGTAAGGTCTTCTGGACTCCTCCACCCCTTTACACCTCAGAGGGAACTGGGGCCTGATTTACTCATGGCAGAGTGGGCTGGCTCTGCCATTTGGCAGCCCCAAATGGTTTGTGTGCTGTTCTCCTTCCCACAGCAGTTTCAGATGATGCCTCAGGTTTTGGCTTTTCTATTTTTCAGATTCTGTGCTGCTTTAGTGTGAGGGTCTGAGCTTCATATTATGGGATGGTGAGCTCTCTGCACAGAGCAGGGAGACAAAACAATTCCTTCTCCAGCTGGGGACCAAGGACAAATGATCCAAACCTCAGGCCCAAGAGCACAAACAACGTGGGCTGAAGAGAGAAAAACAAGAAGGATGGGACTCGATGGGCTAAAGCTGGAATTGGACAATGAACTCCAATCTGCAAATGGAGCAGAACTGATAAAAGTGCCAGAGCCCGTGCCCGGTGTCCATTTTGGGACCATTTTGGTTCATCTTGGGTGCAGCCCTGGCTGGGCTCTTGTGCTGCCCAAGGTGGATCCATGGAGGAAATCCTTTTCATAAATCCCTGCTTTATTCTGTGACTCTGCCCAGCCTCTGCTCCAGGGCAGCCTCCACAAGGGATCAGTTTCTGGCGACTCCACTGGGACAGCACCACAGATTGGTGCCCACAGTGCTCCCCCTCAGGTGCCCCTGGTGTTGTGCCCTCTCCAGAGTTTCACCAGCCTGGGGAAGCTGCCCTGGGAATGCTCCAGGGATATCCCTGCCCTGGAAGCACAGCCCTGCCCAGCAGTTATTTTGGGAGCTCCATCCTGGCAGGACTGGGCCCTGCAGGCCTGGCTGGTCCCTCTGGAATTTCAGCAGGGATCTCAGCAGAAGGTCAGCACCGACCTTGCCTTGCCAGTTCCCTGGAATAGCTCACAGAGGGGAAATGCAGGCCCTGAAAACGGTGCCCTACAAAAGAGGAGTGCTGGCCCACAGAGCAATTAGCCTACATTAGTGATGCCACAGAACAGCTCCAGGGCCTGGCAGTGGGGACACCCAGGAGCTGGGGCTGAACTGCACCTCACAGGAGGTGAGGTGTGTGATATGTGCACAGCAGAAAATACAAACTCTTTGTTCTGGTTAATAATTCTGAGTGGATCATCCCTTGATCAGACCCTCAGCTCTTGTACTGGTTTTTTATTCCTTGCAGTGCTCAGCCACCTCTGACAGACCCAGCTTGGGTAGAGGTGGTGAATAAAGAGATTCACAGAAGTTCTGGAAGCTGGTGGCTGGGTGGAGGATTGGTCCTGGCTAATCACTAAACCATCTCTCACTTTGGGAAAAGCTGAGCTGTCATGGGAAGTTTCACCTGAACATCAGGAAGAACCTTTCTGTGCAGCAACTGAGCACTGGACTTCTCTGGGAATCTGTGCCAGGGCCTCACCAGCCTCAGAGTAAAGAATTTTGTTGTAATCTCTAATTTAAATTTACTCTTTTTCAGCTTAAGGCCATTCCTCCTTGTCCCATCACTCCACGCTCTTGTAAAAAGTCTCTCTCCATCTTTCTTCTGAACTGGGATGGGATAGAGGATCTGGGAGGGAAAAAGGAACAGATAACAAAGCATTCCTGCTTCTACTGCTTCCTGAAAAATGAATTCTTAGCCTAATGAAGTTCTGTAAGTAACAATTTTAGAAAAATTATTTAAAATTCATCACAATTTCTTTTTCATAGCTAGCAGGAGGTTGATCAAGTGGACACCAAGCATAACAAACTTCTAAGAACTTTCTTGAATGGATCTGTGTCAGGGTACCACAAATATCATGGTCTGGAATTTCAAGAACAAAATCCTTGTGGAAGCTGCACAAGGAGCTTTCTCCTGACAGCAAGAAGCAAGTTTTCATTTTGGCCAGCAAAGACACCAATCCTGCTGCACAAGAGAGCAGGGAATTGGTATTGAAAAGAGAAGGGGCCAATGAAAAAGCTGATTTTAATGGAATTGAGGACAGCTTTTGAGTCTTCCAGGAATTCTGACAAAGCTGGGCATTGAACAGGTGTAGATCCAAGGATGTTACAGTCAGCAGAACCAAGATGTTTGAAGAGCCATGGATTGGACTGGTCCTTTTGGATGTGAGGGGAACTTTATGATTAAATGAACCTTTTTTTTTTTGTTTTCCATATTTTCTAATGCAGGGAAACCAGATTTTCTCTACAAGTTAGAAATTGAGGGTGTAGAGAAGCTCCAAGATGGGAAATACTTGACATTGCAGCACTTGATTTACAGAAGTTTTAAAGAATCACAATTCTTCAGAATGCCTGGTTTTAACAGGAACTGTTCTGCACTCCCACAAATGTATTTATCATGGAAAGTGGTTTTAGGAGGACTTCTGGGATACAACTTCCAAGTATGCACTTTCCCTAGGATAACTAACACAGCCCTTTTTTTTTTTTTTGGAGACTTCTTCCCCAGAAAACTCCATGGTTTTGGGGAAGGATTTTCACAGAATCCCAGAATCACTAAGGTTGGAAAAGACCTCCAAGATCATCAAGTCCAAGCTGTGCCCATTGCCCACCTTGTCACCAGCCCAGAGCACCGAGTGCCACATCCAGGTATTGGACACCTCCAGGGATGGGGACTCCAAACCTCCCTGGGCAGCCTCTTCCAATACTCAACAACCATTTCCATGAAAAAAAAAAAATTCCTCCTGACGTCCAGAAATTCCTGCCTGATGTTTTAAACTGGAAAGGAAACTTTTCATACGTGATCTTCACCGTGAGTGTGAACAGCAAGGAACACAGCTGCAGAGAGTGTCAGGCAGAACTCAGGGATTCACTTTGTTTTTTGGGAACAAGCCTCATCCAGGAGCAATCCAGGACCTTCTGGTCCAGAGGCGTGCCAGCCTACACAATGTGCAGCTCTGGCTGTCAATCCAAAGGCGGTACTATCGAAGCGGGCTCTGATGATGACTCAAAAGCCGATCTATCTCCATCCAAACTGGTTACCATGGCAACCCCTCTGGCCTAAAAAGAGCTGGACCACATTAGTTACTTAGCAGCACCTTTTTGACAGGTGAAACACAAGCTGCTCCCCCCAGATGATGGTTTCATTTCGAACTGAGGCTGTGTGGGAGCTGCTGCCGTGCTCTGGGAAGTGTTCATGATGTAAGCCATGGAGGAGAACTTCTGCTGGGACCTCACCTGGGCTTGGGGCACAGCACCACAGGAATTGAGCTGTGTGGTGGCTTTGGTGGAGAAACACAACAGCAGAATCTTTCTTTCTGTATTATGATGGAATTCTTCCTGAAGATCTTCCAGGTTGGGTCTGGTGACCTAAGAAGGCCCCACTTGCAGTGGGATACAGAGGATTATTGGAATTGCTGCTGGTCCAACACAGCATCTACATCAAAACTTGTACCCGAAGTACAAATGCTGAGCCCTGGAAAAGTCAGGGTGCCCATGGCTGCTGTGAAGGAGGCCTGGAGTTCAGGCAGAGATGGAAACGGGAATGAAGCCTTCCAGAGCACACAGTGAGGAGGCAAATGGGCCCCTCCACTCCATGTGGAAAGGGAAAAATGGGACATGTTACCCATAATCACACTCCACTACCATAGAATCATAGTTTGGGTCAGAAGGGACATTAAACCCCACCCAGTGCCACCCCTGCCATGGCAGGGACACCTTCCACTGTCCCAGGCTGCTCCCAGCCCCAGTGTCCAGCCTGGCCTTGGGCACTGCCAGGGATCCAGGGGCAGCCACAGCTGCTCTGGGAATTCCATCCCAGCCCCTGCCCACCCTGCCAGGGAACAACTTCTTCATAGGCCTAACCTAAAATTCCTCTCTTTCAGTTTGAAGTCACTCCCCCTTGTCCTGTCACTCCAGTTCCTGATGAATTGTCCCTCTCCAAGTTCCCTGTAGCCCCTTCAGGCACTGGGAGGTGCTGTGAGGTCTCCACACAACCTTCTCTTCTCCAGGCTGAACAATCCCAACTCTCCAGCTCTTTTGTTGTTTCTTTTACATCTGTTCCATTTCTCTAGACTGCTGTACATTATCTTCTCTCTTAGAGCTCATTTGCCCACTCTCTTTCCTCCTCATTTTTAATGTGCTTTTTTCTTAGTTTTTCTCAATTTTTCTGCTTATTATTGTTCTTTTTGGCTCCAAATATTCTGCTTTCTGAGGGGTGGTGTCTCAGGAAGAGAAACCCAAGTATTTCTTACAAGCCTGTCCACTAATTCACGTAGAATGTACACAAACTCCTGCTTTCAAGTACTGCAAATCTACTCCAGGTGGTTTGTGATGGAGAGTTAAAAAAAAAGGACTCTCAAGTCTTTCCTGTCTTGGCAGTCCCTCCCTTCTTAAAGAAAATAAAAAAGGAGTACGATTTGATAATTTTTGATAAGCAAGAACTTGGATTCCCTTCATCCAGGTCACAACTCATGTGCAAAGTTTCCAGGTGAGGCAGGATTCTGGTGGGATCCCAGCCTGGAGGATCCCTCACCCGAGCCCTAAACCTCCAGCAGAGAACACAAGTTCAATTCCTGACAATCCTCTCCAGGAAGAAATTCTTCCTGATGTCCAACCTGAACCCCTCTTACTTTTTAATGAAGTGGATATTGAAGAGAACACTTTTGTACAAGGGAAGAACCATGCAGGTTATTCATTATCCAAATAAAATTAACAAGCCAAAAATATCTAGTTGTTTGTGCTGGAAAATAACATTTTCAAAAGATGCCATCACCTTTTAAAGGACATTTTATCTCTGCCCAAGGTGCCAGAGCTTGGGTATAGCCAGCAAAATAAAAGCAGAGGATGACTGAGCAAATGCACAAACTCTTGAAAATTCTGTAATATTTTTAAGTGTTAGCAAAAAAAAACCCCTCAAAACCTGACAAAAACCCCAAACCCCAAGAAGTTACAGTAATGCAGTGAACAGTGTAACAAATTTCTGTGAGCTTTGTAGTTATCTGCAGTGAGCATCAGAGAAACTGTTCTGTCACTGCACTCACACAGACCAGAAAGAAGTTTTAGAGGGGAAAAAATCCTCAGGGAATGTCCCCCCCAGCTCCTCTCCGAGAGTGGAGCTGTCCTTCCTGACTGAGAGATTGGGGAGAGGTTGGCCTTTGATATCTTGGAATTGTCCGTGTTGGAAGGGCCCTCCAGGACCACCCAGTGCCACCCCAGCCCCAGCAGCATCACCCCAAACCCTGTCCCCAAGGGCCACATCCAGACTCCTCCTGAGCACTCCCACAGACAGTGACTCCAAACCTCCCTGGGCAGCTCATCCCAAGGCCTGACCACTCTGCCAGGGAAATTTTCTTTCCCAATCTCCAACCTGAGCCTGTCCTGGTGCCATTTGAGGCCATTTCCTCTCCTCCTGTCCCTGCCCCTCCTGGCGGGAGTTGTGCAGAGCAGTGAGGTCCCCCCTGAGCCTCCTTTTCTCCAGGCTGAGCCCTCCCAGCTCCCTCAGGTGCTGCTTTCCACATCCCAGGACAAGAACCACATTCTGGCCACTCTCAGAGTCAATGAGAGAAGTGTCAAAAGCAGCTCCAAGTGACCTCGAATCTTTCCAGGGCTGAGGGAATGAGAAAGGACCACTGAAATCACGGCGCTCCCAAGCACCTCCCATGGCTGGAAGGTGTGATTCCGTAGATAATTTCAGCTCACCTAACACCTCACTGTCACTCCCGGGGTTGTCCCACGATTGCCCTGCTCTTCCCTGTGCACTCCTGTCCCTGGAGAGGGACTTTTCACAAGGGACTGGGGTGACAAGACAAACAGCAATGGCCTTAAGCTGAAAAAGAGAGGTTTAGGTGGGGTATTAAGGAGAAATCCTTCCCTGGCAGGGTGGGCAGGCCCTGGCACAGGGTGCCCAGAGCAGCTGTGGCTGCCCCTGGATCCCTGGCAGTGCCCAAGGCCAGGCTGGACACTGGGGCTGGGAGCAGCCTGGGACAGTGGAAGGTGTCCCTGCCATGGCAGGGGTGGCACTGGGTGGGGTTTTATGTCCTTTCCACCTCAACCCACTCTGGGATTCTGTGATCACACAATTTAAGTAAAATTCTCTCTCTCAATTATTTGGGGGCCTTTGGCTGTGGCTGCATCTGTCTGCCAATCCTTGGCTGCTTATTTCCACCTTTTAAGCCAAGATAAAAAAATATTAAAACAGGAAGAAAAAGCAAATGGAACAAGTAACATGTCCTAATTTCTCCAAGGAGGCTGGCTGGGAACTGAAATGACTAGATTAAAGTATCACACGTCAGAATTAAAGTATTAGATAAAGGCCAGACTCTACTTTTTGATCTTTGTGGGCATTCCAGAAATTAAAAAAAAAAAATTACATTAAAAACCCCCTGTCACGGATTTAGGCTGGAAGCACCGATCCGGCAATTCCGAGGGGAAAGGAGCCTTCCATGAGCAGCTCGAGGCTCCCACAGTGGGCTACTTATAGTGCATATTTGAACTCATTTTTTGGGAAATATATTGATTTTTTGAGGGGGATGAGGAAGACCCTTGGATGCAATTCCAAGGGAAAAAGAACCTTTTATTCTGTGATTCCCTCAGCACCTCAAGGCTCCCACACCAAGCTACTTTTACAGCATTTTAAAACACATTTTGGGGAAATATATTGATTTTCTGAGGGGGATGAGAAAGACCCCTGGATGCAATTCTGAGGGGAAAGGAGCTTTGCCTCAGCAGCTTGAGGCTCCCACACCTAACTCACTTCTGGGGGAATATATATTTTTTTTTCTGAGGAGAATTAGAAAAAACCCTGGACGGAATTCCAAGGGGAAAGGAGCCTTCCCTCAACAGCTCAAGGCTCCCACACCGGGTGACTTTTAGTGCGTTTTTTAACTTGTTCTTGGGAAATATAGATTTTCTGAGGGGACGAGAAATTGTATGCAATTCTGAGGGGAAAGAAACCACCTAGAACCCTGTGACTCCCGCAGCACATCGGGGCTCCCACACCGGACGACTTTTAGCACATTTTCCAACTCGTTTTTAGGGGGTGATATTTTTAAGCGGGTCGAGAAAGATCCGTGGACACAATTCGGAGGGGAGGGGAGATGAGCCTTCCCTCAGCCGGTCGAGATTCCAATTCCAGGCTCCTTGCAGTGCGTTTTTTGAACGTTTTGCGGGGAACGTCTCGGGTTCCGAGAGGGCCGTGCCCGGCCCTGTCCCTCCCCACAGGCGGCGGGCGGGAAGCCCCGGGCGGGCTCGGCCTCGCGCTCCCGGCGCCCCCTGCGGGCCGGGGCCGGCACCGCCTCAGCCGCCGGCTCCCCCCTCACCGGGAATGGCGGCCGCTCCCCTTCCCCGCCCCGCCGGGGCCATCCC
>VXAX01003389.1:0-21477 GCA_013399835.1 Leptocoma aspasia | reverse complement strand
GTGGCGTCCCGGGCCTGGGGAGCGGCGATGGAGGAAGGGAGCTCGCCCGGAGCCTCTCGGTGTTATGCGCAACGCCCTGCGGTGGGCGGGTGCGAGGGCTCGGGCCGGGCTGGCGGCGAGGAGGGCGGCAGGACTTGGAGCATCACCTGTTGTAGGGGAGGATTGGGATGCCCCGGCACCTGTGAGGGGCCGGTGGGGCGGGTGGGGAAGGTGGAGGGAGATGGGGAAGGAGTTACCTGAGCGAGGGGCCTGTCATCCCTTCGGTGGGGGTGGGGAGGAGGAGGGAGCAGCGTTGGGAATAGACACAGGGACACGCAGGGACACACGGGCACAGGGACAGACAGGGACACACGGGCACTCCCCGGGGAGGTGGTGGAGGCACCGTCCCCGGAGGTCTTTAAGGAAAGGCTGGACGTGGCTCTCGGTGCCGTGGTCTGCTTGACAAGGTGGCCGTAGGTTGGACTCGATGATCTCGGAGGTCTTTTCCATCATTAATGATTCCCTGATTCCATATTTTAGTAGCTGGCCGCGGCCTTTTAGGGATTCAGCTTTGTGTTGCTGGAGGAATTGGAGCTCTTCTGGGATACACTGGGTGCTCCTCTGGAGCGGCCAGAGTTCCCTCCCGCCGCCGCGGGATCACAAAACGCATTTAAAAGTCCTGGAATTCGAAATTTAGAAATTGGCGTGTTTTTGAATCTCAGTCGGCTTTGAAGTTTTGGGTTTAGCTCGTCCAAAGACCACGTAGGGGTTCTTTGATCATGTCTCTAGATTGCTGCTGTTACTTAGTTCTCCTATTACTCCATAGCCATCGGGGGAAATAAACATTTATTGTTATTTAAAATCACCAAAGACAGAGTAACTGACTCTAAAATAAATCGACAAGCGTGTTTTTGACAACCATCCTGGTAGAATCCGAATGTGAGTGTGCTGTTAACTTTTGCCAGGAGGTACTTGCAGGCACGCTGAGGTGGATGGAGTTTCATGGGGGCCTGGATTTGTACAAGTTAACAACTTTTTTTTTTATTATCTTCTTGGTATTTCCTTACCTTTTCCTCAAGAAAGTTGTGTGAAGTTGGAGAACACGTAGATGATATCTGGTGATAAATTAGCGAACATTTAGTTTCTGGTAGTATTTAATTCTCTGTCTGTAACCAAGCAGAATTTAACCTCCCTCCTTGGAATAGTCTGTAGCCCTAAAAAGTTTTGGTAAACTTGTTTCTCTCTTTCTCCACACCGCCCTCCCCCCAACCTCTATAGGTTGGATATTTTTGGAAAATTAATTATACTTTATAGAATTAGAATAATAACACTGAAAATAACTCTGAGCTAGTATTTGTTAACTATTATCTATATATATTTGGCGTGTGTATATATAGATACTTTTGTAGGCTACACTTCATGTTTTTGGCTTACATGAATTATTTAGAACTAGACTTTTTATTTGCAGTCTGAAGTAGAATGTGTGCGTGAAGTGTAAAATTTACATTTTCTGCTGTGAATTAAAAATTCCATCCAAGTTCATGAAGCTTATTGAGTTTAATTCATGGCTTTGGAATATTCCTTGGGTGAAGCAAGTATGTCTTGTTCAAAACTGAAGATCGAGCAGGGTTTTCTTAAGCCAGGAAGGCAATAGGTCGAGAGTTTGATATTGTTTCCAGGCTCACAGGTAGGGCTGGTTACAGGACAGGAGCAGTGTTACAGTTCCTGCATCAGTACTTGGGATTTAGGAGTTGTCATTGGCGTCCCCTCCCCCCGCTGGACAGTGACAAGGATAATTTTACCGAATAGCAGCCAAGAGTTCTCCGGGCAGGATTCCCTTCCTTGTGGGAAACAGCGAGGGACTCACCGGGAATTGATCCATTCGGGACCTCGGGGGATTGTGCAGGCTGGGAATCAGCACGTGATGGCCATCGGCGACTTCTGCAAACTGGTTGAGAGTTTAAACAAAGTAGCAGAGCACCGCTGGTGTCCGGGAAAAACTGTGCCTTGTCGGAGCTTTTCAAGTGACATTTAATTAGGACAGACTTGCTTACATGTGCCACGTCTTAAAGTCATGTTTGAAACTGGACCACCTGCTCAGATGGTATGTGAAGGGAATAAACACACCAAAGCCGAGCCTTTATTTGCCATGCAGGCATTTCACAGCTTCATCTGAGCTCCGACGGGTGCTGATTTGAAGACTAAAACCTACTGGTACCAAAAAAAGCACTTTTTGTTGCCTTAATTAGATTATCTTTTGGGAATTCCTCCTAAAACCTGTTCATTTCAGGTGTTTTGAAGCCTGGCTGTGGGACTGCAGGTTGAAAGTTGTGGTGACAGTTTGTGGTTTTGGGTGAGAATTGCAGCCTGGTGTCTGTTTAGCCTTTCCATGGTCATTTTGAATGCCATTTGGAGAGCTGTGCTCCACATTAAAGTACAAAACTTTCTGATACCTTTATATTATGGGAGTTGTATAACTTCTGAAATCCTTTTGTAAATAGATCTGTTGTTGTAGAATAGGATTATTTACAAAGAACTGCTGCTTTTGTCTCTGTAACTGAGTACAGTGCATTATTTGTTGAGTTTACAGTTTCATCTCTGCAAAGAGGTAGATAAATACATTTTCACAAAAATTATGTAACAACTTTCTGTCTACTTAGACTCTGATGTTTATGCAGTGAGAGTTCTTTTTTGTTCTAAGACTTTCTTTTTTATTATTTTTGTTATTTGACATAATACCAGAAACCTCTCTGAGCAAACTGCTTTTCTTGTGGGCTGCTGAGGGGAGAAAGAAGTAATCAGGAGGAGGGGAATGCTCTTCCTTTCCTTCCTCACCTCCATGGGTCCTTCAAGAGGAGGCTTATGGGAACTGTAGTCTTTGGATGGCTTAAAAACACCAGAGAAACTTTGGAAAATTAGGAATTGTTACTCCCACAAAGACATGTTCCATATGTGGAGTTGTCCAGTGCTGGCTCTTCAAGGTGACACAATATGCCAATAGAATTGCAGTGATTATCCATTGTTTTATCATCTTTTCCTCTTTTGGGGAAGGAAGGTAAAATTCTGCATTTGGTTCTCATTTATCCCAGAAAGACTGGAACAATAACTGGACTGCTTTTGCTGGAACCAATGGATTTCATTCCTTCAGAGCAGGGCTCTGGTTTCTCCTAACCCTTGCACTTTGAAGGGTATTGGCTTTATCATCTCCTTATTTATTCCAAAGTGTCCTGTCCTTATGATTTCCAGGGAGAATCCCCACGGACGGGCCAGGGAAATGTGGGAGCCAATTCCCAGTCAGCTCTGCCTGCATCCATTCACTGGGAAAACTGGTGCTGCTTCAGTCCCCTGGATGAAAACAGAATGAGGGAAATCCCAGCTCTGAGTTTTGGAAAAGCAGGGAAATGCTTCTGTAAGTGAAACACCAGGAGCTGACACCTATTTGTAAACATTCTCCACTCAGAGTTCCCAGGGTCTGGGCAGCACCAAGTACCTGAAAGTGAAACTGAGTAAATGAAAGTAAAATTAACTCCATTAAGTGTCAGTTTTGTTCCAGCTGTGAGAGACCAAGCTTTCAATTGATGTTACATAAAGTTCCAAAGCCTCCTAGTACTCTTTTTTCCCCCCTTTTTTCTTTTCCCCCAGAGGCAAATAAAAATAGACTGTGTTGTGAGTCAGTTAAAGGAATAGTTAATAATACATTAATACCTCTTTGTGTTGAAAAGTTTCTTCTTTCTTCTTGGTAACTGTTTGGATGGTGAAATAAGAGAGGGATGGAAATGTACAAATTGATTTCTGATGGCAGAGTCATTCCTTCAAAAAATAATGGGAAAAAAATTAAACAATTTTTTTGAGTTACTGGAAAAAAATCAAATTAGTAGGATGACTAGTTCACAAAAACATAAGTAAATAATTTTAATGATTAAATTGAACTTGCCAGTGAAACTTTTAAATTTTAGTGTCCCAAAAACCTGGGACCAGTTGTTCACTGGTTTTGTGGTTTCCTGACTGCAAACACATTTCATTCCAAATCCCCTTTCCCTGTATGTGTTCAGCTCGTGATTTGTGCTTCTGTGAACTCCAGACATTGCCAATAACTCATTTACTGTGGTCCTGTTGGGACATCCAGCATCTCCTTTATAGAGGGAGCAGTTTTGTGCCCCTGGTATCAGTTGGAGTTAAAACTCAAGGAAGGGGTTAAAAGAGGAGAGAAATATTGTCAGGGAAGTGGATGTGGTGGCACTTCCTCAGTTCTGTATTTTCCTGGTCACTGTGAGTTCCCTCACACTGATCTCTGCCCTGCCTGGTTGTAACTACAGCTTTTCCCTATTTACAGCTCTATAACCAGATATATTCCTCTTTTAAAATGCAGTTTTAACAGGACTTATGCATTAACTACATAGAGGGGCTGTGTGTGGTCACAGACAAATCAGCTTCCATCCACTCTGTCAAAATCTGATTGATACTGGAAGCTCAGTAACTTTCCAGGATCATGTCTGATTCTGGCTTCTTTGTTGTTATTCTTTCCAACTTGTGGATAATTAGGCATTAATGTAATGCTGTGCCAGAGTTAGTGTTTGAAATACATTGATTTCTTTGTTAATGTTACAAGATCTTGGTACTTTTCATTTCTATAGAAGTTACTCATAAATATGACAAACACTGGGTCAGTGTTGGGGAATAACAGCTTAATGCACATTTTTCACCAGCATGAGATGTTCCTAAGCTTAGAATTGTGTGCTCTTGTACTTGGGGTGACTTTCTGTCAATGTCAGAGTGTGCCTTCAGAAACTGAGATTGTTCTGGCAGCCCTGTGCAGGAAAAGCAGCATTCCTGCAAATGCTGCCTGTGTGTGTGATTGCACCTATGGATCTCCGGCTTCCCAATAAAATCAGATTTTCNTCCAGCAGCTCCAGCTCCTCCCTGTGCTGGGCCCAGGGCTGGGGCAGCTCTGCAGGTGGGGTCACACCTGAGGGGCACAGGGACACAATCCCAATCCCAGCCCAGGGCATGGGGGGCTCTGTGCTGAGAACACACTGAGCTTCTCAGCAGCCAGCAGCCCCCATCCATCCCTCCCCCACCCAGCCTGGTTTGTGTTTGGGGTTCCCCGGGGCAGCACCTTGGCTCCTGGCCTTGCTGAGCTCCATGAGGTTCTCACAGCCCCACCTGGGTCCCTCTGGGTGCCACCCCTCCTCTGTGTCTGCCCCCTCCATGTCTTGTCACTTGCTGAGGGTCCCCCTGTCTCTGTCCCTGACAGAGTTTTTAGACTTTTACTGAAGTCAAGCTCTAACCAAAGGCTCCAAACTTTTCTGGCTCTTTGTCCCAAACTCAGAGGCAGTAGTAGGTGCAGCTCTGGGTAGTGGTAACTACCCTGCAACTACCCAGTTACTACAGCTTCACTTCTTGTAGCTCCTCAAACTTTCTGTGGTGGTTTATTATTTTTAAGAAGCTTAGTATATATTTATTAATTATAAAGCTTAATTACAAAGCTTAAATTTGAAGTGAATCTGTGTCTTTTGTGAGCTATCTCTACTAGAGACAGCATCACAAATGAGTCAGTTGAAGTCTGAGTGAAAAGAGTATTGTGTTTTAAAATAACAACTGCGTGAAAAGAGATTGTGTTTTAAGGTAAAGTTTTTATAAGGACAATTAAGAATTGCTTGAGTTTGTGTTGTATTAACCAGAGACCTTTCTTGGGATCTATTTTCCATTTTGGTTTGTATTTACAACATGGAGTAAGTGTTGTTTCTTCCTGTGTCAGATTTCCTGACTTGGAGATCTCTGTCCATTCCTCATGTGCTGCTCTACAGAATTTCTAGGACAGCCTTGGGGAAATCTGTGTGTTTGTGGTTTGGGTTTTCTTCCATAAATAAAAAGGTTGTGAGGTATGGTAATTATTGTAATTTGATAGTTTGCTGTACAAAAGCTTAATGATAGAAGGTCTAAAACTCATAATGTGGAGGTGTGAATGGAAATGATTTCTGTGCTGTGGCCCTTGAGGAAGGTTGATCCTGTGTCCTTGCAGGGTTGTTCTGGGGATGCTCTCAGCTGTGTTTTCCAGGGTGGCAGTGCAGTGTCCATGTGAGCCCTGCAGTCTCTGACCCATCCCAACATTCATTTCTGTGTCTCTGTGGAGTTCAATTAACCAGAGCCATGTTCACAGCATGGACATTTTAAAACTTTATGAGCTCGGTGTTGAAACCTTGGGAAATCCAGGAGCACAGGTGGAGACAGATGGAGCACAGGCTCTGCTCTGCCTTCCTTGGTGCTTGTTAACAACTCTGACTGCTTTGGGACTCATTCTGGAGGCCAGAGGACTCTGCTCCTTGTGATGGGCACCAGAAATGCTGTTCTCTATAAGGAACCATTAGAATTGGACACAGATGTCTAAAAGTGGGTTTGAAGGTTCTACCCAGTGCCCATTTACTCGATTACTGCCACACAGTAAACCCAAACCCAAGTTTTTGCTAAAGTATTTCCATTTAATTTATTGCAGAAGCCAATAAAGCAAGGAAAACCGATTGGCCAAGTTGTGGTGTTATCAAGTTCTCTCTTCTGAAGGCTGATTTAAAAACCCCACTTTTTTATCTTCTTATTATGCAAAGAAAGAGTTGTGTAAGTATTGTATAATGGTTGTATTACACCTGCATAAAGCAAGGATTTAATTCTACTTTTCTGCTGGATGTTCTTAATCAGCACCCAGTTATTTCAAGAAACGAGAAAACAAATTCTCCTTACAGTTCACAAGGTTCCAGTGATGCATTTTGAAATCACCCCCTCCTGCAAAACTTAGAAAAACACCACTTCAATGGAGCAGGTTTATGGAAAACCCTGTTTCAGCTTAGCTGCTGCTACGGTGAAGTGCAGGGTAAGAGCTGGAGGGGCACAGGCCCTGTGTTTGGTGTGTGCAGGAAGGAATGTCCACGTGTGACAAAGTGACATTTCTCCGAGGCCAGCGCGCACGTGGTGCTCTGCTTTGGAAGCACCCAAGGGAGAGCAGCAGTGACCTCTGGGCAGCCTGGGCCTGACGGTGTGGGCACTGCCAGGGCAGGGGCTTGCATTCCACACCACAAAACCCAAGCTTTTCATTCTCTCTCAGCTCTAAATGGTTTTTGAAAATCTGAAAATAAGGAAAGACCACATTGGAGCAGTTCACATCATTAAATCTCCTCCTGGTACTGAGAAGTTCATGGTGGGTTCAGGTTCTGAGGCACAGGAGGTTTTCTGTCGTGGGGTTTTTTCCTTTCTTTTATTCCCCCTTTTCTGTCCTGTGTAATAACTTTCAGTTCTTAATTTATTTTTTTTTTAAATCAGGAACATGTTCTGATTGAGATCTGCCAATAATTTTTTACGTGTGTGTGTGACCAAGATTTCCTAAGCTTATATTTGCTGTCCTTTAATGTGTATTTCCAAAGTCTGCTAAGAGAGAGGGTGGACTTAACTGACCTTCCTTATGTCATTCCTCATTTTTAAAATATTTATCACAGTTTTTTCTACCTCAGAAGTATAATCCTAGGCCTACATAGTATAACACAGTATTTTGTAAGTGTTGGCCTCACTCTTTTGTTAAGATTTTGAGCCTTGTAGTTCCTACCTAATTTTATTGAAATGTGAGAATGTGTGATTATTTCTATACAAGACTTTGAATATGGGATGAAGAATTTAATGTTCAGACTTCCATATTTGAAAGAAGTTTGATATTTTCTGATACAGGTTTCTTTAACTGCTTTGCTGTTATTTTCTTCCTCTGGACCACTGCTACTTTAAAAAACAAATCTTAATTTTCATCTTTGCATGATTTTTGTTTGCATAAAACAAAAGAATCTGAGGGCTGTGGTTTGAGGTGAGGCTGAAGCTCGAGATACATTTCTGAGTGGGCCCAGAATACAATTTCTAAGTTTTCTGTGAGTCATTATGTGTGTTCTGAAACCTCTGAACCCCCAACCTGAGAGTGCCAAATACATAAACTTCCTTGATGTACTTGAGAAAACAGGTCTGGATTATATTCCATAATTCGGAAGCGTGGTCTTCCTCCCAGCATTTTAGTCTTGACTGTCTCTGTGGGGTTACACTTGACTTTATTCATTATTTCCATAAAAATTCCCAAACTAAGTTAAGCACTCAAGTACCCACAAAAATAGGATAATTGTCTCGTGCTTTTGGTGGTCTGAACTATCTTTTATCATGCAGTAAATATATAAATTTAATTTTTTAAAGTGAAAGTTCCAGACCCTGCACTTGGTTTTAGGTTTTGGATTTTCTCATGCCACATTTTAGTACCTGAATCAAGTAAATTCTAATGGATTTTTCCAGCATCCCATGGAAAAGTTTTTCAGTGATTGGGATCTAACATACAGAAAAACCCCATCCACCCAAACTTTCTGTAGCCTGTTGACATCCTGACCTAAGGCACCGAGCTCCTGCTTTTTGGGACGAAGAGAGGGAACTCAGGGATTTTTGGCATCTTGTAGAGCTTTGTGTGCTTTCCATGCACACAGCATGAGATAAAGAACTCCCTGAGCTGCTCTCCAGTGAGGGAGTGAAAGCCAGAAGGTGAAGTGACAGGCCAGGGTCACTGGGTGACAGCGCAACGTCACTTGGTGGGTGCTGAAAGTCACTGGGTGACAGCGCAAAGTCACTGGGTGACGGCCCAAAGTCACTGAGTGCCCAAAGTCACTGAGTGCCCAAAGTCACTGGGTGACAGCCCAAAGTCACTGAGTGCCCAAAGTCACTGAGTGCCCAAAGTCACTGAGTGCCCAAGGTCACTGGGTGACAGCCCAAGGTCACTGAGTGAGTGCCCAAAGTCACTGGGTGACGGCCCAAAGTCACTGAGTGCCCAAAGTCACTGGGTGACAGCCCAAAGTCACTGAGTGAGTGCCCAAAGTCACTGGGTGACGGCCCAAAGTCACTGAGTGCCCAAAGTCACTGAGTGAGTGCCCAAAGTCACTGAGTGCCCAAAGTCACTGAGTGAGTGCCCAAAGTCACTGAGTGCCCAAAGTCACTGGGTGACAGCCCAAAGTCACTGAGTGAGTGCCCAAAGTCACTGAGTGCCCAAAGTCACTGGGTGGCAGCCCAAAGTCACTGAGTGAGTGCCCAAAGTCACTGAGTGACAGCCCAAAGTCACTGAGTGCCCAAAGTCACTGGGTGACAGCCCAAAGTCCCAGAATTCCCAGGATCCCTGGGTTGGCAGAGACCTTCAGGATCACGGAGTCCAAGCCAGCCCCAACAGCTCACCCAAACCCTGGCACCCAGTGCCACATCCAGGCTTTGGTTAAACACACCCAGGGATGGTGACTCCAGCACCTCCCCGGGCAGAACATTCCAGAACTTTATCACTCTTTCCATAAAAACCTTTTCCTGCCATCCAGCCTGGATTTCCCTGGGTCACCTGGTGGGTGCCCAGAGCCCGGGTGACGCAGCGGGCGGAGCTGAGCTGAGCTGAAGGGTTTCTGTGTCTGATGCTTTAATAGCAGGGTGCTCTTTGCATTTGCAGTTTCATTTGCCTGGAGTTTGTATTCTGAGCGCTCTGTAACTTGAAAAAGCAGCCTCTTAAGGTTGGAGAGTGACTCAGCACATCCACATAGAGGTCTGCTCAAGGAATTTAGGATTTGCTTGGAAATCTGGGGGAATTAGGGTTTGAACTCATTTTTCCCAAACTGAGTTTGTCTTAGAAAAATGCTGATTTTTTTATTTGCAACCTCTTTTCCCATTTGATCCGTATACCTCAATTTTGGGGAAAGTGATGGGGTATTTCAGTAAATGGTATCATTTTGGGATAGCTGGATTGACTGGGTAGGTTGTTTTCTGTGTGCTCTCCTCCTGGTGCACATGAGAAGCATCTGTGCAATGAATAGACACAAATTTCAATGGATATGACATTTATACAACTTCTTTCATATGGATAGGGAAGGAGGCATTTATGGGATTTGCCCACTCTGAGTGATTGGAACGTGGAATCGTGGAATGGTTTGGGTTGGAAGGGACCTTAAAGATTGTCCCATTCCAACCGCCTGCCCTGGGCAAGGGACACCTTCCCAGGTTGTTCCATGCCCCATCCAGCCTGGCCTCGGACATTTCCAGGGATGGGACATCCCCAGCTCCATCTGATCAGTCCAGAAGCTCCAGCCTTTGTGGCAGGGCTGAGTTCTGAGCCTTTAGGAGTGACCAGTTTGGGGACCAGAGTTACCTGTGCCAGTGTCCACTGGGTGTGTGACCCACCTTTTTCTGTGCTTGAGTTTGCTTGGATTTTAGAGGGAAAATTGGCTAAATGTGTTAAATAAAACTCTTTAAAAGTAATGTGTTCTAGTTTCAGCTGACCGAACTTGTGACAGAGTCCTGAGACACTGCTGGTAGTGCTGGCAGTGGAGGGAAGCAGAGTAACTGGAGCTGGGGAATAAAGATTGGAATTGTTGGTCCTCTGTGGCCACACCCTCTTAAATTTGGGGGAAATTTGAGAAGAATTCATTATCTTTTTTTCATCCAGATCTGTCTTCTAGAATGAGATAAGGCCATAGGCTGGTACATAATTCCAGTGCTGAGAGGATGCTGAAGGGCAGCACAGCAAGAACAGGATATTCAGAGAAAAAACCACAAGCAACGTTGATTTTCTCCCTCTTTTTCCTTCCACCCACCCAGATCTCAAGTCAGCCTCGAGCTGCTCCAAGGGAAATCCAGGCTGGATGTTAGGAAGAAGTTTTTCCCAGAAAGAGTGATAAAGTTCTGGAATGTTCTGCCCGGGGAGGTGCTGGAGTCACCATCCCTGGGTGTGTTTAACCAAAGCCTGGATGTGGCACTGGGTGCCAGGGTTTAGTTGAGCTGTTGGGGCTGGCTTGAACTCTTAAAGGTCTCTTCCAACCCAGTGATCCTGGGATTCTTTGATTCTGTGATTCTGTGATCTGTCCACATTCTCCTGGGGCTGGTGAAAATGACCTTGCTCTCCCCACACCTGTACCTATGCCCAGTTTGAAATAATTGATACAAAAGGAGCATAAAGATGAAAAGAAAGGATTGGTTTTGTGTTTCATCTGCGAGGGGTGAGGGCCAGCACTAAGCTGCTGATGTTACAAGTGTTGGCAAATTGATGGGAAGATCCTGTAGATCATGGAAGTGCTTGGAGGGAAATTGTTGGAAGAGTTCTTCCAAAGGCAAGGAGTGCAAGCAGGAGTTCTTTGGAGGCAGTGACCCCTTGAGCAGCATCCCTTCCCTCCCTTGGGGCTGCCTGCTCCCACCTGCTCTGTGCTGGCACAGCTGTTTGGCAGCCCAGGCAGTGAATCAGGCCGAAATAGATAATTCTATATTTTTACCGTTGGGGTGTGTGGGGGCGGGTGTCGGGTTACGCTGCAGCAGCTCGGTCCGGAGCCACCACGGGGATGTGGGATGGGCTGTGTGGGTGGGCAGGGCTTGGGGACCTGCCCCTGATGGCGCTGGCACTGCATGGAGAGCACCATTCCCAGGAATTCTTGCCACCTCTCCTCGCTCTGCCTCTCGGAGTTTTTGCTGTCTCAAAGTTCTCTGTGCTCGGCATTCCCTGCCCTGTGCGTGCACTCCCAGCACAGCCTCAGCTTGGGAATCAGTTCTGGCTCCCACTCTCCTGATGCTTCTCTTCTTGCTCTCTTTTCCCTTCTGTTCCTCTTGGAGTTTTTCCTCACCTTTTAAACAATTTTCTAACTTCTGCTTGTGCCCTTTTTCTCCCAGGTCATTGCCAGCACCTCTCGTCATTTGCTCAGTTGCTCGTTCTTCCTCCTGTCTCTTCCCCAATAGGAAAAAATCCCCATTTTAAACACTAAAACCTCCTAAGAAACCCCAGGTTTTTAAATTTTTATGCATTCCACCCAAAACAATACCACAAACCAATACAACATACAGGTTTCTTCTCTGTCTCACTCACTTTTGAATTTTCACTTGACTTCTGTATTGCCTTAAGATAGACATGCACACATAAAATGTGTTTTTCCTTTTTGGACAAACTGAAAGATGAATTGAAGTTCCCAAAGTTAACTTCTAAGAAAAGGTATTTTCACTGTATAAGCTGTGAGCAGAACCTACTGATACCAGCCGCTGAATTGTGGAGTGAAGATGCTTCTTTTTCTTCTTCTTGCTCTACAAAGGAGACATAAAAAATGTTTCTAGTCCACACAATCACCAGCTGGGCCAGTTATGTTAAAAACCAACCCAAACTCTTTTGGAAATTCCATTCTTGCTTGTCCTCTTAAATAGGCAACTAGTTTCACATCTGTGTATTCAGATACACAATATTTTAGCCCAGATTATTTAAATCTTGTTGGTCATTATTTACCTGTTAGTTGGGAAAGTAGACAGAAGTGCTCATGCTTTAATATCTGAATCCATCCATTTGAATATCCATCCGTATTTTAACAGTCCAAAGTGACTTCAGATAAAACTGGAAAATTGGCCAATGCACTGAACTCTTTATGGCAGGAAAAAAGCGGTGAAACTCTGCCCATCCCCTTTGCTTCTCTGAGTTTTTGGGTGGACTGAGGGCAGGAGCACAGGAAGTACCCAGCAAGACCTGCTTTCTCCATGCCAGGTGGGATTGACAGCATCTTTGGAATTCCTAGATGATAATAAACATAAGTGAGAGCCTGAATTACCGTGGTTGTCTTTGGAGATGTTCAGTGGTTCCCTCTTAGTAAATAAAATTACTGCTCATAAATGGTAATCTCTGGTGACTTGCAGCTTGTCTGATGATTTTCTTTCTTAATTTTCTTAATCCCTTTGAGCTGTTTTCCAGTGAGCTCTGTCCATCCTGCTTGGTTTCTCTGTGCTTTTTTTCATGGTTAAAGACTTGGCTTGTGCTGAACAACGTGGCACTGCTCAGTCCCAGGAGTAGCTGAGGTTCCCTAGGCACACAATTCTGTAGCTGCTCTGGTGTTTGGTGCTTCTTCCCCCTTCCATCCCCTTCTTTGGCATTCCATGGCACTTTTCCTGAAGCCAAATTTCTCTTTTCACTGAGTTGCTTTGGGTTGACTGTCCATCAAATATTTCAGACAAAAATGTCTGAGCAAAAAAGGGTGAGTTCCAATCCTTGGCTGCTGGATCAGAATCACAGAATCATTTGGAAAATGGTTGGGAAAGCTCTGCAAAGTCATGGAGTCCCAGCTGTGCCCTATTCCCACCTTGTCCCCAGCCCAGAGCTCTGAGTGCCACCTCCAGGTGACACCTCCAGGGATGGGGACTCCAAACCTCCCTGGAATGTGCCAGACCCTCAGGACCCTCTGGCTGAGCTGTTTCACAACATGGGAACAGGAGCAGCACTGGATGAAAAGTTCCCTTTTCCCAGCAGTCTTTCCTAAAAATTCCAGCACATCATTCCATGGAATACACCAGCTCAGTATCATTAGCAGAAAAGTAAAGAAAAGGTCTGCTGGAAAAGTGGTTTTGTTTTGGAGTATTTCCATCCATCCCAAGCTATTCTTGGGAGTGTGAACCTCAGTGGGACACTAAAGGTTTTCTTGCTTTTTTATTTCCTGGATACCTTGGACTTGGCGATCCTGAGTGCTCTTTGGAGGGTTATAAGGTCAGGCTTTAAAAGCCTTTTTTTTTTTTTTTTAATTTGTCCTCATTTCCTTCCTGCAACCTGCCTTATTAAAACCATTTTAGGAATTGTTATCAGGGAAAAAAATGCTACAGGAAACCAAACTTCTCTGGTAAGGCCCTTATCAACTTCTGATGCTGGCAGAGATACTGTTATTTAATAAAAACTGTGTAGTCTTACTGTGACCTAAATACTTAAATGGATAAGTTTGTCAAAGATTTAGTGCAGTGTCTACTTTCTGAACAAATGAGAAGTGTCTTGGAGAGCATCAGACTGATCAGTGTCAACTCCACATTGGGATGCTGGAATTGGTGAAGTTGATATAAACTTGTCCCAAAGGTTCAACTTTTTCTGTTTCTCCTCATAAAAGTCGAGTTGCACCAAATGAACGTGAGAGAGCTCTGATAGAGAGACTTTTCCTGGCCTTTTATCTCACTGAGAGATGTCTCTTGGACTTTTATCCTAGAGCTGCCATCAGGGAATTATCCAGAGTGAATTCCATGCTTCTCCATAGTGCCTGTACTCAGAAAGGGATTCAAGCCAACGTTATCCCAAGTTTACAGACTGAGCTTGAACTGCACATCCAGGACCTGTCCACTCAGGATTGAGTCACCTCCCACCTCCTGCTGGATTCCTGAAGCTCAGAAAATCATTGTTTTCTCTCTTAATCAGCAGGAGATAATAAACTTCTGGGGGTGATTGGCAATCAGTTCACTTGAAATGGAGTCATGGCTTTTTGGTCACTCAAGGCTTTATAAATGATGAATTCTTCTTGGAGGTATCCAGACATGGATGAAGGCTTGATGAGGAATTCCTGGAGGAAATTCTAAGGAATTTGGGAATATATCAGATTATAATTAGTACATTCTGAGCTTATTTTTTTTTAACATTAAAGACAATAGCTTTATGTAGGAGAACAAATATTCTGGAATCTCCAATGAGCTACCAGTAACTGTATTTTGGGGGTGGATGTTTGATGAGATCTCTATTCAGTGTGATAATAAATGTACCCAGTGAAGCTTTTGCTGCTTGATCTGCACCCAGTGTCTGTACTGGCTTTTCTCCCTTGCATCCACATGCTTTTATCACTTGGATAGGATGCCTGAATTATTCTTATGGATTCTAATACCACTTAAAACGGAGGAATTTGCAGCTTATTACCTCCCCCTGCCTGTATCTCAGTATACCTTGGGATATACCAAGATTTGCTTTAATATTATGCTTAACAGCAGGGATGGATGGAGGCTGAAAAGATAATGCAACAAGACCTTGGAACTGTGAGTCTTTCTGAAAAAGGTGTTTTGACTCCATCCCCAGTGATAGGAGAATTTCCTCAAGTTCCTTAGTTTATCTCCTTCTTCAATGAGAGTTTTCTAGGTCAGTGCTTCCTTAACCAGGGAATAAGGCCATGGCAAATGCTCTACAGATGGAACCTAAACCCCTCCTGAATGATGGGAAGTTAACAAATATTATCCTAGGGAGGATTCATATTTAGTGAAAAACGTTTGGAGCTGACGAGGATGTGTGTTCTGAGAAATGGAAGGGCTCAGAGTGAACAATGTGAGGCAAATGTGGGAGCTTTTATTTATTCATGTCTTGCATGTAGAGTGAATCTCCCCCTCTCTGCTCACGTGAGATCCCACCTGGAATGCTGCTTCCAGCTCTGGGGGCCCCAACATCAGGGTGTGGAGCTGCTGGAGCGAGTCCAGAGGAGGGACATAAAGATGGTCTGAGCCCCTCTGCTCTGGGGACAGGCTGGGGCAGCTGGGCTGGGGAACAGGAGGCTCCAGGGAGACCTCAGGGGCCTGAAGGGGCTCCAGGAGAGCTGGAGAGGGACTTGGGACAAGGCCTGGAGGGCCAGGAGCCAGGGAATGGCTCCCAGTGCCAGAGGGCAGGGCTGGATGGGATCTTGGGAATTAGGAATTGTTCCCTGGCAGGGTGGGCAGGGGCTGGGATGGAATTCCCAGAGCAGCTGTGGCTGCCCCTGGATCCCTGGCAGTGCCCAAGGCCAGGCTGGACACTGGGGCTGGGAGCAGCCTGGGACAGTGGGAGGTGTCCCTGCCATGGCAGGGGTGGCACTGGGTGGGCTCTGAGGTCCCTTCCAAGGCAGGAGTTGCAGTGTCCGTGGAGCTGTGCAGAGTCAGCAGGGCAGTGACCACACAGCAGCTGTGACTCAGGGCCAGGTGTGGCACAGGGAGGGCTCTGGGAACAGCAGCCACATCAGCATCACCTTTGGCTTTTGAGAGACTTCAGCCTAAAAATAATGATTTTAACGAAATAATTCTGTTTATTCCCATGGAGTTGAATGTATCTGATTGTCTTGGAGCCTGAACCTGGCCACTGGCAGTTTTCAAAGCTGATGAACTTCATAGGAGCTGCTGTTTGAAAGTGTGTTGAGGAAGGATTTTAAACCTGCTGCTTCTATCCTGAAATGCCTGGAGAAAGCTGGAGCTGGTGTGGTGTTTTCCAAGTTAAAAGGAGCTGGAAGAGCAGTTTGAGAGGATCCAGCTATGTCTGTCCAGTCTAAATCTGAATAATGAAAGGCAAAGGTTGTGGCATTGCAGTTGTCAGTGGGAGCTGCCAGAGGGGCAGCATTTAAACAGCAGCTCCTGGTTTGTTTGAAAAGGTCCAAAAGTCCTTAAAAATGCTCACAAACCTATATATGGCAAAAAAAAAAAGCCACTAACCCAAAATGTTATGAATTAGCACCAGTTCTGTACAGAGCCAGCCAGCACTTACACCTTGGTATGACTGGTTTTGTGTGTTTGGTTATTTTATTGTGGTTTTTATTTGGTTTTGTGTTTTAATTTGGAAGACTGAATCTGTGCCTATCTCCATGAATTAAAATATTTTGGCAACTTTCAGAATTAAAGGTACTGCTGTACCAGGGCAACAAACATCTGCATTGTTATGCTTGGAATAAGTAACTTTAAATCTTTGAGAGCAACACCAGAACTGTTTTGTGCCAAAATGGAGCTGGAGAAGCAGTTTTATTTCATTTAAACATGGGACAGCAGCTGCACAGACTCTTCATAAATATAGAAAGTATTTCTGTTTGTTGTGGTCTGAGTAAGGTTGATTTTGATTTTTCCAGCTCTAGTCCTGAATGAAAAAGTTCAGGTGGCTGCACCTGAGTCCCCTCCCTTGCCAGGTCTCTGAGAAACAGAGCCCAGTTTGTAAATAAAGAACACAACAAAAAATGAGAGTAGTAGTAGTGACCACTAAATTGGAAGAATAATCAGCTGTAGTAATATCAAGATTGTAGGAAAAATCTGTAAATTGAGTGGTTTGGCCACATTCTTTGGAAACTTGAGGCAACTTTAGGTGTTCCTGTAATTCTTCTTCCTTTATGGCTCAGAAATTCAGGGAGAAGTAGGGAGGTTGTGCTCCCTTGAGACTTCTGGGGCTGAAGTTCTGAGGTGATGAATGCAATTCTGTAGCAGGGCATGTTTGGCTTTGCATTTCTCAAGTTCTTTTCCCAACCACAAGGAACAGAAACAGTTTTTGTACGTGGAGTTATTGGCCTTGTTGAGGACATCTGTAGGAAAAAAATACCTGCAGAAAAAATCTCAGGTCTGAAAAAAAAAAAAAATTCATATTCCTCTGGATAAACTAATTTACAGCCCCCATGTATGTTCCACTTTGGAATATGACTTTATTCCTATGCTCCAGATACTGCAGGGGATGGGCAGTTCCAGCATCTTTTCCTTTTGTTTGGTGGAGGGAGGGGAATGCAAATCCAGTGGTTTGACTTTTGTCTGACACTGTTAAGTGGGTGGAAAAAAAGAGCCACTCCCCCCTCTAATTGGAGGTTCCTTATAAGGTCAGTGGGCTGAAAATATTTGAAGTTTGTGCTTCTAAAATTAATTTTTTTTTAGTCAGTGAGTAAGTAAAGCATCAGATGCAAATTATCTAAAAAATCTCAAGTATTTCAACCTTTGTTGTGGGGTTTTTCTTCCCCTCCTCTCCCCCTCACTGTGTCAGTTTAATTCTTCCTGAAGCCACAGGCTTTATTCTGGGGTTCACATGAATTAATGAATATTTAAAAAAACAAATCCTGACTTCTCTGGCTGGATGGGTCAGTTACAAATTTAACATTCCAGTTCTTTCAGACACCTGGGAAGCAGTTCATGTTTAGAAGTGATGCATTTCCTAAACAGACTGTAAAAAATGCTGTATTACAGAAAAATGGTGTGTTATAAATCAGGTACTTCACAGACTCAAACTGCACTCTGAAGTCTGCCTGAATTAATCCTGGTGTGGCACCCGTGGTCTGTGGGTGACAAAATCACACTTGGTTGTATTTTAGGTGCATTTGAGGATATTTTGAGCTGGGATTAATAACAGTGGCCTCGGATTTCTGCTGCTTCCCATTGTCCCCAGTGCAGTTTGGGTGGCCCTGTCCCAGTGCAGCAGCAGCAGTGGAAGGGCAGAGGCTGCTCCAGTTCTGCTGCTGCTGGAGAGAAATCCCTGCTCTGCTGCAAGTGCAGCTCTGCCTGTGCCAGCCTGAAATTGGGTGAGAAACTCTGATTTCAGCAAAGCTGCTTCCACACCTCGCCGTGGCTTCTTGCATCACGGGCTGTAAATTTAGCACCAGAGTGAAAGCAGTCATTGACAGCATCTTCTTCTCAGAGGAACCAGTGCTTTTTGGAGCTCTGACAGTCGTTTGGAGCACACAAAAAAATCCTGCTTGGGCATGTTTTGGTTGAGCTGTGCTTGGTTCATGAGCATCTCCCAAGTCCTGATGGGGAAAGTCCCAGTGCACATTGCAGCTCCTCAGGAGGATGAGGGGTGTGCTGGGCAAGTCTGCCATAAACTCAGTTGTGCTTGTTGTTGACTTTTCCCCAGTGATGTAGGAAAATGCTCCATTTCCAAATTTTTAACTTTCCATGTTTGGGAAGGAGAAACCTGCCCCCCATGTGTGAGGGTGAGCTGCCATCAGGTGACTCTGCTCATGGTTCTGTAGAACCACGTCACCTCAAGAGAGGTGCTTTATTTTTACTGAATTATGAATTTTAAAACCTGAAGATGGTGACTTTTAAAACCTTTGCCCAGAGCAGCTGTGGCTGCCCCTGGATCCCTGGAAGTGTCCCAGGCCAGGCTGGATGGGGCTTGGAGCAGCCTGGGACAGTGGAAGGTGTCCCTGCCCAGGGATGATCTTTAAGGTCCCTTCCATCCCAAACCATTCCATGATTCCCTGATTCTGGAGTCTTCAAGTAGCTGCTGTTTCAGTGAAAACATTCAGCTAGTAAGTGTTCCAGAATCCCGCAGAACTTAAAGCTGGAGAAGGGGATCTGTGACTTCTTTGGGAACAGGACAGATGTGATGCTGCTCACAAATTCATTTACGTGTGTTTTAGTACTCAGTATGTTTGCTGTGGGGTGCATAGGAACCTGCAGGTGCCCAGAAAGGGAAGGGATATATTGGCTTTTTATGCTGGAATCATAATCTAGTTTTAATTTTCTGCTGTGATTTTGCAGGTGAACCCGAGTTGTACAAAGCAGAACTCGGTACAGCCTGGCCTTTTTTTTTCCCCTTTTCATTCTTGTGATTATTCCTTAGACAGATCATCAGCTATGTTGGTCACAAGAGCAGCAGTGAATTTGGGTGTGTTTAGCTTTCAGATGTGTGTTAATTTGGACATGAGGCACATGGGATTTCCCTGGTAACAAAGCACACTGCATGTGCTGGGTGCTGGTAAAACAATGATCCTGGAATTCCTCAGCTTTGTCCCTCTGGGAAGCTGTCAGTCACTGAGCACCCTGTGAGATTTATTCATCTAATTCCACTTGGATTGACTGTACTTCACATTTCACTGTGCACTGTTTGAAATAAAACACCAAATCTGTGTCTTTGAGGAATCTTTTGCTCAGTTTGTCTTACACCCAACCTCATCACTGGTTGCCTCTGCATAGCTCAGATGTCTAAATCCATTATATTCCAGTATGTTAATAACCCCAATTTCATGGTGGGTACCTCAGGATAATTTTCCTAGTAAATAAATTAAAAAAAAATCGGTTTCTAAGTAAGTATTTATATTTTATGTTGCTAGCAACAGGCCTGCCTGTGTTCACCGAAGGTCAGTGACCTGAATTATGTTCAGCTCTGCCAGCAGTGTGTGTAGTCATGAGAAATGCAGGGGTTTCTCTGTATTCCACGAGTGTGACTTTAAAAATTACAAAATAATCTTCTCACAGAGGGAAAACTTGAACCTGGCTTTGCAAAAAGATTCCATATTCAACCTTATAATACAGCGATCCTGAATAAGGAAAATAAGTCCTCTATGAAGGGCTTTAATTAGTAAAATGTAGAAAGTAAACCCCTCCCCAGCAGACTTCTCTTTTAATTAAATTTTCATGTTAATAATGGTTTTTGCACTTTAACTTTTAGGGGTTTAGAAATCTGATTGCTCTGAACCCTACTTTGATCTGCACTGAACCTATTGATGTGTGTTGGGTATTGAGTTTGCAGGAAGGGATGGATGCTCTTAAGGAATACAGGGAATAAAACTTTAATTCTCAGCAGGGAAAGCAGGCTTGGGATGTGAGGGAAAGTCAGGGATGTGAGGAAGTTTTGTTACTCAGTGTCACATCTCCACGATGTTGTAGCTACAACCTGGAGTAGAAGGTGCTGAGGATCCTCGGTGGGTCTGGCTCGGTGACTGCTCCTGGGATTGCTCCTGGGGGTGGCTCTGGATGGGGATCCCGTTCCCTGTCTGAGGCATCACAGCAGCCTCGGCTGGGGAGGGAAAACAGGAAACAAAAGCACGAGGTGAAGTTTTAGCACAGATGATTTCTAAGAATTGCTCTCTTTGTTTAAATAAAAGACTTCGGCTTTTATTCTTCTCTTTGCTCTACCACTTTCAATAATTTGCTTTTTAACACCTTTCCTGTCATCTGTTCCTTCCTCTCCTCCTTTATTTCCAATTCACTTCTGTACTGGTAAGGAGATCAAACCGGGTTCCTGAAACCCAGTAAATGTTATTACTGAGGGGATTCTTTAGTAATGATCTTACAGACTGTGAGATGAGTAGGATTTCCTCTTGCCTCCTTATCATCAGTTTATTATCTAGACCAGGAGCCTTTGTGCAGGCTGTCTAAAAGGCCTTTTGCTGTAAGAACTTGGCGGTGCAGACACAGCTGAAGGCACTGACTGAGTTAAGGTGCTGCCCCTGCAGCCATTGGGTGCAGTTTGGTTGTATCTATTTAAAAAAAACACCCTAAAGTTGTTACCCTTTTATGTTGTGTGACACTGTTACTGTCACAGGGACTCACCGGCTCTGGGCTCTGCTAAGATTTCAAACCCTTCCTTGGAAAACAGGGCTCCGGCTGCTTTTCCACTCTGGAATTCCACAGGACTTCTCCAGGATGGGTGATGGAGAGCTGGAAGGAGACTGGAGCTGGGCTGAGCTCTGAAATGCACCGATGTGTTGATTCCTGTTAATTACCTGTTAATGACTTTCTCACATCAGCAGCTCTTCCTTAGTGTTGGTAGCTCTTAAAGTGTCTTCTAAATTCTGAAATAACTCAGGGCTCAGTGGTTACCTCTGCAGCTGCTTTGGGAGCTGAGCATTCCCACTGTGGAATGCACAGGCGTTGAACATTCCATGATATTTTGGCTGAAAATTGCTCAAACTCTGGTGATAGTTTGAACTAAACTGGGTTAGGATTGAAACTGGTCTGGCACTGGTGGCACTGGGAGGGGGTCAAGCAGTGGCTGAGCTGCAGGATGGTAAAGACAAGAGAGTGATGCCTTCAGTCCTTGAGCTGCTGCTGCTGCTGGCAGAGGTTTCTGTAATCCCGGTGTAAACCCTGAGGAGCTGCAGTGCAAGGGGATAAAGGATATTGGCCAGAGGAGCTTTGGAGATGGGCCTGAGGCTCTGCAGCCTTAGGGCACCTGGGTGGGATGGACAGACCTGGTGCTCCAGGACCTGGAGCTGCTGGAGA
>VXAX01003381.1:110737-184994 GCA_013399835.1 Leptocoma aspasia | reverse complement strand
CGCGGTGCGCGCGCGGGAAGGTGCGCGAGGCCGGGGGCGCCTGAGGGGCCGCGATGGCGCCTGAGGTGATGGGGCAGGAGCGGGGCTGGGATCCCCCCGTCCTGCCGGAGGGGCAGGGGGAGCCGCGGCCAGGTAAGGGGCTGGCACAACCCCGTTCCTCCCTCCCCGCCTGGTCACGATTCGAGGGCACAGACGTTCTCGGTTTAAAGGGCGCAGCGGATGCCCCGCAGATGCTCGGGTTTGGAGTTAACAACCCGTTAAAATGAGCGCGGCCGCGCTTGTTTTTTCCAGCAATTGTTTTCCAGTTCTCATTCCAGGATATCTGGCTGTGCGCGTTGGCTTTCCTTGAGATGCCCATGGAATAGCACTGGCATAGAGTGACTTGTTAGCCAAACCCCACACAAGTGTACGTCCACCTCAGAGCTGCGTTTCACTTCCATGCAGCCCAGAAAGATCCTATGTAATTATTTTTTTATTTATTACCTGCCCCAGAGTCACTGCCACAAAGTTGTGTTCCCTCTGATTTTTATCTGGTCTATTACATTGGCCAAGGAGTGGTGTTTCCTTTTGTTATTTGAGATAGGAATTCCGTATCCACAAATGCTCATATTTCTAGTCGCTCAAGTACCTTTTATTTTCCACTTTTATGATCTTTTTCCTGGATAAACATGTAGATTTCACCAACACATTGCATTTCTACATTAGTGATGATATTTTAGGTGCTGCCACACCCAACATCAATCCTTGGCGCATGCTGATGGATACAACTTGGTTTTTTTCTCTTCCAATTGCTTTCCTGATAGTCTTCTAGGAATGGGCAACTGCTTCTGTACCTAAGAGCATGTTCAGTTTTCCAACAGCACCTTCTGCAGTAGTAAATAAAATAATTTCCCTGTAGAGTTCCCTTTCTGCATCTACTTTAGGTCATCCAGATTGCAAAATGACTGTGTGGAATACAAGGCACTGCATCAACTCACTGCCTTAACTATGACATTTTCGTTCTTGTATCCTTTTTTTTTTAATGATACATTTTTCTCAGATTACTTTTTGCTACTGGTTCTTCTATTATATTGCCAGTGTAAAAACCCCACTAGCAAAGTGATTTTAGCAGGTTCAATCTCCAATGTTTTTCAACAGCTTTTTGATTTGGCGATTCTTTGGCAAGATTTTCATTAAATTTTCCTGACTTTTGTCTTACATGTATAGAGATAGCTAGCTAGATAGATCAACAGATAGATAGCCACATTTCTCCACATGATTTGTGGAGTCATGTTCACAAATTGGAGTTACTACAGGATTTGTATTAAAAAAAGGCATTAGGATATTTTAGCCAGATGCTTTTTAGTTTTTAACAGATACCATATTTATTTGTCTCTTGTTTTCTTAATATTTTCCTAGAATTCGTAAATTTTTAAAGGGAATTGAATATCTGATCCATTGTTCTAAGATTCATACAGTACCCTGGCTCGACTTTTTTGTGTAGTTCTTTCTTAACTGTTTATTGAGAGCAACTCACTAGAAATTTAAGGGTAAAAACATGTTGCAAGTCAGTGTGTTAACATGGAAATTAAAAATCTAATTTTGTGTTTGTGCATCTTGTTATTGTACACTTATAAAAAGCATTCTACTTATTGTTTTGGGTAGTGTCACTTCAGTTCTTGATCCCTGCATTACTTCTTTGCAAAGCCAGTCAAGAAAAGGCATCTGTGTGTCCCAAAGTGGGATTATGACCTCATTTTGATATTTTTGCTTTCCCTGAACTCTGCTTTTCATGTTTGCTTCTGCCCTTTCTTCAGCACAGATTTGTTTTTCACCACTAATCTTTAGAAGTCCCTTAGGATTTATGTTGGTTTCTTCTGTCCCTTTTTTTTCTCTCAAAGTGTGGTCTGTGAGCTTTAATTATAGTATATTTTGAGATTCTCTAGCAGTGAATCTTAACAGAGCCTTCCACACACAGCTCAGGCAGAGAGTGACACAGGTGCACCACAGGAAGCCCTAAATGAGGTAGCAGAAGAATTTTTAAATTAGAATAAATGGTGCACGTAGAAAACAATGCTACCAGGGTAAATGATTTCCTGCTGCCGTTTGTGGCAGTGCAGGATATGTGCTAGATGGCATGGTGCAGAATAATGTTTCTGTGGGTTTATGATCACACTTTGGTATTATTAGTAAATAGATTGCTATACTGGAGAGTTGATGGAGAGCTAAAGAGGTGTTGAACTTGGAGGAGAGGGGTTGAAGAAGGTGCCCTCAGGATGTGACATGAAACACCAAGCTGGGAGGGAAAGGAGGCAGGACTTATCCAGATCCTTAAGCACATGCAAGAAATTGGGGGTTTGCAGATGTGCATTCCAGGGTACAACACATTTCTGGATGGCTACATGCCAGAAGAAAAGTCTTAACGTAGTTAGGAGACATCAAAATATTCAAAGGTAATTGCATTAAATATTCTTCCTGAATGTTGCAGGCGTCACACATCATTTTCATCAGTGACTGAGCTACAGATCTGTGTTTTACAGATTCACACAAGGGTTTATTTTGGTGTTACAATTTTTCTGTTCCAGGGTCATCTCTAATCTTGTTGTCAATGGCTGTTCTGTAAATAAATTCTGACTTCTTCCTCTGAAATAATTATATTGTGTCTTTTTTTTTTTAATATGCATTTTTAATGAACATTTTCATACCTATAGCTGTACTGGAACACCTGTTCTCTAATTTCTTTCATATTTCTTCTTAATGCTTGGAACATGTTTGCAACAACCTTTTCAATAAACTGCTATCCTCTTCATGTTCAAATGTTTCATAAAAAATATGCCTGCTCTAATTCTTCTTGGAAGGGTAGAATACTAAAGTTTATGGGGTTTTTTTGAAAAATAGTTAAGCAATGTTTTATTGAGTCATCAATTTTGTCATTGTTGCTCTTGTCTTCTGCATGGATCTTACTCCTTCTTCATGAGCTGTTCATCATGTGAAATCAACTTTGTGTACTTAACAGGAACTGTGTCTGTACTTGCTGGAGTATTTTGCAAAAAGTAAATTAGCAAAATATGTGTAAGGTCTGAGGCAGAAAAGTCCACAAGCCAATACAGAATTTAAGGTGTACTTTATTAGTTACATTTCGCCTTTTGAGTGTTTTCACTGCATTTAATTCAGCACTACACTATACTATTATGCACTACACTACCTGTTATGGTCCAGTCTCTTTTACTGGTCTATCATAAACACTTCTTATGTGATCAAGTACTATTTAGCACTGTAAGACACTTATGAGATAATGCCATTTTAATTGTAAAACATGTTTAATTCCAGTGGACAGGAACTGTTGTGTTGCTGTGAAGTAATTGCTGCACTCTGAATAGTGTTTGAGGCTGTGCTACTCTTCTCAGGAGAAAAAAGGATAAAGAGATCATTCTTCTAGAATCATTCTTCTAGAAGAAAATGTAGTTTGAAAGATACCAGGGACACTTGGCCCTATTCTGCATAGGCTGTAGCAGGATAAAGTTTCATTAAGAAAGGTAAGGGTTACTTCAGAATATGTGATTTTTTTCTCTAAGCCTTTGGGATATTGTCAGATCATATGTTTAAACAGTTCTGCCTGGAGGAGACGAAAAAATCTTTCAAATTCCAAGATGTTCTTGCAGTTGCTTGTCTTCAGGAGCAGTGGTTTTTCATGGAGTGATTCGCTCAGTGCTCTGCATAATTCTGGAAGAGTTAAGGAAAACACCCTGGTAGGATGGAATGCCATAAAGGTGAAGAAGAACCAGGGGAAAGGCAAATAGTATTTTTATTATTTGTGACATCAAATAGCAATCATATGCATTTGCTATGGGATCTGAAGGGAAGCCCTAATAACACTTTAGCCCAGGTTCTCTAGGCTGTGTGCTCAGCTGTATTGCCACAAAAAGATCCAAAACAAGAGCAGAACAAATGAAAAATATATCTTCAGCTTGCAGTAAGCTACATGAGGATGTGTTTTCTTGTGGAGGACTTTACCTAACTCCATTCCAGTGGTCAAATCTTCCCTACCATGAACACCTTATTGCCACAACCTTTATTTTAAACACACACTAGCAGTGTTTTCCTCATGTAGTCTGTAGCAAGCAGTCACATGAAGCTTGCTCATCCAATTGATCTCATTCCCACATCCTGCATAGAGCCTAAAATTTATACATGTAAATTGAGGACATTAGAAGGCATGAATGAAAGAAGGAGAAAATGGATCCTGTCTGAAAAAAAACATCACTGGCCTTTTTCATCTTAAAAGCTGCAAGTGAGGCTTCTGAAGCAATGAGAGTGTTAAGTGGTGGTTTATTTTAGCTAGGTTAAAAGAAACTCCCTAGCATTTCTGGTCAAGTTTGATCTTTTTTCTCCTCCTCTCAGTTGTCTGTGGACACTTTCATCAAGCACAGCCACCTTTTTTAAACTTTTCTTCCTGTAGGCGCAGGAATAAACACAAGGTATTTTGCTCTTATTCATTGTACATTAGCCTGACTATACAATTTTTCCTGGTAGCTTTCCAGGGCTATAATGTTCAGTGGGGTGGCAAAAGCAATTTCATTGAAGTCATCTAGAATTTCACCCTTAGAAAAAGAAACATTGGTTTGCGTTCTTCTGCAGACTTTTTGATGATAATGGGCCTGGAACAAGGTCTCTGTGTTCTTGATTTTTTTTCATTCTTTAGGAACAAGGAAAAGGGTGGGGGTTGTGTAAGTCTTGCAACTGAATGTTTTTCCTCTTGGATAATCCAGTTTGCAGTCCAATAATCTACTTCTTTGGAACAACAATGCAATTGAAATACTTTCCTATTTTAGGCTGTTCTGTTTTTAAAGTTAGTTGCTGAAACAGTCAAAGTGTAAGAAAATTCTGTGCATGCTGTATATATCTGACAACTGTTTAAAGTTGTGTCCTTATCTGGATGCTCTTGAAAAAATAAAGTTTTTATGATGGTCTTTGTTTGTGTTGCATCAGTCTTCAACAATTCTTACAAGTTTCCATGTCTCATTTATTGCTTCCTCATAGCATGTAAACCAATAAGAATGGATGTCTGCAACAGAAAAAGAAAAGAAAAAGAGGTCTGATTCATACAGACCACGCCTGTGGCTGAATTGAACTTTCAGGGTGAAACCCAGCATGAAGTAAAATGAAAACAAAAGAAAATAATTTAGTGAGTATAAAATTAGAAGTAATATAGTGGCTGACATTATATAATATATATTCTGTCTCATTAAAAATAATACAGTAAATACTTCAGATAATAGAATGCAAAAAATGTTTTGTGTTTTGTCCTGGGTGAGAAACTGAGCATGATTTGATTTAAAATACATGAGTTGAGTCCCTTCCTCATGCACCTCAGTCTATACCCAAGTAAAATGTACAGGGTTAAAACATGGTATTTAAAGATTATGTTGACATCTTAGGGAAAAACATGTGGAAGTAAATAGGATAAAACTTCTTTTTTGCCATAAACAGACCATGCCAGACTTGCCTGCTTTCTTTCTGTGATACAATAACTGCTTTTCTAGATAAACAAATTTGTTACACTGAAGAAAAGGGGAATTTTTAAGATAAGTTTCAGATGGGCAAAGAAATAGCCCAGAGGAAAAAGGTGGCAATATGTTACACTTAATGGCAGGGGGAAGTTGTTGGAGCTCTGTCCAAAAATTGATATTGAAACTCATATTGTTTAATTTTTTCATTAGTTATCCTGGCACAAAAACTAGAACTTGCTATTGCTACTTTGTGATGTCTGTTGACATCACAAAGTTGGGAAACAGTCCCTGTAGCATGACGTTGTACTGAACTAAGTGGATGAGCTTGAGGAGTAGAGAAATAAAATGGGATACAATATAAAGTACAAGGTCGTGTGCTAGACCCTAATGGGAAAGGCTCCCTGATAAAAGCTCAGAGCTTGTCAGATGGAAGATGAGAGAATTTTAAAGAAGTGGGCATGAAAGCCAAAGACAGAGTGGCTGTGAGTCACTGATTTGATGCCACTGTGGAAAATGTGAATCCAGTCACAAATAATTTCATCCCTGTACTTTTTGTACAGACAAAACAGTACTAAGGCCATGTGTTGTACGTGTGGTCAGTGAGACCTTAGAACAGATCTGGAAATCCACATGCAATAATTTGAACTTAGAAGAGTTGTAAAAATATGTTTCAAATCCCTACTAAATGAGAGGAGTGGACAAGAGACTAAAAGGACTTGAATTTTTTAGTCAGAAGCATAAAAGACCTTAAAGTCTTTGAATATACCAGTTGAATCAAATGTGACAGGAATGGAAGCATGAATTAATTTTAAAAAGTTGTAATAAGAAATTAAGATGGGTATGACCAAATTTAGATTGAAAATTAGAGGAAGTTTTTTAACTGTTGAGGTGTCTAAACATTGCTAAGAGAAAATATCTTGTGCAAGGAACACATTCTAGAATAGCACTGTCTTCATCTCACGGAACCGTAGAGCTGCAGGTCTGCTTTACTGCTTCCTTCCCACTGATGCTTCCCATTTCCACATTTTCCTTTCTTTCTGCCTATTTTATAAGCCACATCTGAACAAATTATAAAGTGACATCATTAAATATAAGGAGACTTTTCATTTTGAGCTGTGTGGTATTGCTTCCTTTTCAGCAACGAGACATTAATGAAATGGATTTGCATCACTGCAAAACCTGGATAGGAAATAGACATTTCCATTTTAGTTCAGCTTGCTCTTTTCCTTCCTTTTTGTACAGCATGTTCTTGTTTTTGCCTTTGCCAGCAAATAGTCAAAATGTTCTCATTAAGACCTTGAGGAATGGCTAGTGCTGAAATTCGCTGCCGGAATTAAGCCTTACTTGGCTCCTTGATGTACAGTAGGCCAGCCTAGGAAGAGCCTGTCATGCCTCAAATGTTTGTTTATAATCATTTGTAGTTATCTTGCATAGTCATCTTTCAGTAATCTGGAGGGTAATGACCACAGTAACTACTGTTTCAAGTTAGTATTTGCCTAGATTAACTTGGCTCTGCAGAGAATCTTCTCAAAGGAAAAGGAAGAGGAATGATACACTCGGGACTTCTGCATGGCTGCCAGCCTTCCCACTATGGGGACTGGGTATGGGCAGCCTCCTGGCACCCAGGATCTCCTCAAGATTTGAAACTTTTTACTTTTTTTTGTTTCAGAAGATGTCTGTGCATGTGTCCTTCAGAACTCTAGAGAAATCCAGTTGTAAGTTATACCTTCCATGCAAAGCAGCCTGAGGGCATTCCTGTGCTAATGAGTACAGCCAGCTCTGAACTGGCAAAGTTCAAGCTGTTCTTTGTACAAACACCACCGAAAATTTTAATCTCCATTTGCTTTTGAAAGAATAGTTGGCTCACAATACCAGGGCTTATTTTCACTCTTACAGTGATTTATAAATCCTCTGCCTCTTGCAAGTGTTATTTAACTTTGTCTCACAGTGTCTTTGTGCAGTAGGAAAGTATTGCAAATTCTGGGCCAGGTATTCTGGATAGTCTGTTCTCAGGAAATCCAATTTCCATCTGAAAACAAAAATGTTGTGAATTCATCCTGAATTTAGTTTATAGTTTTGTCCAAAAATAATAGTAAGAGAAGTTATTTGGACTTTTTAACAGCTAAACTTACATCTTTATTTAAAAAACATCAAATACTAATTTGTTGATACTTTTATTAGTTAGAGCCTGCCCATTGTAGAATGAAATCCAGTATTTCAAGTAAAATGAAAGTAGAATTCTACTTGTAACACTTCTTGCATTCATTTTACACCATAGCCAGGAATATTATGTATGTACTCATGTAAGGCTATTTTTTACTTTCTTTGTTTTTACCATGAAATTCATTCTTTAATATGAAAAATAATAAAAAAAAAAAAACCAAACAATCAAAAGAACCTCAACAAACCACCAAAAAAACAAAACCCCAACCCCCAAACTTACAATAATAAAAAGAAAGGTTTATAAAGCCTGCATTAGTATTTCTATTTTATTAAAGGAAAACTGAGGAACAAGTTTTATATGTTGTGTCCTAACCTGAGTGCTCTGTATAGGATCAGGAGTCTTGCCAAAGGCATAGCTGAGGTCAGGCTTTTTGTTCCCTGCAGTGCCCATATGCTGTGTGGGAGGTTTAAGTTAACCCAGGCTCTCTCTGGTTCCAGCTTACATTTAAATGTCCTCATGTCCATGTGGGAATTGTCTTTGCTCTCACTGCTCTCCTAATGGATATTTTGATGTAAATTAACGAGCATTGGTACTAACGGCATGTGCTAGAATTGACATGGTACTTTAATACATGGCTTTGGGGAGACAGAAAGTATTTCATTGGACTGACAAATCCTTCTTTCCCAGATCTTTGACAGTGCCCGGTAGAAGATATTTATAGAAAGAAATGGGGTAAATGTGGGGTGATTTTTCTCACACACTTCCTATGTTCCAGGTGCAGATCCCATAGTAGCCATTATCCGTAATAGGCATAGTTAGCACTATGAAGTTGTTTATCCTGTTTTGAAGTTATTAATAGTTTTTGACCCATAGCATCTTATAGCACCAGGTTCCACAACCAGGCATTTCTTGAAAAAATTTTTATTCTTTTAATTTTAAAGTTGGTTCTTTACCATTTTATTAAGAGTCAGTTTGTTCCTCTGTTATTGTTCCTTCATCATCTTTTCCATGCCATTTGTGGAGACCTCTGTCATAACTTCCTTTATTTGTGTTGAGGTAGTTTAATTACTGTGTCCTTGCAGTAAAGTTTTATTTGTCTTTTTGTCTTCTGGGTCTCCTCTATTGTACTCTTAAACCATGATTACTTCTTCTTTTTGGACAGAAGGTTAGAGCTCCGTTAGTAGTTTTTCCTTGCTCTGAACACTTAGTCTGCAGGCTGTTTAAAATAATGCATTATTTCCTTGAAAGGATTTCACCCTTTCAGTGACTTTTAAATATCCTTTTAGTAAGAGTATTTTATATGCAATTTTTTTGTTTCTAAAGCTGTATCAGTATGCTGACTGCATTTAGTAACTTTTTTATAATCTATATTCTAACACCCAGTTACATAACAGCTCTGTGGCAAACACACTATTTATAAATCATTTAGATCACTTTTTATTTGGTTTGGAACAGTATGTAGCCTCTGGGAATAACGAAGAAGCCAGTGCTACGTGACCTGTCAGCCTTATAGGGATACTCTTGTGTTTCTGTCTAGTCTGCTTATAATTTATGGGCCTCACAATGAGAAATTCTAATCTAACTTATATGGGGGTTTATGCTCCACAGTCTTAATGTATTTCAGGAAGTCTGTTTTATCCTCTTGGTTTAGGTGCTGCCCAGAATATTTTGTGCTGCTTAGTAAGGCCATCTAAGGACTGAGGTAGAGTGCAGATTATTCATGTCTGGTCTGAAAACAATTTTAAAGAGATCTAGTTAGATATGGGCTCATTTTCCTCATTTCCATGCAGTTTCCCAGAGTATTTCTAAGGCATGATTGGGGTTGTTAGAACTTCACCACATGTAAAAATGCAAAACAAATTACCTACATAGTTAGGCCCACCTCTGTAATCCAAAATAGCCATTCTGATACTGAACACATAGTATAAATTCTGATTACAAATACATGTTTGAGATGAAATAACTACCACGTAGAAGTTCTGTCTGCACAGAGGGCAATGCCAAAACCTTTGTTTGATTTCATTTAGAGTAGAATTCTGTCTCCAGTGTGTTTTTCCTGCTTCTGATTGAGACAATATGTATTCAATTAATTTAAACACAGGGATACTTTGAGACAATAGAATAATAATTTATTTCCACAATTGTCAGTTGTATGGATCATGCAGGAGGGAAAGCAGCCAAGACATGCTAACATATTTCAGGCTTCTAAGAAGGGAGCATGTGGTAAAATTTTTTTTCTCCAGAGCAGACAGTAAAGGCCATGAACCCTGGTTTATCATGACAAAAAAGGTTTACGGTTCATATGTTTTAAGAATTCCTTATAGTCATGGAGCTATTTAGAAGTGTATATATCTTACTTATTTTTTGCATGCTGTGATCATAGGGTATTTTGTATATACTGGGAAATAGCAAATCTATTTTCTCAATTCAACACATTTTTAGTGAAGTCATTTAAATGAATTTTTGAGTTCCCTTTATGCTGCTGCAATGGGTACCTTAATGTAAATAAAAATGAGGCAAAAAAACCTTTGGGAACTAAGACTTTTAGGCATTTTTATTGTATATTTATTCTCACCATACTTCTGACTTCTCACCATACCCTTCAGTGCTTTTCTCTTTTTAAAGCAAATGTGAGTGTCTTGTGATAAAATGTACATGATGATAAATGCACATTTCCTGAAATATTTATAAACTTGTGCTTGTTTCTGTTTGTGTAAATCTGTTACTTGCGTGTTTTTCCATTCCATTTGCTCTTGTAGCTGTATTTGTTACAGCTAAAAGAAGCCTTTAGGAGCCCCCCTCCAGCTTTCCTTTAGTTATAGGACACATTTCAAGGGCAATATAACAGTCTGAAAAAATAAATGCAGGTCCTAAAACCCAGTGAAGGTAACAGTGGACTTCTGAATTCCCAGTCTTACCAAGAGATATTCCTTTGTGGCAAACGAATTGGATTTTGGCAGAACGATTTGTTTATTGCAGCGGGACTTGCATAATGAGGCTCCATCCAGGCTGATGCAGCCAGGGAACATTCCTGGACACTGGCACCGGCTCCTGCGTGCTGTTGAACGTTTAACACATTGCACAGCCTTCCCTCTGCCAATTAGCGCTCTCCCAAAGCCTTCCCAGGCACGGTTTAGGAGTTTAGCGTGGCCCCTTCCCAGCAGGTGGTTTGGCACAAGCCCCTCGGGCCGGGAAGGTTGAACGGTGTGGCTGCTGGCTCTTCCCTGCCAGCTGGGCTTCCAAGGAGCGCCCCGGCACGTGCGATGGGCTGGCGTCCTTGTAGCTCTCGGGTGGCATAGCTGGGAGACAGGAGGCACAGGGCTCCTATTCTGCAGCTAATGACTGAGGTGAGGGAATCAGAGCTCCCGCTTTTGCTGTGACACAGCTCCTTTGAGAAGTCTCAGACAGAATGTAAGGACTGCTGGTGATTTCTGCTGTTCGGACCATCAGCAGGATGTGTCCATAGCAGGCTCAGCACCTCTCAAAGATCTGAAGCCTCCTGAGCCCGTTCTGCTCCAGTGAATCCACAGATAAATGGGGAACTAAAGTTGCCGTTATAGGTGCTGTGTAAGAAGCAAGGTGGCATGCTCTGCATGTATAGGTTGCTTTTACAGAGAATACAGTAAAAATTATGTATCTCCTTTTCACAGTCCTCACTGTGTATGTGCTATGCAGCAATTTTCTCATATTTCTCTTCAAACAGCCTTATGAATGCTCATAAAATACTAATTCCTCCAGAACTTGTTTGCTTTACACCTCACCATAGTCTTTTTCTTTAGTCTTGCATCTTTAACTTTGAAGAATTCGTATTTTTGTCATTTTCCATTTAATGGTACAATGTGCACAGTTAAGATCCCCAAACTAATCCCTTGCTAGGAAAGTGTTCTCAGCCAATCAGGTGGATTTTTTTTAAAAATTATTTCTTTAGTTCCTAAATTTCTTCAGGACCTGTACATTTATTTGTGAAAATTGTGTGACAACGTAAATGAAAGGAAATGGACGGCAAAATTTCCTTTGCCAACTACCTGCCTTGAAATTAGATTTTAGAAACACGTATACTGATATTTATAAAGTATCAGAGCTTGTCAGTATATCAAGAGCAAGGACTCTCTCATGCTTTTAAGTCTCAGTATAGATGTAGGGGAAAAGGTCTGTGAAATTTTCTTCTAGTAAGAAAAGCTTTTGTGGTAACAGAACTTAGCGATACTATTTTTGTATGTTTGACATAACCATTCATTGCTGGGCTTTTTAGTTGTGAATAATACAAACATTTTAGACATCCAGGAAATACCTCTGTACTTTTTCATCCCAGTACGTAATCCTTGTCATTGCCAAATACACTGGGTTTTCTGTAAACAAATCCAGGTGACACAGGCACTGATGTGCATCATAACAGCTGAGGAAGAGTCAGAATGGAGGAAAATAGCCTGAACTTGCTGTCACTGAAGTAACGACATAATTCTTACCTTGGGCCAAAGGCAGGGTTTGGGAAGAAGGCTGATTTGTCAGAGCTTATCTTGAGCAGGCAGGACTTGGGGTGCATTGAGTGCAGAGTTTACCTGGTTGTTTTCCCTGAATTACTGTACCTATCAAGTCCCTTGAGAGTAGTGTCACTCCTTTTTTTTCTTGGTACATGTGTTCTTGAATGACATGCAAAGGTTTCAGAAAGTAAAAGAACATGTAAACACAATAGAAAATCTCACTGTCATATTTGCCAAGTTACTTTATTTAGCTCATGCTTACAGACAAAATTGGGTACCAGAAAAGAGACACTGCATCCCACATTACCAGTTGCACTCCAGCTTCCAAGGAAAAATTTTGTCAGTAGCCTTTAGTAATATTTGGACCAAAAATACACAGCTCTGCAGCTTTCAGCATTTTGTACCATGCAGAATGCAGCCTCTCTCACAGGTCCTCTGTTTCTGGAATGGTGTTGGATTCCACAGGCTGAATGAACACTACAGGGATATTCTCGGATGTCCATCCTTTGGGAGTCCTGTTGAAGGATCTTCTGGCAGCAAGAGGGTTTGCAAGGATCATGAATCTGGGATCGTTTAGCATCAGCATATTGTAATCTGGTACCTTGAATTTAACCAGCTTTGATGCTCTCTCAAAACCACCAAAGGGAGTGGCAACTCTGTAGATATCAGAGAAATAAAAGTTAAATGTGATTTTAAATACACTTGTTTTCTTTTCCTCCCAAGCTGAAAAGAACAGATTTTTGTTCCAGTTTCTTGTTTACATTTTCAAGCTTTGGAGAAAAGCATTCTGTTTGTTTTTCTGGGAAATTCTCTTTAAGATCTGATTAATTTCCCCTTAGATAAAGCTTGCAGCCTTTTTAAAAATTCAAGTGGATGGAAAAGCCGAGAGAAAAAGATGTTGCAAGCAAACCCTGTATTTGGTGAGTCACAGTTACTAAACTAAATTTGTGTGTGATAAGTTGGTAAGTTTCAAACTGTAGCTCAACACATTCTCTCTAGCAAGTAGTTAGTTCAGAAAGTTCTCACCCCATTTTCTCCTCTCCTCAGCTGCTTGTTCCTCCCCCTACGCTGTGTTTCAGCACCATATTGTCGTACCAGTTAGAATGTATGTGGGTTGTGCTATGAGCTTGAGTCACTTCTGTCATCTGGGTTAAACAAAGGCCCTTCAAAACAGATGAGCACTTCAAAATCCGAATTATTTCACCAATCTGGTTTATATCAGTATGCTCGAACAATTGGAGCAATACAAGTGAGGAGGAGTGGAGCTCAATGAGTGAAGCAGAAAAGAACAGCCAAAGACAACAGGCTCTGGAAAGGAGGGAATGGGTGAGGACTTGATACACCAGCTTTGTTTCTGAAGAAAGTGTTTATGTAACTAAACCTTGAAACACTGTTCAGCCAGCATTTTTCATGTTATTTAAATGTAAATTTTCCTTCAGGCAGTAAGCCTGAGAAACTGAAAGATAAGGAATACTAAAATGGAATTGACTTTTACATGCATTGGCAAATACTTTAAAACAACAGTATTTCCAAGTACCTCCCCTGATCTTCTGTGTATGCAGGTTTCAGACTGAAAAAAAACCCTTGAGTTTTCCTGTCACTTCTTCCAGCATCCTTTGTACAAACAAACAGACTATGGTATGTGCTCTGCATTTTGATCAGCTGCATAACTTTGCTGGGATATATTCTGGCCAGTGAAGAGTGTCAGATTTTTAAACTGCATGAGAGCACCTGATTTCTGCAAAACCAGACATGTAATGGCATGGGAAAATGAATTTTTGTTGAAATAGAATTTCACCAGCCTTGGTGTATTTTGTGTGTGGTACAGAACAACAGATCTGATGGAATATATTTCCAGTGGCTCCAGGTATTATAGGAGAAGCCCAGAGAAATTAATACCTACAGAAACTGAAAGAGATAATTTGAAGATCTCTCTAGGATTTTCAGCAGGATAAAACCCCTAAGTTTTGTACTAAGAATTAAGTACACATACACAAAAAGAAGAGATTAGTTCAGAAAAATGAATCTGTGACATGAAAGAAATAGTGCTGCTCTGTCATTACATGGATGATTCACTGCATTTTGGTATGAGTAGCATTTGTTGAAGGGGATGCTGTTAACACCAAAGCATCAATCCTGGGAGATATAAAAAACATTCAAGCTCTGGGCATGCACCCTCACTGAGAGAAGAACACTGCTTTGGATTAAGCTCTAAAAATGTGTCTCAAATGCTGATAAGACAAGATGTTGCAGCAGCAGCAGCCAGTCCAGGCATTAAACTCTCTTGAGGTCAAAGGAAATTGTTTATCCAAAGTTGGTATTGAGCCTGTGGTATTAAGCTTCTCTTGTGGAGCTGTCTTCTAGGTCACAATGTCAAAATGGATACCGTATGATACCGATTAAAAATAATTGCTTGGTAATTGGCACGGAGTGAATGTAGTGATCTACATCTCACCAGATAATAAATATTATTTTAATTGCTGCCCTAATTATGATACACATTCTTACATTGTTGTGATGTTTAATTATCATTTATGTGTATATTAAAGGGATAATCAAAATAAACAGAATTATAATAGTTGTATAAATGGCAAAACAATTCTGTTGTCTAAAACATCCTCTTTGTAGTATTTATGGGTTTTAAATAGAACATATTCCTGTATGTAACAGAAACAGGAGGGCTTTCTTTGGAAAGTCAAGTATCTTTTGTGGCAAAATACCCCCCTGTAGTTGCTACACAAAATCTGGCCTCAGAGAACTCTGCGTTCCTGCCTTATAGACAGGGGCATATAATGATTGACAGAAAGGAGAGTACAGTAATTGGCTAAGAGATGTTGGTTTTCCTTGTGCAGCAGTAAATATATTCTTGTGAGCAATAACTTGTCTGACAACATGGTGTTGTAATGACCTCTGTTGTGTGCACATCAGTTGTGTTACCTGAGCTCTGATTCATTGTATAGAAGCCTAAGTCTCATGCCTAAAAAATTCCAGTAGTCATTGCTCATAAGGGCAGAAACGTTGGTTCAGGGCCATAGGAAATAGCACCAGGAAGTGTAACAGATTGTTTAATATTCACTTTGCATATTCCTAAAAAGTAGGTGCTTGATTTAACAACAGCAGGCACAATCATGTTTATTTTGACCTGTAATTTTAACAGGATTTCTTTTTTACCCTTAGTCTTTCATATTGAACATTATATTGTCTCAACATAGGAGACTGCTTGTAGCTAATGATTTGGGAAAGTCTGGAGAAATGTTTTAACTGCATTAGATAAGCACCTTTGGTTACATAATCACAAAAAATGTGAGTTTCACATTTTAAAATGGATCATCATTCATAGAAGATTTTGTTTATCGTTAATTCTGTGGAAAAAAAATGAGACACAGGAGCAAAGAATTTGACCCTGCAAAATTCTCGGAACTTCACGGGAGCTTAGTGCAGGAGCTAATGCTAATTTCACAGAGATATGTGGGTGCTGAGGAGCTGCCAGCTCCCACTAATCTCACATCGCTTCAAGTTAGCACCCAAAATTCCTGTGAGACTCTGGATCTTAGCATTTTATAATAGACTTCAGAATCCATAAATCAATGAAAACAGAGCCCAGTCCAGATGGATTGAATTCCTGTAGTGCTTTTGAAAGGGTAGTCTTTGGGAATTGAGAAAGCTGAGCAGAATTTATCTGGTAGGAGAGGTAGAACTAGTCTGACTTGCTTGTCCTATGTGAGTAAGATGTGGTTGTATGTTACTCATAATCCTACCTTTGACATTTTATCCAGCTTCAAGAAAGCAGATGGAATAAAGGTACTAATTTAAGTAATATTATAAATTCCTTAGCAAATGCAGATTAATGCTGCTTTCCCACAGATTCATTACTTGGTGCTTCCACTCTGGTAAAAGAGACAAGGAATTTTGTCACAAGTAAATGCTTCTTCAAGCATAATAGGAATGAATCTCCAAGAGAAGACAGATGGCAGGTCTGTTCTGCTGCTTTTCTCTGCTGGCATAGATTGGTTTTATCTCTGAGGAGGAGAAAGAACAGCCTGGTGTGCACGGTGTGTTCAGGGCCTCTCTGAACCCCACTGCCCCTGCCCAGTGCTGTGCTGTCAGAGCAGTGCTGCCGGTCTCACAGACAGCCCTGCCTCACAGCACAAACCCTCCTAACATTTGCTGGCACGGCTCCTCTGCAAGGTCCCTGCAGCTTAAAATGAATACTAGACTCAAAAAAATACCTCTATGAATTCCTTATTTGTTTTTAAAAAATTCCTTAGTCTTATAAAAATTGCACTGCTGCAGGGTCCAGAGTCACCTCTTCACTGCCAGACAGTGGGGAAAAAAATCTGGATGCTTTTAAACTGTGAATGTGTGCTTCAGTTCCAACACATCAGACCTCCCTACCTGCTCAGGTTGTGCTGCTTTTCCAGTTTCTTGTGTAACAAAGAAAGCTGAAAGGAGCCTGAAATGGTTTGTAAAATCTGAGTGCCACTTCAACAGATGCCAGTGGATGAACCGGGAAGGATCTCAGGCCCATTTTTCCTTGGGAATCCTATGGCTCACACTTGCTGTTAACCACACCCCTCCTGATTAATGGTGACTGTAGCAGTGCTTCGTCGGAGAACAAACACAATGGCACTTTACTGGATGATGAAGCAGGATGGAAAGCCTAGATGGATACCCTCGCAGATAACAAAATGGTGCCATTATATCACATTTTAATTGTTTAATACAGTATCATTTGCTTTCTCTCCAAGACTGCAATTAAGCAAGCCAAGGATGATGTGACCTAGATGCAGATAATGACTTAGGATCTAGACACAGAAGTCCGGTTAGTCTTCTGTTGGATAGCTTGGCATGGCAGTATGCTGTTTTAAATCCTGTCATCAAACACTCTCCTGTGCATTTTTAGGAGTGTCGATGTCTAATTCATGGCTGTAAAATTCTCTGCAAGAGACGAGTATCTTGAATTTTAATTTTTCAAATTCTCAATTTCTTTTCGAATCTGCTAGAAAACATAAGTCTGACTGTAACATGTAACAGCTTTTCTAGGGCCACCACGCATCCTTTTCCACTGGATATCAGGCTTTTTCCATGAGAAGGAGTGTCACAGTGGATTATGTTTATATATTTTTTGGTTTGAATTTTACTAGTTTCACAGCCTGGATCTGGATTTATGTGCCAAATTTTAGTTTTTTATAGCAGTTACAAGGGAGAATATTGATTTTTCCCTTATAAGAATGCACATATGTTCAAGAAATTCAGACTGTGGTGAGCCACAGTTCTGCTATGTCATACATAGAAAAATTTCACATAGAAAGAAATCCAAATAGCTAGTGTTGTAAAGAAGGCAGCTAACAGAATGTGGGGCCACAGAGACAGCCTTAAAATCCACAAAGAAGCCATCAGACACCATCTCAAGACATGAATCCCTGTTAATGGAGTCTCTGTGCCCTGTCTGATACTGTCCTTCACAATAATGAGTAGCACCTCTTGTGAGAGGGAGAACTGATTCTGTCTCCATGTATTTGTACCTTTAGCATTTTTTCTTGGGCTCTTTTTTTTTTCTTTTTTTAGGTTACAATAAACGCAGTACATAAACTGTGCTGTTACTGTTCTGATGTTGGCAGCTGTGGCACATCTCTGACTTGCATTTGCTATTTTGTCTGCTGAAAAGAGTGTGCCACACAGACTCAGTTATTAACATGGCAGTGTATATTGCTGCTAGGAAATCAGAACTAATGCAGTGTCTGCAGTGCCAATTTTGATGTTGAATTGTGTAATGTTTTAGTCCTTGCACTCATAGTTGAAGCCCACAGCAACATCAGGAACACAAGTGATATTTGTGGTATTTTTCTCCAAGTTTGTATTGCCATGAACAATTTTGTTTTTCAATAGACTGCTGTCTGGCCTTTTGAGGAGGGGTTTTGGTTTGGCTCAGCTGTCTAGAACTCAGCAGGGTTGTCCATTACTTCAGTAAATAAAAATAGTGTATGTGGAATGAAAGAAAGCAGAAGACATGAGTAAGAATTTGCTTTAAAGCTTTAAAAAACCAGTGTTGTCCATATAGCTAGAAGTTCTACTGAAAGCCATGATACACTAGTTATTATGTTAGTAAAACAATATTTAATCTGTTAATTTGTTGCTGAAGGTTGTCAAATATATAAAAGAAATGTTATACTGCAATAAAACAGGAAATCTTCTAGCTATTTAGTGTGAGGGACTGGTTGTGGGATAAAGGTCATTGCACCATCATTGCCTAAAACAAAGCAATGTGAGTTGTATTAAAAAATAAATAGAAAAAGAGTACTTGGCATTTTTACAACTTAGAAACAAAGTTTTGACTGAGAGATCTGACAATACCACACCTACTGAAGTCAACAACAGGCATACTGAAAGGAATTTGAAGCTCATATTTCCCATTTATTGAGTACACTGAATCACAGAATCATAGAGTGTTTTGGGTTGCAAGGACCTTTAAAGATGATTTAGTTCCAACCCGCCTGTCATGGGCAGGGAGACCTTTCAGTAGACCAGGTTGCTCAGAGCTCCATCCAGCCTGGCCTTGAACGCCTCCAGCAATGGGCATCCACAGCTTATCTGGGCACTGGATTCTGATACTTTCTTTCTTTCAATATTTTTAGCAATTTAACTTCTGTTCCTAGTTCTACAGTTTGAATTTGGGCCCATCCTTTAGAGCTAGACTAATTTGCTCCTTAATGTTCTTGTTTACTGCTTATAATCTCTGGGTGTGTTCATGTTTATGCATACACTTGCAAACACAGGTGATAGGGTTTTTAAAGCTGGTGGAAACATTTTATTTCATAGTAATTTTCCTTTTGTCAGTAAAATTCAGTGTTCATTAAGGATTACCTGTTAAAGCTCCTGTAGTCAGGCAGCTCTGGCTTTGCTTCAGGTGTAAAAAGTTTAGGATATAAAGCTTCCAGCAGTTCTGGATCATCCCTAATGGCTTCTATCCAGGGAGACTGGTAATACTTTGGCACAGCAGTAGTGTTGAACTTTTCAGGAGGAATTTCTTTCAGTGGTCCAGAATATCCTGCAACGTGATCAAGGTAAAATAATTATAATGATTCTTTGTGTTTTCTGCTTCCTTGCTACCATGCTGTGCAAGCAGGAACTAACACAGCAGAATTTCTCAGTGAGTTAAAATGAACAGTTGGGTCAAGTCATCAGGCCACAGCTACACAGAAACAGAGAAATGGCAGGGGAAATTTGTAGCCTTTTTGATAGATAACTGCTCCAAAGTATTCCAACTTCTTTTGAGACTAAGTTTATTTTGTATTTTTAATATATTTGTTTCTATTATAAGCATTTGTTTAAAACCAGAGACTATCTACATAGTCCTTGGGCTAAATTAACAAAAAGATTTTAAAAATATATTGTTGATTAAAAGTAAGATAATTCTACCTCTTTGAGTGAAATTTTCCACAAGTGCTTCTACATCTCAGTCTTTAAATGAATGCTATTTCAATCTATAAGCTTAAACCTCCCCGTGGCTTATCTAGTCCGACCAGACCTTTTTTGCCTAAAGAAGGGCTTGAAGATTTGTATCATGTCTTAGCAATGGAAACTACCTCTGTTTGCATTGTGTTTGGCCAAAGGATGCAGAGAGCCTCAGCAGTCACCAGCAGAGCATGACTGACCTAGTTTACATGGACTGGAAAAGGTCTGCACAAAACATGCATTGAGTAATTCTGAACAAAGAATGAATTTGTAAAAACCACGGTCTGCTCATGGATAATTCATAAACAGGAAGAAGGGCTATATCACTGAATAAATTAATTAAAACAAATTAGCCTTCTCTAGTCTTTAAAGAATACAAAATAAGGTCTTCTTGTAACTCACTCCTTTAAATAAAGCCAACAGTATCCTCACAGTTAAGGATTTAAAAAAGAACAGTTTATGCAGCCAGAGGCAAATTCCTTTTAAAATTACTCCTCTCTAAAGGGTTCTAGCAAAACTTAGCGGCTTCAGATTTACATTTATGGATAATTAAACTACAATGAATAGCTTGCTGACTGTTAAGCAGGGTTTTGGAAACAATGGTTTGGCAAAGAAAAATCAATATATTAATGTGGTTTTAAATCAGAGGCTCTCTTTCTCACTTTTTTGTTTGTTTTTGTTTTTAAGACTTGTATATATAGGAGCAGTCTCTCTTGATATTAAGATATGTTTTCAGTTTAGAGAGAAGTAGTACAAAAGGTATGTCAGATCGTTTAAAAATGAACACAAGCAACTTAAAGCACCGCTTCACATTTCTGGGAGAAGTTCTGATTAGTTACCTGACTCAAATGTGTCTATTTCTAATGTTAGTCCATTAACAAATTCTTGTTGAAGATATTGCCTTAAAAATGGTTATTTCTTTGCTGTGCAATGAGACTGAAGGTGTTTAGTGTCTGCAGACTCACATATTACCTGGGGCAATGTTGTCAGGGTGTGGAGGGCTCCGGGGGTCAGGTGTGTTGGGAGGTGTCATTGGGGCATGCTGGGGGATTCCTTCCACACTGAGGCCGTCCATCCTGGCACTCTGGATGGGCTCTCCACGCTGCATTCAGACAGAAAGAAGCACTTCAGACATGGGATTCTCTGGGGAGGCTGCTCTAGTGCTCTGATCTACAGGCCAGATCTGATTCCCAGCATGTACAGTACTAAAGCACACTGTCCTGCTGTTTGGTAGAGTATTCCCTTCACACTTAAATTGTCTAAGTAACCAAAAATGAGCATTTTTTTAGTCACTAGATATTGGAAGCTGTTCTGTGCCAGACAGAGTACTCATGCTACCCAAAGGGTCAACAAATCTGGCAAGTTTGAGCCCTTTGAGTTTCAAAGCATTGATTCTTCAAAGCATCTCTTCCCATATTAGTTGAAAACTCACTGCATTTGTTGAACTGCTTTTATTTGGGACTGTCTTTTCCTTTATTTGTAGTAGAAATAACAACTTCAGTGCAGGTCACTTTCTGGAGATTCATGATATGTTGTTATTTTCCACCCTCCTATTGGGATATTGGTTCTAAGGAAACATCTGAAGGCTTAATCATTGTTGCATAAATATAGAATTAGAGTCTCATAAGAAGTCAGCATCTTATTTTAGCCATGACACATAGGCTAAAAGCAATTTAAATACAGACTGGTTTAGAGTAAGAGTTTCTTGAAGTAGGAAAGCAAACAAATAATACTTGTTTAAACTTGAAACAACAACAAAAATAGATCAAGGCAGAATGTTTTCTATTCATCCTGAAGTATGTTAGAAAGATTAACTTTGGCAGGCAGAATCCTAAATATGATGCAGACACCTCCAGCAGTGCTAAATAGACACTTAGGAGAGGGAATAGGAGCCAGAGGCATTGTTTTTTCATGTGTTGGAATGTCATGCTGACTGTAAACCATGTGTACTCTGTGGTTTTGGGGGGAAAAAGTGGACTAGAGGGAAATGGATCTGTCAGACTGTAGCAAAATCATGGAATTGCATACAGAATTCTGACAAGTTTGATGGTATGCTCAGAATTTATCTGTGTAGCTTCTAATACTCAGTTGAGGGAGAAATTGGGGGGACAGTATTCATAGACGGGCTTTTAAATAACAGTGTTTAATAATAGCCTTGGGTGCTCAGTGGAGTTATTCAGATTTTTATATGGGATTTCTTTTGTGCAGATTTATCAAAGCTCAAACTTGATCCCATTTTATCCCAGTGTAATTTAAATTCTGTTGAGGAAGTGATCAAAGATGTTGGCAATATCTATACCATATAAAAAGAAATGTAACTTTATTTTCTTATTTGTCTACAGGATCTCATTTAATAAAATACAATTGGCTCACTTCTTCTTAGCCTCATTCTAGGATTTTGCTTTTATTTTTCCTGAAACTACAAGTAAATCATACACAATGCGTATCATGTGCACCAAAGGAACATGATGTAGAATCATTAAGAAGTCATTACAAAGTACTCACATTTCTTGGCTTGTTTGCCACATAATGATAATTTTCATATGTGTATTTGTCAGATCTCCGCTGGCGTCGCTTGAAGAGCCTGGCCCCTCTGTTGCTGAGTGTCGACAATTCCTCCACCATGATATCTCTGGGTGTGCTGACCTTTTTTCCAAGGTTCAGGCTGGGTGAGACTGCAATGCAATGGTAAGTACAAACTTCTGTTTGTCTTAAATGGCTGATATTCCATGCTCTATACCTGAAATCCAACAACTTGTTAATGCATATTTGCCCAACACATAGCACAGTGTCGCATGGTGTTAGTGAAATTAGGCCTTCTTCCAGAATTTTGGAGGAGATTATTGAGCACCACAAACCTGTATTTTTAACGATAAGCACCTCAAGCTCCAAATTAACTGCTATCAACTTCAGGTCTATAGTGTCCTACACATTATATTAATAGCAGGCTAGTAAAAACTGGCATCTGCTGAAACGAGGAACAAAATTCCTTCTTTTGGATCATCAAACCTTCAGTTAACTTTCTGTGTCCTGTATTGGAGAGATAAGAGAGAACCCCTTTTAAACATAGCTACCAGTCTCTATTAAATACTACTGTTAAGCTAACTTTCAAAATAAGGCTCAAGGTGTGGAAAACGAGAGTCCTAGCAAAGAATTACAACATGCTTCTAGAAACTGATTAATTTATGACCTTTTGGGTTTTATTCTCTCTAAGAGGAAACTGAAGTACATTTCTTTATTCACTACTTGGGTAAAATTTCTTCTGTGTCTTTATCCACATCCTGTGGAATTTGAAAAGGAGAATGCATAAGCGAGAGAAGGGGAGATCAATCAGGATTGTAAACAAAGAATTCTGAATGTCAGAATTCTTATTGTCATCTTCATGGTGGTGTTCTGGAAGCTGGGATGCTGGTGGCACTGAGCAAGCTATTGCTTAGTGACTGAACTCTCACTGAATGTCCTCAACCTAGAGGTAAAACTTAAACCTTAGAATACAGAAAACTAAACACTGAAGAAACTATTTTCTATTTATTTGTTTTTGCTTAGAACATTGCAGAATTTAGGAAATATAACAATAATAGGCTTCACATATTCTTATGGTCTCCAGGATTATAAATTCTGAACTTTAATACATTAAAATGAAATGAGGACAAATTATACATAATACGTGTCCTGCTATCGGAGTAAGCAGACAGCAGGCCCAGTTTAAAATGAACATTACAAATTAATTAGCTGCAGAAGGTACCTAATGCCAAAGTCAATATTGCATATGAAGGGTTTTATTTTGAGTAAATTTCATGTTCAACCTGGCATGTGTTTCCTAGTAACTTTATGTTGGAAAAACAATGTGATGTGCTAACATTTAGGAAAACTTAATGCAGACAGGTATATTAAATATTTAGCTGAAGCTGGATGGACAAGAGTTTTCCACGTAGTCAATCAAACAAGTAGATGGGCCCTGGAGTGCATCCCTGTTGATCCATATCTGTCCATACCAATTTCAATTGAATGCTTGCAGTGGATTTCAGTGAAACAAGAGCAAATTAACTAGATCATGAGCTGGATTTAGGATCTGCTTTAAAAATAGTGTGTGCAAAGAATCCTAACGACCTCCTGTTATTTAAGAGGTAGTTACAAAACAGAGAGTTCTTAACATGGAAGAAAATGGCTCAGCTTGCCCAGTGTATCCCTATCAGTGGCTGATAGTGGTGAGGTTTTGGCTCTGACATGGAGTAAATGTACTGGTTATTAGCCCGTGGCCTGAAATTTAGACCTTTAGACTATATTTTGATTTTATCGTTTCTCAAAATGACTGCACAGGTAGAGACTGCTGGATAGTTTTATATTACTAAGAAGAAAGACATTCACCCCACAAATCAGCAACATTTTCACATAGGAAAGCTTTTGTTGTTTGTACACAGAATGGGGAGCGTGCACATCCTCAGAGACTGGGGAGCCAAGGCAGTTGCAGGGCTCTGCCCAAAGCGCTTGGGATTCTTCTAGGACACTCTGGGAGCTAGCTATTTTGGGCCTTGCTGTTCCCTTACATACACACTGTTCTTGTTAATGTTAACTGAAGGCTCCAAGCTACTTTGTAACCCATAGTTGTGTACTGTCGTGTATCCAGGCAGCATCCCAAAATCATAAGTATAAAAGTTCATTTGAATTCCTTGCCAACAAAAATCTAATCATCTGTCTAGCTTTATGATGTGTCTAGGGATAGTTTCAGTGTCGGTGCAGATAAGGTGGTGGACAATGAGAGAAGGAAGACATTTCTATCATCCCCTAGGGTGATAGAAAGAGGACATGAATGTCATAGATGGACATAGTAACACAATATTGAAAGTCTAATTCATAGTTTATTCGTAATCTTAACCTTTTAGCTTCATTTCTTTCATTTGCTCCTGTTCCCTTCTTGTCCTGTGCTTAAAATCACAGCAGACTGTATTTAAATATGATTTATATAGTCCCTCCTGCACTCACTGCCTAATATTCTTTTAATCCTTCTGTTTACAGTCTTCTAAATACCTTAATCTGGACTATAAACTTTAATAATAAATATTAGAAAGTGTGTTTGTTGTAGTATAAGAAATAAGATTTTTTTAACTGTATCAGGAAAGACAGTTAATCATGTAGATACTGAAGAATACATATAAGAAGTAATATAGAACTGGATGTGGGATTTAAGTGATAAACTCCAAGGGCTTCCTTAAACATACATATTTATATACATCCAAGTTTATCTTTACCAAGTAGTCTTAGAAATGTTCTGATTAGTCCAAGTCTGCCAGTGACAAACCAAGGGCTTGAGGAGGTCGCTGTATGCACCCACTGATTTACTCATGCAGTTTCTCTTTGAGACTGCAAGGTTTACAGTTGGTGTCTATTCCTGAAGCATTGTATGATGTGTCCACTTTTTCTAAAAAGTGGGACAAAGTCATGTCCCACAAGCCAACAGCAGAGAGGGACTTTCAGTCTTCACTGGTCTTGCCCAGAGATTGGTGATCAGACGCTGGCAAAAACTTGGCTGGTTTTGGAGTTTACCAACAACTGTTTCTGCTATGAATATCTTTTAAGAAGGAAGTGGAGAGTCACTGTTTACCTGGAAGCATTATAAAAAAAGGGTCTGAAATAAAAATGGAGTAGGAACGCTTACACCATTTCAAGGTGCTAGGGTTTATGTAACAGAGGCTTCTGTTATTGTGTGCCTGTGTTAGCAGTGGAGAGTTTCACAGGGCTGTGAGACTGCCTGGAACTGTAAATTTCATTTTGATGTAATTACCAGTTGCAGGACTGTCATTAGAAATAGTGATTCCAAGCCCAGAAAAACAGCAGTTCACCTTCTAGATCTCAAATTAAGCTCATGGAATTAACAATTCAGGGCAAAACAAAATGCCAAAAATTATTTAAGCTGAATCTAGCCAATTAAATGCCATGTTTCTCCTTGGTTTTTCCAAGGCTTGTTCAGATTTCGTCCCAAAGAACTGGCTTATACTTTGTGTCACCACAGCTTTGGTTATCCTTCTGTTTTCTATCTAGCTTCACTGAGCTTGTAGAGTTATAAATTTCAGTCTCTTCTCACACTCATTTCATGGACTTCCATTTTTTTAAAGATATAAATATCTCAAGCATCCAAAGAAGAAGCAAAAATAGAATTTTTCTAGGAGTTAGAATTGCCTTCAGTGGCCACATATCACAGCATATCTTGCAGGATAAGCTGCCATAACTATGAGTATGAATCTTGACAGCAAATCTGATAATACGTAAATAATAAAAGGGAAGATTATGTGAGGCAAATGTTAAGCATCAGCACAGATTATCCAAATACGCCAATGATTTCAAAGGCTGTATGCTACATTTATTATTATTGCTATGAATAGTAGCAACATTTACTATGTGAAATGCCTGGTTCCAAACAAACATATGAAAGACTTTTTTTTCCCTTTTGCCCTGAAGAGCTTACAAGCTGTTTCAGGCACATGTAGTGCTTGGGTTTACAATACCAAAAAGAAATGGGGTTGTAATGAAATCTGGAAGGACAGACTGGCTTTCAGATTTGAATGCATGTTCAGAGGAGAATTGAAATAGGAAAGAGGTATTTGTTTAGGAATAGAAACTTCAGGGAAAAACCTCTGGAAGTATCAGAAGGGGTAGGACCAGGCAAACTTGGAGCTTCTTGTTCTAAAAATTCTTAAATCTCTCACAATACTCTTCATGCAATCACAATGGTCATCAAGTGAGTGCAGAATCCATCCACAAGTTCTTTGAAACAAAAGCCCACTGGAAAGATTTTGAAAACTTCAGTGTTCAGTATTTCATCCCATGAAAATGGTATAACTTTCATAAATTCTAAATATTAATGGAGCTCCCTGCATTAATATATGGGGTGCTTATCACTTTTAGAAAATTGATCTTTTATGTAGATGGTAAAAAAGGCTTCATGGGCAGGATTGGAAGGCTCTCCAAAAGCATCCAGCACATGCCTAATGAAAGCCAAGCAGATTTGTATTCCCAACAAAGTTAATTGCTTCTTAAGGTGTCATGCTAGAAGCATAACTTCAAGAACCTGTTTTAGAAAATCAAACAACCTTCCAATAAGTGCCTGCATTTTCATCAGTGCAACTACAGAGAAGTAAAATTTCTGTCAAATAAGATTAATTGGTGGCTGTGCATTAGAGAGAATGCCAAATGATAGTAAAATGTGTTAGTTACAAAGACAAGATTTGAGAGGAACAGAGATGTAAACATTTGTTTCAAAATTTTTTATCATTTATATAAAAAAGCAGAGTGAAACAGAGCAGAAAAAAAAAGAGGGTACAGATCATTATGTTTCTTAGATGATAGCCTTTTAATGTAGAATGAAGTCATGTTATTAACCCCAAATACTGTTCTGAAAGGCTATCCTAGCAGAATGTACATCAGCTGTTAGATTACTTCATTCCTCCACAGCAGTTGTTCATCTGAAAATAGCTTTCAAATGAAAAGAGGCGACTACAAAAGGATTAGTTACCATAGGCAGCATGATACTCCCACAAGATTATTTATGGCAAAACACCCAGAGACAAAGCTGTAAGAGAGTTAAACTCTATGATTAAAAAAATGTATTAGGGAGGGCTAGAGGACATTGCATATGCAGTAAGCTGGGTGCTATACCATTGCTGTGTATTTCATCCATAATGGCTGATGCTTGCTCTTTCCTCTCTTTGGCCAAGGCAGCATCTGATAACATTGTGATTTTCTGATACGACTTTTCCTTGCTGCAAAAAAACAACACATTTTTATATTGTTGAGCCAGCGTGCGCAGTTTGGCCAACTTTCATTTACAACAGCCTGTTTAGAATGGCTGAACAGTGAAGTCAGGGGTTTCTGACTAAGAAATACTGCACTGCAAAATGCACGGGCAGCTCTTGCTTGCAGACAGATGTTAGGACATGTTTTGATAGATAGAAGATTCAAAGGAATGGACTTTGAGTTGGTTACATAAATTTTTCAGCAAAAATCAGTGTCAGTGGTATAGGCCTTCTCACATCTACACATCTCTATATTACAAGATGTAAATTCCTACCTAATTTTAATATTGGTTTATGTTTTCAGAAATGTTACATTTTGAAATTTTTTAATCTAATAAAGAATCTGAGGAATGAAACTAGTTCTTCTGGCATCTTTAAAGAAGCTGCATTTCTGACTAAGTAAAAATATAAACATCTTTTAAGTTGCAGAGTCAAGAGGTTACATAAATGTCTTGTATATGACAGTTTGTAGGACAGACAATGTCAAAACATTTCAGGAAACAATACACTTACCCTACTGTTTTGTTGTGCGGATAAAAAGCGATGTCAACCCTTTAGCTGAGGCTTCAGAAGTTAGTTATGCATGGGGATGACCTGCCTGGTCCTGGGTGGTTTGTACCCTTGTGCTGGGATCTGCATGGTACCTAGTACTGAGACAAACTGGGGGGCTGATCCTCTCCAAAGGGGTTGGCATCCAGCTGACATCAACCAGTTATATATAGAATCAAACACTCCAGCCACTCATATCTTCCTGGCAAAAGAAGAGAACAGAAAAGATTCAACTGCACCCACAACAAAGAGAGGGTCCTTTCAGACCTTACTGAAAATTTGATGGAATGCCCCCCTCGTACTTGTACAGATCATCTCCTCATCTTCTCATCACCCCTGAGAATTCAAATCTGTGTGTTATAATCAGGAAGGAGACATTTAAAAATAAGGCGTTAAGTGTATAGATAGGCAAGACTATAGTGGATGAGAACGGCATGGGCTAATCCTTCAGTGAAAGATGAAACTGTGCTTCTGTAGGGGCTGATGGCTGATATACAGAGGCTGCTCTGGAAAAGAAATGAGACTTTCTTCAGCATTATATGTGCTAGGGAGTAATTACTCAACAAGCACACGCCTCATAAACTGTTACTCAAAATCCCTTCACTTTCTTTGAGCTTTAGGGACAAAAAAACCTTCAGCAATTTGCAGTTCACTAATATCCAGCATCCAGGACAGTGTTGTGTCCGTTCATCAAAGAAATGTATGATTTGTAGCCCACAGATATTTCAAGACAGCGATCGACCGACTTTGGACAGAATAAAACAGTGGCAGAAGGGAACATTCCCCCTTTGCCCTCCTGTCTGAATGTAGCTAGATGAATTTTGGGGCAGTAAAAGTAAGGTGAAGTTCTTGTATTTCTGATCTGGATTTGAGTTTGTTCTAGGAAGTTCCTTTTTTTTATGGAAAACTATGGTCTTATTCAGCTTGGAGGATTGATCAGAAAATTACATGTATCCTGATATGACAGGAGAATGGAATTCTGACTGTAAAGGGAATCTGGAGAGTAATAAAATAAGCCAACTCAATGTAAAGACCTTTTCCAGAAAGAAGCATTTTGAGACAGATAAAATGTATGTGTCTGATCCAATGTCCTGAAAGCTTGCCTGTCCAACTGAAAAAATGCATTATTTTTCCCTCAAGCTTTCTATTCCCTTTGCTTAGCTTTGCAAAACATATTTCTGAGATCCTGGCCATCTCTGCACCAAAGAAATGCTCATTTTAATCCTCACCATGCTGCTATTGCTGATTGGTGATTTTTTTCTAGCTTTTGTGCCTGGGTCAGACACTTAACAGTACTAACAAGCATAGTCACAGTCTTAGTTGAATCTTATCTATTCAACTAACAGCTTTGAATAATCTCAGTGGTTCACCACCAGCCTGTCAAATGGGATTGAAGGGAAGAATTTCAATGTTAAAATAGCCTGATAAATTGGGGGGGGGGGGGAGGGGGGGGCGAGGTTCAAATGCAATTCAGTAAAGCCAAATCCGAAAGCAATTATAAACTGGGCATTCATCTGATTAACACTGATTTAAATGTTTAATCCAGGAGGAAATATCAAGAGGCATCCCAAATGGGATAGTCTCATGTTTAGTCTATTCCAGTTCCCATTAACTAATTATTTGATACAATACAAAGTACATAAATTTTATTATTTTGAAGTTGAGCATTAAAAAAAACTTTGTAGAGCAGCTATCCTAGAATTTAATTTACTACTTAGTAGTATGTGAAGCTCTTGCTAGCAGCTGAAGTAGAAACAAGCATGTCATTGCAGCTGAAATAAAGAATGTGTATCTGTCATGACTACAAAACTAGAACTGATCCTGTTCAATGCTGCTTTCTTTTATAATGCTCAGAGAGGGTTAGGGCACCATAAAATACACCAAGTTGCTGAAACATCATTCATATATCCATGTGACTAGTAGAATGTTCATAATGATTTGTAAAAGCTAAGGAAGGCAAAAGAATTATGGTACCATGTGACATCATCACAAAAAATAACGCCTGCATGTCAATGAGAAGAAACTACTTTTTAGTGGCAAACTAGGATGTTTTGTCAGCCTGGTAACAAGGGCAATATTTTCTTGTCTTCTTCATTTAGGGCATTTTTATTTAATCAAGTAAGACTTTTCATTTGGGTCTGGTCTTTTCCAACATCTTGTGGATTCTTTCCCACCACACTGCTTCCTCTGAATTTCATAATTGACCAGAAAGAACGCCCAGACTGGCAAGTGGAAAAAGCCTGAACTATTTCTCCCTCCTTTTCCATCCTTTGCTTCTCCTCTCCTCTCCACAGAGGCAATTTAAATGCTGAATAAAGCCTCAGTTCTTAACAGGTGCTTTCAACCTGAAAAATTCAACCTGAGACTGTGACTGCCATATCTGCCTAACTTCATGCCATGAATTTAAATCAATGAACTATTCAGGCTGTTAATGTATGTGTAGTGTATAATTCACAATATGAGCAATACCTGTTCGTAAAAAGGGGGCTATAATTAGTAGACAATGGCAAAGTTGCTGTTCAATTAATGATGAAGCTGATGTTTCTGTATTCTGTGTCCATCTGGGCTTCAGACAGCAATTTACACGTATAACTTACTGTAAAATACCTGGCTGGAGCCAAATAATAAGTTAGATAGACATAAAGTGCCAACAGCTACTTTTAAAAATTAAACTGGTCCTTTTTTTGGAGATAAACTGCCAACAGTTGTTTTTTCAAACTAAACTGGCCCCCATAGATCTAAGTGTACTTATAATCTTGTTTTTACTTAAATTCTGAAACCAAGTGCTCTTGTTGTCATCAATTTTCCTGCAATATGTCTTGCAGTCTGACTGAGGCAGTGCAGTGTTCCCTATTTCCACTTCTAAATTCAAATATGTTTGAGTGAAAAAAAAAAACAAAACAGTATGGAGTTATCTGGAATATCCTTCTCTGCCTATGAAAAGTGTGGGAAAAGCCTTTTTTAAAAAATATGTCCAGTTTGAATTTTTGCTTATGGAATTTTTTTTTCTTTTTCAGATGAAAAATGAAGTATTCTAATTTCAATTATATGCTTCATTGGTACTTTTCCTGTATCTACATTGAGCAGACTGGCAAAAGATCATTGCATTTGAGGTATTGATGTATCCAATAATGTATAATCAATAATTTGATAGGTTTTTAAAAATATTGTTACTGTTGTCTTTCTGTTCAGGATCCAAAGAATATATTTTTTTATCTGAGATCCATAGGAAGACATTCTAAGATTTAGTATATGATTTAGTAATCTCATTATCCTCAAGTTTTTTTTAAAAAATGGGGTGGTTTATTTTGCAGGATTTACATTTACCACCTCAGACCCAGTAACAATTCACATAAAAGCCTGAGAAAAAAAGCCCTCTTGTTCTACCTGCATTGTCTGTAACAGAAGAAGACCTAAAGGAGGATGACAGATTAATATTGCCCTTGCTCGCAGGCTGGTTTAATTATCTTAGTTGTTAAATAACACTTCTCACTGAAATTCGTGGTTCAATAGGTACAGCTCATTGGAGACTTTGGTCTGTGTTTGACTGAAGTTAAATAATCCATAAAAATTAGGAGCATTTCTTCAGTGGCATTTTTTCTATGCTGTGGGATCTTTCTGCATTTAGTACAGACCCGTTGGAAATACATTTTCTGTGCAGAGGTGGGGATGGAGCTTTATTTTTGGAGGCAGGGTATTGCCCCTACTCTCCCTGAGAGAACTGGGCAAACTGCCTGCCCCAGCAGCCCAGGGATGGGGTGGTGGTGTGGGTATGGCTGTAATTCAGCCTACAAGGACAACAGATATGGGGTGACTCCTCAAGGTTTATTACTTACAGTTGTCTGACACTTTCATGCTTCATTTCCAGTTGAAATAGACATTTTAAGAAAACATAAAACCAACAGCCTGATTTAATCCTCAGGGCTAAGGCCACAAGCACCAGCCTGTGCTGTCAAAGACTTAATCAGAGCCAGCAGCTGGCCAGGGAGCTTTATTTCAGTATATGCATGTTCTGATGGTCACTGGTTGAAATCTCTTTCATTTCTGTGGGTGGTCCACCTCACTGTGAGCCTGACAGACTCTTCGGGATTGTTTTCATCTTCCATCAAAAGGATACAAGTCTTCTCCCTGCTTGCATCAACGTTGCAGTCTGACATTGTGTTACCAGCATGGCGAGTCCCTCAGTAAGGGGCTCTTAAAGAGAAGATCCTTTCTTCTTAAATATTGTAGGGCATGGACATCTTTCTGGCAGGTTGATATTTGTTTGGAGATAAACCCTTTTCATACTGCATTCAATTCCAAATTCTTTCTCCATACCTAGAGAATCTATTTAGATGCCTTTACCACAGGATTTGGATACCTGAGAATTTTATTTTGTTATTTTTGATGTGGTGCTGTGGTTTTAAAAGGAAGCATTCCAAATGAAACAGGAGTTCAAAGAAAAGACTGACTATTCTGCCAAGTTGTTGGGGAGTGCCAAATATCAAATTGGTAAAGTATCTTGGGGGTTTTGTTTTTGAAGATGAAGGGAGAAATTTTAGTCCAAAATACATTTCATAGTGGTTAAAGTACATAGAATGTTTTTAAAGTATTTGAAGGTGCAGATCCAAGGCAAACCTCACTGTATATCTGATTTTTATGAGCTCCACTGATACTATCAGATCAGTGGATTAGTTTCATGCTTATTTTCCTAACTTTGTATTGGCAAATCCAGCCATTCAGAATGAAAAACCATCTTCTGGACAATGGTTTATAAAGAATGTGTGATTTTAAGTGCATTGTGGGGGAAGTACGTAATAAATTTTGTCTGACATGTGCTTCAGACATCTTTTCAATTTTCTGAAAAGAAGCTGTTGGAAGACTCAAGTTCTTACGAATGCAGGAGCTGGAAATAAAAAAAAAAAAACAACTTTTAAACTTAAGATTTTTTTCTGACATCTTAATAGCATTGCTGTTCCTGACTCAGGAAAAAAAATACTTGCTGCCTTCATATGCATTGAATTCTTTTCTCTCTGTTAAGGCAGCTACAAGCTTGGCTTGTGATGCTGGCAGTACTCATGATGCAAGCATCTTGTTGATCTAACTTCTATAAACTAGGTGGTTTAAAACTACCTCAGAGAAGACAAGAGACTTTTGCTATGAGCAGGGTGATTTCCTTTATATGTGGTTTGTAGTTCATATGTTTGTTTTTAAGTCAGGACACTGTGAACTCTTCAAAATAAACAAAGAAGAAAGCAAAATGCCACCACTTAAGATCAGCTTTCAAATGATAAACAGTGGTAAATAAAGCTGAGAATAATGGGGGTGAGGGGAAATAATTTTTGGTTTAAAGAAAAATAAGCTCCTGATCCTACCAGCAAACACCTGTTCAATTTTATGTGTGTTTGGTCTACTGATTGCTGGGGGTTACAGCTCCAAAGCAAGACTGGACTAATTGAAGCATGAGTGCTTCAACAGAAGGGTGGCCTGAAAGAGCAAATAAAAGGTTGTAGAGCTAGAAACAAATTTGAACAGAAAGAAGAGTATTTAGACTATAATTTTTATATCCAAATATGAGTACCATCAAGCCCTGTGTTTGTTAAGTATGGTTTATATAGCTTTTCATGCTGAAATAATTTTAAATTAAACAAAAGTCTGCCAAGCTGAGAACACCATGTGAGTGTAAAGGCACAGAAGTTGAGATGGAGTTATGGCTAAGTAGGAACACTGTTGTGCACACACAGGAACTGTGCTGGCAGGAAATAGTCAATAAAATAGCCCAAGAAGAAATCAGCTGGCCAAGTGCTTTCACAGGAAAAAACTGGCAGGAAAATACCCTTATATTAAAAAAGAAAAAAACAACAGTACAAATAAGGTGGAAAAGCCACTTTGGTGTTTCCCTTTTTTCCCACACTTGAGAAAGAGAGCAGTTATCAACATTTGGTTCAAAAACAGGGGTTCTGGCTGCCAGCCAAAGGTAGTCCTGCTGTGAAAACATTTGTGACTGATGTAATACCTTATGGTAACCACTGCCTTCAGCACAAGGAGTGCTCTGCAGTAGGGTAACACAGTACCAGTTTTACTGCTGATGTGTTTCAGTTACTTTAAACACTTATTCCTGAGGCAGATCTATTAAAGAAGCATTTTCCAGTATTATTTCAGTTTCTTCCTCCATTGTTTCACCCTCTGTACAGGTCATCATCTTACCTGGGACCTCTGCATAGAACTTCAGTGGACTTCTGATTTGACAATCAGTATCAAGCTTCCTTTAGAATCTCAGGTTTCATTTATCACTTGCTCTAATTCTTTCCCCCAACCAATAAACTTACAGGGGTGTGATCTTATTCATGTGTATTTTTCGTTCTCCAGAAAGGACGACCTGCCTTCTTGTATAATAACAAACTTTATATAAAGAGTAATTGTATCCAGAGATCACCGTCTTCTGAAGTAGATTTTTTGCCTTTTGGTTTATTTGTGTTCCAGGCAGATTCTTTCGTCTAAATGAAGAATACAATCTAACATAATGACTTTTTTTGCAAGGCCCTAGACTGTATCAGCATCCACTTTATTATAACCACTAGGTGAAAAACATTTTTCTGTTGAGGAAAGTAGCTCCCACAGCCTAGAAGCCTCTGTCCATGCTTCCATGATGGAGAAAGGATGAAGAGACACCTCTCTTTGAAGAGTGGCAGCCTGCAGTAGCAGGGACGTGGATAATTTTGCATTCTTTTCTTAAGCCATTGCATAGGCCAAAATACAAGTTTGAGGGCTGGCCCCAGTGCCCCACAGACCACAGCTAAAAATCCCTTTTCTTGATGCAGACATGTGCACGAGTGCCTGATCCCATTTTCACAGGAAAAATAGAGAAAGTATGTAATACTTCTATGCTGCCCTGAGGAAAAATTTTGTGAACACACCTTCTAATCCCTTGAACTGAAGTAAGCCTGTCTTGGAAACTTCAGCACACTTCCAAGAGAAGTGTCACCCTAGGTAACAGTGGTTTCTTTCCAAGACACTTGTTCCTCTGGGTACAGTTGCTATTTGTAAGTGGTTCAGGCTAATGTCTCATAGTCTGCAGGAAACTTCAGTCCTGACACAGGGCAGCTGCATTAACTCGGCTTTATCCTTGGAGGTTTGGAGCAAGCCAGCTCTTGTATTCATTGCTGTCACTGAGTTTTAGGCCTACGTGTCACAGGGATGATACATTTCTTTTTGAGGCGGGAATATGTCATGCAGTGGATATTCTGGTGTTGGATGTAGTAATTTTTGATGGACATTTCACCATAAATTAGAATAAATTAGGGGGAATTGATTTGTGATTTAAAGCAGCAGATGTTTCCCTCAGTGGCAAAGCTTGTGTTTACTCCAGAGATGGCAAATCATGTCTCCTTTCAGAGACATGAAGCATATTTCAGTAAGTACATGTTACGTAACTTGTCCCACATTTCTTTCTCTTTTTAGTATCCCAGTGTTATGAAAAATTATGCTCCCATTAATCATTATAGCTGCTCGTATTTTTCTGTGAAAATAAATCACCGTCCTCTGCCCTTCCTGCACAGGAATATATTTAAATCAAAACAAGGATATGTCCACGATTGGTTCAGGGGAGGGAGTGTCAGCTAATGTGGCTTTGCTGCTGCAGAAGGGTGAAAGCAGGATTTATCTCTGTACTCAGTGGATTGCAATGCTGTATGGTAGTGTCACTTGCCAAATAAGATTTCCCCTTTAGCCCACGCAGAGCTCGCTTGAACGTCAGTGGAAACTGTGTGCACTCAGTGCGGCGAGACCTGCAGCTGAGTGCTGGGGGTAACATTGAACCCACTGCCTCTCTTGTTCTTCCTACACCTGAAAACATTTGGGTTGGAAAAGCTAGAAAGCACCTATACTACTGGGAGAAACCAGCAGGCCTTTAAATTCCTGATTTAGGTTGTCACCAGCTTTATTGAGACTGTTTTTAGAAAGCATTTAAATCTAGGTGTCCAAAATTGCATATGCAGCACCATATTCAGGCTACAGAGCAGGGGGCTGATTTTAAGACATGATGGGCATTTAGGCATTTACTGTTTTCAGGTCTCAGGGCTTCTGCAATGTCATTTTTATTTACATTCTTTGATCATGAATTTAGGAACTTACCTTACCCAACAGTGTAAATATAGAGGCTAGGCTATTTTTAGACTTCACAATGTGATACTGGGCAAAATGACTTTTGAAGCAGACACTGCTGGTTAGCAAACCACAAACTTGGTCCAACATTTTTCAGTAACTGTCTGTTTCTCTTTATTCAGGACATGTGAGGCCTTAGAGAGTAAGTTAAAGGCTGTAGATGTAGACGATTCTCAGGGAACAGATCCTCTGTTGGGAGGTCAGTTTGCTCTAGTGAATAGATCTGAGGAAAATTCACCCTTAGGACAGACTGAGCTTTCTTTGACAGTATATGTAAGATGTTAATTCTGTATTAGTTGTACCAGGAAAATTAGTTCCTTATTTGGCCTCTGAACAGAGAGAAATTTACTTTGGTCTTTTGGAAGAGCACATGCTGTATTTTGGAAAATGAATATAAAACACAAAAAAGACAGAAATTTTAGTGCAAAATGAATCAGTTTCATTCAGACAACTGAGTACTTAAGAATCAAGCTTTTCTACTGACCTGTTCAATTTTGGCTAAGAAAGTCAATTTTGTTACATAGTGAAGGTAGCAGAAATAAAGAAGTCATCCAAATAAACTCTGGTCATCTTCAGCTGACAGTCATGGGACCAAAGCAAGGGACGTCCCCCTTGCAACCATGCAATATTTGCTGACCTTGGCATTGGGCATCAGTTAACAACCAGGCTTGTGAGGCAGGGATGCCTGGATGTGTTTTAGAAGCTTTCAGGTATCATTTGTTTAATAAAGTCGTAGAATGATTATCTATTAGTAAGGGGATAGTTCTAGAGCTCTAAGTCTGCCTCTGGCATTTGTGAAGGTTCTTCTCTAGGTGTGTTTCACAGGCAGACCCAGTATTAGCAGAGAAGATGTAGGGTATACTGCTGTTGTGGTTTTTTCCAAATAATCAGAAATGAGATGTAGACCTCACTTCTAAGATTATAGTCTGGCTAAAGTTGTTTTCTGTTTGGTGTTTTCATTATCAAAGAAGGTTTGGAATTTCTCTCTTGTCACTGTTAATTTTGCTGAGGAAAAAGATAGGTCTTTGCCCACCACCAAACTGGTCTCCTTGCGGAAAAAATCCAACTTGAAAAAAATTTAACACCATTGTCACCATTGAAACAACACAAGGTATCAATTTGATTTGGGGGCATTTTTTTCCCTGTCTCACATGTAGGGAGCTAATTTCTGCATGCAAATTGTTAGCAACCCTCTTTAGTGAATTTTCCCTAAACGGAACAGATGATGTTGCTGTTCTGCTTTGTGGCATTTCCAGTGTTTGGGTATTTTCTGGTGATCCCATTAACTTTGAACTTAATTATAATACTTCATGGCTGAAATGTAGAAAGCCTGTAGTTCAGCAGATGTTCTCTTTATAAGTTAGCACAAAAGTGTTGAATTAGAAGTACCATTTCTTTGTTGCAGTGCCATCAAGATGTGTCATGACCTTACCTTTCAAAAATTTGAATACTGTTTCCAAACCCATTGAAAAGGCTCTGCTAGTCAGTGAAATGGAATACAATATCATTAACTTAGGCAAGTATAAATTTGAAAACTGTCACATGTCACAATTGCATTATACCCCCAATATACCTATATATACCTATCAATTTGACCCTTTTAAGTGCAAAATATTGCAGTAGTTTTCATTGTGTGGAGCACATCTATTGTACTACTCTTAATGTGTTTTAGGGATAATATCTGAGTTTGTGATTAATTCTTGGCATTTCCCCCTTTTTTTTCATTTAGCTGTTATTGGAGTCGTGCAGAAAAGATCAGTGAGCAGGTTGCCACAGAAAGGATGTATTTTACAGGATATTTGGAATATGCAATCAATGTACAATAGGTTGGAGGCTATTCTTTACCAAGTGTGAGCAATGGTGTTGGAAGTAGTACTTGCTGGATTACACCATCATCAGTCTACCCATTTAATTTTTTTAAGTAAAAAGTAATTTGCTGCATCCAAATAATTGTGAACTCACATAACTCTTGAATATGAAGAATCAAAGGCCAAATTTTGATCCATGCTTCCATCTTTGCAAGAATTACTTTAAAATGGCAGAAGGAATATTTCACTCCTGAAATGTGCTGTATTTTCACTTAATGTTGTTTCTCCTTTTTCTTTCTTCACAGATTCACTGTGTTTAGAGGCATTCCATGACTAGCAGGCTTGCTAGATGATTAGCAGAAAACAAAACTCCTACCATCTCATATTTTCCACTTTACAAGAGTCCAGCCATGCCATAGATATTTTCCATTCGTACTCTTGATATTCTACAGATGTGGAATTAAAACTCCTCGCACTGTATGGGAATGCATTGTAGGAGTGAACATGTGTATTTTACTCTCCTGAGTAATTTCTCCATTACTTGAGCTGCCCTAAATGTGGGCATTGTGCCCAGTGGTGTAACACTTGCTGTACCAACACTTTTATGCTCCTTAATTCAGATAAAGCTTATCTGTCAAGTCAAACAGAAGCTGCCAGCATTTGCAGCTCAGTTGCTTTTCCAAATTCCTCTTTTTCTTAGAACAGTGAACAGAACTAAAAGAAACAAGAAACTATTGTTGGCAAAGGTCTGGAGTTGTCTTTATAGTTCCATCTCCCTCAAAAAACACACCGCAAGAGTAAAAGTCATTGGTGCAGGACATAGGGCTTTTTGAAGAGTAAAACTTCCCAGAAATGTGGACTCCCTTTCATCCAAATTCTGACAGGAGTTATTCTTCAGTGTTATTGCTCTAGGAAGAAAAGATAGGTATAATATATTATGTACACACTTAAATACAAAGGCTGAAGGTTTTTTCCTAGGGAAATATTTATCTTTGTGCTATGACATTTGATTTAGAACAGATAGCCATGCTCTGGAGCAATAGGAAAGAAGACACATGGATGGGTGATTAGGGATGACAGATCCAATGGTTTTGCTTTTCCCCTTGAATTGTATTTACTGTTAGAACTTAAATTAAACAGCTATTTAGTACTGTCATTCAAGTGGATGATAACTTGGGCCTGTGTGGCAAGGAAGCTGGAAACACCAAAGTCTGCATGACTTTTTGACTGTGCATATAAATGCATTTTAATTATGCCAACTTCCTTCTCTTATCCCCAGAGACTGTGCCTCAGTATCTTGCAGAGAAATGGCTGGAGCTGATTGACATGTCATCATATGAACTGACTATATATTTTTTCATTATCTTAAGGCTGTTCCTTGCCACTGTGCATTCAAGGAAGATTCTTTAGAAGTGCTTGTATTGCTTTTTGTTTATGTACTTTCTGTCTCTCTTTTCTGTTTCCAGGAATTACTATTGCTAATCCATTAGCACAGATTTTTTTCTTTAATCTTTTTGTTCATCAAAATACTTTGTCTGCAAACTGATTTTATCTACATTTATTGTTTTGCCACCTGCTAAGAAGGAGAAGTTAATTGTTAACTCCATTTTGTTGAGAAAGAAGTGACAAGTTGGCCAAGTTTTGCTCACTCAATTTTAAATTAATCACAGTTTCTTATTCGTGCAGTTTTCAAGGAGGCACTAGAGAAACTCTTGCACCATCTTTCACAATTTTTCATGTGTGTCACCTTTTTCCCAGGTTAATGGAATTGACTCCTGGTATAAACATGCCTTCATTTGATGCCTTTGAGTATGGCTGTGCCATTCTTTTCCCTTTAGTGGTAGGGTTGATACCCCTGGCAGCAGCTGAGTGTGTATGTTTTACATTACTGTTCAGACAGATACAGAAACAATATGTGCTCCTTAGTTACAGACACCAGACTGAAGCCATTGCCAGTGGTGATTTGGCAATGGCTCATGGGGAGGCTCAGGATTTAACAGGAATTTAAGATTTGGTTCCTTTGGATGGGTTTTGTTTGCTTTGTTACAGACTTTAGGTGAGACTGGCATGGTGACTTGAAGATAGGGGCTTCTGTCATGGTAAGCAAGTGTAGACTTTCCTTTAATTCTGGTATTTTAAACTAATCCTTCTACTGCCCTTTGAGGTTAATCTCTGTTCACTCAGCTGTGGTTACTATGACTAAACAACTCCAAAGCCTTACATCCTCTGTCATGGGATTTGGTGAATTTTGTCTGGCAGTCTGGGCCATAACTTGATCTGTCTCTTGAATTACTGGATTGTTTCTTCAAAGGACCTGGAGCTTCCTTCCTCTTCCTTTTCTGAGCTGTAAGAATGTAATTGTGCTGGTTGTGAAGTATTCATGACTGCTATAAATAGCCAGTGGATTATAGGGGAAGGTAAGAGGCAGGAATGTCCCCATCCAGGTGCAGCATTGCCATTGTCCCAACAGCCTTGGGCAGTGCACATGTTCCTTCCATTCCATGTTCTCTTCCATTGGTAAAATGAGATAATGACATCTGTCCACCTCGTGCTGCTGAGGTCAGGAATAATTAACTACTGTCTATGTGGGACTCATTAAACAGTGCTGTATGAATGCCTCCTATAGCATCTGATTTGGTTCAAACTTTAAAGTTTGATGGGTTTTGAGTTCCAGTGGACATGCTGATAATGACACTGCTTGGTGTCTGGTGTCCCCACAGATCTCTAACTGTGCTACAGCTTCTCTGTTGAAACAGAGGCTTTGTCAGGGAGAGCAAATAGTATGGATTGTATGGGTTGTGTACCATTGCCCTCTGTTGGACACTAGGCTTAGACCAAGTGCTTGTCTTCTTTTGGGCTTGGAAAACTTTAGAGCAATAAACTTGATAATATTGTATAAGTAAGCTTGAAGTGTTTAGTGACAAACTGACTATCCTTGTTCCAAAGATTGCACCAGTCCCTAAAATGCAGAGGGAAATAGAAGTTTGAAAACTTGCCATGTCCTACAGTCTGATATAGTAGAATCTTTCTGCTTTACTGGTAAAACATGATTTTATTTTTTCCCTCTTGCTCTCTGCCTACCTCACATATTCTGTGGCCTGTGAGCTTTCTGTGTATATGTAGGTGAGTGTTCAATATAATGTATTTCCTGTATTTAGTTTAGCTATGGTTTTTCAGGAGGTTTATATGCTTTGTCAAAAAGTATAATGCATTTCATACACACTGTAGTATCTGAAATGGAGATCGTGAACAATGGCAAGAATTTAAAACAGGGAAGTAAAAATATGAAAGGTACAAACAATCAAATTATTATCTGAAGGGGAAAAAATCACAGTGTTTCTTGGAAGTGCCCATAATCCTCATTGTAGCTGTGAACTTAGTCCTAACTACTTTTGTGTTCTCTGCCCTCCAGTACACACTTTATGGCAGAGCATTCAGAACAGTAGAAATTATTATAAAGGTCACAATGAAAAATAAAGCTACTGTTGCTACTATCTGAATGTTATCTGTTTGGATTGCTGCTCTCCAAACCTGTATTCATACTGCTGTTGGTTTGAGGTTACATGCACAGGAGTCATATCTAACTCCAGTAATAAATATCCAAAACACAGTGATCTGTATAAAATTCTGCAGGGTAAACAGCAGCTTGCTAAAATGTAGGAAGAGATGAGTGGTGATCTGTTCCTTTGAGAAACCTCCAAGTTGATTTTGGAAAAGCATCTGCCTAAACTTCCAGAACTTTATGGCTCCCAAGATAACAACAATAAACTCTTCACTATCCTTGGGTGGTTTTTCTGGTCTGTTGATGATCCATTTCTCAATTCTCTCCATTTCCAAACAGACCTCTGCAAGCCTGGGTGAGTTTGGAGTGGTGTAAGGCTATGCCTGGGGTCCTGGGATCCAGTCCACCTATTTTAGGCATTTATTTGAGGAGGGAGTTAATTTCTTTTTAAGAATACCCCTCCACACTGGTTGTACAGGAGGCCAAGACACAAGTAGAGCCTCAGCAGAGTCCCAGCTGAGATAACTCTCCATGATTCTGCACATCACTGAGCAAGTTCCTAACAGAAGATACCATTAAAAAATCTGATTAATGCCTTACTGTTTTGTCAATCACATTTTTTAATTCTACAGGCTACAAAAATCTACAGAACTGCTGACACCAGTTCAGTGCTTGTAAATTTGTTGTGTTTTGTGGTGCTGCACATTTCTGTGTGAGGTGAAGTCATTGCCCTGCTGGCACAAGTGGTAAATTAGTCAAGTTCCTGTTGACTTAGCTGGTATCAGGATTTTTCTCCACGTGGTCAAGGAGTTTTGTTGCCTCATTTTATTCTTGTTGTTTCTTTGAAATGCTTGTTTTCTCAGGGCATACTGATTCAGTAGGAAGATTTATTAATTTCTATGCTAATCTTTTTATTTTACTGCCACACGGAAAATCTCTTGAGGTTTTAAACTGTCAAAGGAAGTAAAGAATAGTGAACTCCACAGACATAGTGGAGAAAAAAAATCTTGAACTTTCACAAAATCATGAAATTATGTGGATCTGTGGTACGGAATTTCTTGGAAACGATAAAAGTTACCAATATTGATCATCTTCTTAAAAATATTCTATTTTGCATACAAGTAATTCACTGGGGAGCTTCAAGTCCTGTGTTTGTATACAAACTGTTTTATAGGCAAAATATTTGCATTTAAATATAAACTGTCTTGAACAGAACTGAAAATCAGAGTACCTGATGACCACCTGATCAAAACTGCTGTGTTTATAAGCTTTTCTGTTAGAAAAAAATCCCCAAAACATTAGCAATACCACAGAGTTAAGAATATGCTGACTTTATATTGATTCTTGTTTTTCAAAAATTACTGAGTTTCTGAGACCAAACTCAAGAGGATCCATTGATATTAGGAAGTGACTAATTAAAATGAAAATGACTTAACAATTGTTAATAATATAAAGAGTGGCAATTGTTTTATTGCTGCCACAGTTCTGTGAGGTTGTTCATGCTGGGAAACTATACCAATACATCTATTATTCTGATTTAGAATTCTGTAAAGCTTCTTATTTTTGATTTTTGCCTTGGGCAAATTCTGCTTGTCTACAGCCTAGTTTAAATTATTTACAACATACAACATTGTTTGTCCAGCAATTAGCATATCTTTCCTTTGATTTCCTTGTTTACAGGGAAAAAGTTAGTCATGAACTTCTTCCGTATTTAGACAAAATTACCCGTGGGTTTTGATTTACTTTAAAGGAAAAATTAGATCTGGAGGTTTATCAACACCTTCTTTTTTGTATGTGTGCCAGTGTATTGTAACCTTCCAGCTGTTTGAACTGCAGTGCAGCACAGTATGTTCTCCTAGTTCTCCATTAACATCTGTTAATTGACCATTACCTTTCTTTCTCCATAAAAAACCCCCACAACTTCATGTTCATGCACACAAACACTCCCAAGGTCATTTTGTTTTGAGTGTGAAATACTTCAGTCCTTTTTTAGGACTAGAAAATGTGTGAACAAACACCAGATATTTTCCAGCATCCTGAGCTCTGTTTCTGACTCAGCAGCAACACAAGGCTTCTTTTTAAGGTCCAATAATATATCCAGGGAACAATTTCAAAGCACAAATGTTCAGTTTGAGGAAAACCAGACACTGGCCTGGAAAAATGGAAAAATCCGCCTTTCTGGACTTCAAATTCCTCATTCCACCAGTCTCACATTCAGTAAGGGAGCAGTCTGCCACACTGGAATAATTTAAAATGCTCTTAAGTGTTGATGAATGCACCAGAAAATCAAAGGCATTCCAAGAAACCCAGGGTACATTCTCTGCAGAGTGAAGCATCCTACAAAACCTGTGACTGTTTGCTTGGCAGAGAGATTTTTAATCTGTTGCCAATTACTGAAGTCAAGGGAGTTATGTTAAACTGTGAATCTGGCTTATGCTTCCTTTCTTTATGATTTATTTAAGAACTCACCAAAGTATTTAAGTACTCACCAGAGTATTTAAGAACTCACCAAAGAAGAATGGAAATGTAGTCATGGAAAGGAATAGTACTGACTCTCTTATAACCTTGTAAATCCTTTGTAGAGCAAAGCTCTTAAAATGCTATTGTGGAGCTTTTTCAGTTCACTGAGTTTACATGCATTAATCATTTTTCTTGTACTGGGGACAAAATTCTGCTTGCTGTACAAATGCAAAAACTGCTTTGGGATTCATTTCATGTCCATAGTGAAAATCTGATCTGGCTTTCCACAGCTAGATTGGATATGCTGGCCTTGTTTCTTGAAGAGATATTTATCCAAATAGCCTGTATAGTATACAGATTGGGTTCACAATTGATTCACAATATTTATTTCATGTTTGAACACTATGTTTCAATTGAGAATAAACAACGAGAATACAGCAATGAACAAGGAACTTAAACAGAGGGTTAGGTGCAAGTAAAGAAGACAAGTAAGTATAGTAAGTAGATTTTAGTGGCAGATTTTTGTGGTTGGGGTGAAAATGTTCAAACAATAAAACTGTTTGTATTATTTAACCTGGGTAGATTAGGCTTCACTGTGTTTCCTTCCTCTGCTTAGTCAGTATGGAAATGAAATTCCACTAAATTTGATAAGTTGCCTTTTGACCTGATGCTGATTTAAGCTTCTAGAAGCTCATACCAGCACGAGGTCACTGACAGGCAGAGTCAGTGAGTCTAAAAACGGTGCAGAAAAAAAAGAGATTAGGCTTTACTTGGGTTCAGATTATTTAAACAAACAGGCAAGAATTTAGGGAAAATAAAATTGTGTTTCTCATCTGATTGGTCAAATCACTTTATTATGTGATACAATTTACATTGCTGGCATGCACTGTCAAATTAAATGTCCTTTGCAATGAGCAAAAGTTTAGAAGTGAAAAGTCTTCTATAAAGATAACACAGTCTCTTGCTACTAGGCAGAAGTGCAGTGTGAATAGATATTTGGTTGTGTTAAAGCACACCAAAATGAAAACAAACCACGAACAAGAGTTGTGAACATCAATGTCTAACACAACTAATGAAACTAAATTTTCAGTTACACTGTGCATTCAAATGCTCTGCATGTTAACAGACACCTCTGAGGGTGAGCACAAAGCCAACGACTTCAAATATCGAGTAGTTTTTCCTCACATTTACTGAGCAGATCTGTGCATTCAAAAGCAAATGTATTAAATACTTGCATTAATATATTCAGAACTCACACACAACAGTCACAACTATTTGATAGAAAGATGCTTTGCTAGTGGAGGAATGGGGTGAAGGACAGAAAGTGGAAAATGCCATGGGGTCCTTCTAAAGCTCTGATGCATTAATATTTCATTTACTGGTCTGGGTCTGCTGCTTTCTTCAAAATCACTGCATGATCTCAGTCTGGATTTAGCCTGATTTCCTTCCAAACAAGGCTATATGATCTGTCTGCATGCCTGCTCTCATGTCTGCCCTCCCATTAATAACTTCAAAAATGTTTATTAGTTCAATTTCTCTGCAGCAGAGGAACAGATCTCAGAGACAATCCATTGCCCACAGATTTTAAAAATAGACGGCGTCGGGGAGGCCAGATCCATTTACCAGTGTTGCTATTGAGGGAAATGCTGCACTGGGAACTCATTCCATATTAGATATGGGAGAATCCACATGGGAAAGAGAGCTAGGAAATCCTCAGCAGGAGGAAAAGAAAAATCTGGAGTAGGTAATGTTTAACACCCAAATTAGTCTATGATAAGATACAGAGCCATGTGAAACTCAGCGTCAGGAATTCTCATGTTCACAGAAGTACTCAGAGATTAATTCCTACTTGTGAATAGAATGAAGTTATAAGGCTGCATATTTTTTGTTCAAGGGAGGTTGACAGAAAGTCAGTGATCCTGCCTGAAAGTCTCCACTTCCATGTTTGTTACATATTTGTGGTGGGGAATTAGGGCTTCATCCTAGAGAATGTTTTCCTGTAATGCCATGTGATCACAGCATTAAAGCCTTTCCAAGATCACTTTGTATCATAACTTTTTTTTTGCGATATCAAAATTTAAAAACACTCTTGGCAATTTTTACTTGCATGTACCTTAAAATTAAGCACACATTTGCTTCTGGTAGATGCATGATCTCAGCATTCACACCACTAGTTTCAATGGGAATGTAAAAGTTAGGCGTTCAATTCTTAGAATTAAAATAACAGTGTTGGGTAAAAATACACCTTAATGCAAACTCATTAATATGGTTTTCTGTTTAATGATGTAAAGGAAACAGTTAAAAACAGAAACCTGAACTTGACCTGGAAACAGGAACTTGTTTTGTTATGGAGCACAGGTCAGCAAAATATGTAAGAGGCATGCACTTTTAAGAATGTAGGCCTTCTGTGAAATGCATATGCATTGGTATTTATTGAATAGTTACGGTCTTGATGACCTTGAACTACGAATTTCACTGAATTTCAATTTGATTTATAATTTAACTGAAATTAAGTGAAGATTTGGCATGCATTTCCAGGACAATAGGGTTAGATCTGAAGATAAGCCCTCAAGGCTAAGGGGACTTCCACAGTCTCACTGGTGGAATATTCCCAATTGTGATAAAAGGGGACATAAAGGGACTCTGAAGAGAAACATCTATTTTTGCCTGCGTGGCAGGAAAATTTACTCTGATTATGTGCATATATAACTCTGAGGTGCAAAGCTCATTTTCAGGCATACCATGGCAGCCTTGTTAATGTAATTTTTCTAAATCACTTTTTTGTTTTTTTTGCAAATTCATATTATGAAATAAATCTGTAAAGTGCTGTAGCGATATGATCCTATTCTAAAGGTTTACCACTCTCACATCGTCATTTCCTGACTGGTCAGAGGGATCAGTTGAATTTTAGGGAGACTTCTGTTTGGCTACAGAATTTCTGCCAACCTAAACTCATTAAGGCTATATTTTTTCCTGTAATTATTTGCTTTTAGGAGAAGTTCCAGCTCAACTGAATTTGGATTTAATTTTCCTTTCTTCTTCGTACCAATTACATTTTATAATTGCTATAAGTGAAAATTCTTTGTAGATGGGAATATTTTGTACTATATTTTTTCTTGCCACATATATGTTTTAGTTCTTTCTAACTGAATCCATTCAAAGTGACAGCCTTACTGAAACTAAGGATAGTTAATGGTGCTTCTGCAGTAATTTCAGCTGACTGTGCTTGACAGATCCTTCAAGAATTCCCCACAAAATAAGGAGGATTGGCAGCACTTCGTAAAACTCGGGGTGTTCATTTAATGCTTTAACAACATCTAAACTACCCAGAAGCTTGGAATACATACATTTTTAGCCACATATTTCTACAGTTTAAATAAGCTGCAAATGCAAGGTATGTGTCACCAGCAAAAATTATTCACCATCCCTTCAAATCCATCAACATCACTTAGGTATAACCAACCACCCAAATATTTGCTCCTAGATTCACACCATGCACCATCTGTCACATACCAACTTCTACATAGAACAGGAACTGTCCTTGCTAAACAACTTATCTATGTCTTCTCAACTGAGGATACAACTCAAAAGCTTTCTAAACATTGAGCTACCTTTGAAACAGGAATAACTGCCCAGCCAGTTGGATTACCAGGCACTGGAGCAGTAAATGCTCAGCAAATAGTGCATTTCACAGAGAAATAAAGGCTGTTCAGCCTCTGACTTGTTTGATAGTTTATTACAAAATTAACTTGCAATCCAGTTTAAATACACTCCTCATCTCTTTTGTTGTTCAAGTATCATGGTATTGATCTCTATTAACAATGCCTTTCCTCCTAGTGTTTTCAGATTAATTACAAGGTTTAAAACTTCACTGGAACTGTCTTGAAATCCATCTGAAATGAGTGACTGTGTATAATTTCCTGTATCTACATATTGTGGTGATTCAGGTTCCATTGCCACACATGTATTTTAACTGTTGCCACAGAAAAAATATTCATGGATTTACTTTCTTAGCTCATTATAGAAATGCAGTAAAAAAAAAATATGGCAAATAAGCCAATGCTTCAAAGTCTTCCGCTTCCATTAGAACTTTTGCAAATCTGATTATATTTAGTAACTTGGAACTCATGTCAAACATACTCAGAAAACCTACAAGATCCTGTAAAATACTTCTTGATTTTAAAATGTCCTTATTTTACTTTTTTTTTCACATTAGCTTAACTGCAAGCATTTTTGCTCTCACTTTCTACATCCTTGCTAGATTTTTGCATCGAGTACATGGATTGCCCCACTTTCATCTCCACCCTCACCCCAAGAAATGCATATTTTTGCTTTTTGACAAACAGAACAATCTTAGGTATAAAACTGAGTCTATTCTAGAGGCTGCTAGCACTGCAGTCATGTGAAAACTGTGCTTCATTCAATTTTGTCTCCTCATTTTTTTTTTTACTTCAGAGATTGCCAGGCCAACTCAAATCTTAGGGCTGGCTGAGCTGGAGGAAAGGAAAATGCCCTGGGCCCTTCAGCTGCTCATGTTGGACGCCTCCATCCCCTTGGCTGTGGATTGTAGTTTGAATCAGCTGTTGACAAGCAATAGTCAGACCTGGAATCCATGGACATTATATCAGGATCCGTTGTGGAGCGCTGAGTGCAGTAGGGATACTGCAGCTTAGGGCCAGCTTGGGTGGGAGCACTTGGGGCAGACAGGAAGCTTTTTTGGGGTGATAGAACCCCTGACTGCTTCCCTCCTAGTAAGGCTATGCTACCACTCTGGGCTGGAGGCTCATAAGAAACTTTAAGTTTCCATTCATCTGGTGGCTCAGGAAGTGTTTTCCTGTGAGCAGCTGATACCACGTTAGCAGCAATGGATTCCTGCATGCTTTGTGGGCCAAAAGCTTCATCCACTAGGCCAAGGGGAGATCTGGCTGCTGCTTCCCAGGGAGTCAGTCTCTTGCCAGGCTTGTCAGATGCTGTGTCTGGCTTGCTGAAGTAGTCAGGGGCAGGCTGAAATACAAGAGGAGAAGTAGGAGACATGGCTTGAGGAATGAATGAAGAAGGTCTCCCAGGAAGCGATAGTGAGCGGCCACTGCTTCTTCCCTAGGAAGACAAAATACCAAATACAGTTATTAACCAGCAAGAAAGAAAGAAAGCTCCTTCTCTTCACTTCCAAACTGGAACAAAAGACCCTGAATGCACATGACATCCTGGCAGTCCCTTTTTATGTCTATGGGTATCTTTTAGAACTTTAATTTACTGGAAAGGCAGGAGGCAGAGAAAAATAGGAACAAAGCACAAAGACAGCAAATTGAATTTTTGAGGAAAGTAAGCAGACCAAAGACAGGCTTTCACTGAAAAAGTACAGTGGCATTAGCAAGTGTGCAGCTTTCCCACTACATAGCTGGTGTACCTTGCTCTGAAAAGACCAATTCTTAATGCAGAAGAGAATCATGCTGTGACAGTTCTGTGTCGTTGTCGAGGCGGTCACGACACAAAGTAAAGTTCACAAGCAGTCTTAGATGGCAACTCTTTATTTTTGAAAATGGCCGATCTTTTATACCCTTTCTAATTGTTTATGTTTCTTCTACCCCAGCTATTGGCCACAATAAATCAACATAACACCATTGGTGAAAAGTAACAGTGACTTCAATAAACTATCTGAAAATACTTAGTCCAGCTGCAAATTTCTCCCCTTATCTTTCTTCAATTCCTCTCTTCTCCCAGTCTCCTTGACGACAGCCTTGGAGAGAGGTCCTTATCAGCTTCTTCTTGCTTCTCACTCCTTTGGCTAACAGACCCACTGTTAGCCCCTTCCACAGTTCTGTGTGTGTTTACAAGATTCTTTCTAACATTAGGCACAGCCTAATTTATTTGATAACAGTCTCTGTCTAGGACATCTGTCCAAAACCACATATTTGGCAATCTCCTTGCCAGACTAGACTTACCCTAGTTTTCACTTTTTGGGGCACAAAAGTGAACAAAAGCAATTAAAGGCGTTAATACAGTCATTCACTTAATACCCTTACATGATGCTACTTTCGTCTTCTTTAAAAGGCAATGCCCTCGGAATTTCAGTACATTCCGACCCACTTATAGGAGCAATCCATTCATTTTTGACAAATCCTAATCTTCTTAGTAATGCAGCACTTTGAAACAGAAACTGTGTTCTTGAGAAGGTTCTGCTGCAGCAGCCATTTGGCAGCGCATGCAACAGGTACAGCCTGTCCCCAGGCCAGACCTGCTCTCTGTGTCACACAAATTGCATTGTTCTTATAGTCTCTATAAATGTGGTTCCTAAACTCACTGATTTACACTCATTGGTTCATGTCCTCAGGCTTCAATGCCTTTAATTCTTAAATCTGCTGTGAAATTCCTGGCTCTTTTTGCCAGAGACTTTGCTAGAATTTACTCTGAACAACATTGCCCTGTGTTTACTTTTCCCAATGAGCTTCCCAAAATTAAAACACTGCGAGCATGAACTAGAGAGCAGCCAACCAGGTGTGTAATCATTCAAGGTATAGCTGATCTAGCAAAGATTTACATAGAAATGTCACATTTTAAGTTTTTCTGTCACAGGATCTTGCTGCACTTAAGAAACTTGAACAACCACTGCTTCCGGTTTTAAGTCATGTTGTAATATCAGCCTTCTGTATGAGAAATGGACACCGAGGAAGAGACTTCAGATTTCCTCATTTTCAGTCAGTTTGGTCATACTTAGCCTGAATCTCTTTTAAAAAGCATAATGACACTCAGAGGTTATGTCATAAGAGTTTTGATAAGTTTCACAACTGATGCTTTATGACAGGATCATCCTTTCACCTCTTAGCTATGATCAGCTATTTCCAGTTTGCATTTCCAGAGAGGAAACTGCCCAACATTATTAATCACACACCCCCACCCCCCTATGTTAGAAATTATTCAGATAACCCAAACCACAAGAGATTAAGTGGTAATTAAGAATATAAAGCAATTGAGAAGACAAAGTTGTAGAGAGGGATGAAGAAGTTGATTAAATGGGTCCACCTCCTTAGTCTACTTGTGTTAGCTCCTGTCTGGAGGGTTCTAGAACAGAAAAGTTCCCATTTTTCAATGGAAATTCCAGTTCAAAGCCCTGTGAGTATTTGTAGTATTTCAGAGATGCAGAGGGAAATGATACTGTTTAAGCAAGTGTTGGATAAAATATCTGGCTTTTCAAGACCTTTAGGTGAAGATACTGTTTGGTCTGTCCTGTTCAGAGAAAAACTCCAGAGTTCATCAAGTTATGGAAGTATCTTTTTGGTGTAACCGTAAGTTGTAAAGCAGGAACTAATTTTCTTTGACATAGTTTAATCAGAGAATGATGAGTTATTAAATGTCTTTCACTACTTTTTTATCAAAATGAATCATTCTATTGTATTATTTAGGTAGAAGTCCTGGTCTGGGCTTCAGTTTCCCATTTGATAGCTTGTCTTTAGAAAAAGTTCTAACGACTTTTATTATTATCTATAATAAATAGGCTGGGTTTTAACTTTCAAATTCCAAAATGTGAAAATGCACATCTCTTTCCCCTAGCTTTGGTAAAGTAAGGATAACCTCCACTTCCATGATGTAAGGACTGAACAGTGTGTGGGTTTAACTAACATTTATCTTCTTGGATTGTGAGAGGACAAAACCCGTGAGGGTAAATAGCATTCCAGATGATTTACCTAGAAGAAGGCTGAAGCACATGGGAAGAACCTTGTCAATTCCATAAGGGTCTGAAGGAATTTGAGGAAGAAGTTAAGAGAGATCCCCACTTACTAACTAACACACTACTTTGGTGTTCAGCCCCTCCAAGCTAATACACACAGACTGTGGAATTAAGGCAACTTCCAGTCACTAGAGTTCATCTTTCATCTGCTGGACAGCAGCAGCCAAACATGCTAACACTTTCTCCTATTTCCCCTTTATATTTAAATCTTGGAGATACATCTGTTGACAAGCATGTACTAGAAACAATGCACAAACCCCAGACACAGTGGAAAATATGAAGTGTAAGTAAAGAATAATTACTCTCCCCTCTGTCTCCCTTAAGCTATAAGAAAATCATAAAAAGAGGGGTAAAGATTTTCCATTTTTCACCTCAAAAATCAAGGGAGAAGAGGAAAAGTGAAATGCTACCAGAATTATTACTTTATCACATTTTGTATTCCTATAATCTTCTGGTAAAAGTTATTAGAATATTGAAGTATTATCCAGCAAGACAAACTAGAACCCTCCATACTTCTTAATTTGTTCTTTTCCAGTTCCTGGATGTTTTAAGAGGGCAAAAACCTTTTCTAAAATAGTTATTGAAGGGAAAGAGATTCCTTCATGTAAAAAAGAGGAAAGGCCATTTAGAGCTGTTCTTTGCAATCACAGAATCCTGACAGCTGCTGAGTGACTTGGGTGTCTGCGCAAACAGATTAAACTGTTTAGGTTAGATTTAGATTAACACTGATTTTGAAAATGCAAACTAGTTATAAACTGCTCACTGAAGCAACCATTTATGACACTGCAAGAATCTTTGATATTTATAAGATGTGTGTTAATATAAACTAAAATTTATATAATATTACTCCCAAAAGTAACTATTTCCATATATAAGAAAATGAATGTAAAAGCAGTACTTAGGTGTATGCATGTATAGATCTAGTTAATGTAAGATGGATGAGTGTGACTGTCTACTTTTGATTCAATAATATCTTAACCAATAGGAAAAATGGGTTATTTGGAACTTACAGCTATTTCAGTTTTCTTGTTAATTATGAAAACCTGAAAGACAAAAAGAGCAATACTTAGGTTCATAAAATAATGCAAATTTTAAAGGGAGGAGTCAGAAAGATCTTTTTCCTTTTCCACACTGAATACAAATGCATAATACTACTTAGTGAAATGATTTCCCAGCAGCTGTTTTTCTGTCTCAGGTGGCACATCTCAGTAAGAGAAAACTCTGTGTCTCTGCATGTGTATGTGTGTGTGTGTGTGTGTTTACATGCCACAACTGCCTTTTTGCCAGTCAAGGAGACAAAAGTAGTTTGGACTCTGAATAGTCCAGTGAAACTCTCTCCACATAAACTCCTCCCTAATAAAGTCACTTGAAAAAAATTGGATCTTGGTGTCTAAGTCATGAAAGCAGTTTTATTTTTATCTTTTCATTATGGTCCTGGTCCTTTATCCCATATCAAAGCACATTAAAATCTGAGTTAACAATAGAGCCTGGATGCTGTTTACTCAGAAAGGGGACAAAGGAGGAGGAAGCAGACAAAGCAGTTGTTTTATCTGAAAGAGGGACTCTGTCTTTATAAAAGCCCACAGTGATGCATTTCTCCTTTGACCTTCTATGGGCTTGTAATGGCCACTGCAGTTAGAGACCAAACTACTGAGAAAATGGTAGGACAAAATACATAATACTGAATTTTTATGCCTTTCAATTCTTTCCTTCTTTCCATTTTTTTTTAACATGAAAGAAGCCCTTCAGCTTTTTAAACTGAGCTGAGTATGGAAGGGAGACATATTGTTAATATTATTACAGCGCTTTTTTTGTCCCAAACCGTTTATTATTTAAACTTTATATAATGAAAAAACAATTTCTCTCTGAAATGCTGCCAGCTCTGCAGTAAATGTTACAGCTATTTTACAATACAACTACCAAAAGTTTTGAAATAAAATGGGAAAATAATTTTTATTTGAAACTCTTGAAATATTTTACAGCAGACTAAAATGGAAATGAAGAAATTTACCTAATGGCTGGGGAGGGAGGGAATCTCACCTGTCTAACAACTAAAGCCTTGTTAGTGGCTTTACTGAGACCAGGAATAGACTAGAGTCACATAGTTCGGGCCTGATCCTGACTTCCTCAAAGCTGTCTTGTCAGGACTTGATTCTAAAAATTTATAGGGAATTTTAGAACTGGAATTTAATTTATTCTAAATTCAGATTGTTTCTAAGTGTGGTGTTATTTCAGGTGAGAACAATCTTGTTTTCATAATTTATATACACACTAATGAGGCAGTTACTGTCAGCCACCTCACATAAGTTTTGTGGCAACTCACATAAGCTTTGTGACAAAATTTGTGACAAATTTTGCTTTTGAAAATAAAGTCCTTTTTAGTTGTCAAGTAATGGTAGAAGAGGAGAGTAAATTATTAGAATTAGACCTTCACTACTGCAAAATGCCTGTGTGGTTAAAAAAACGCATAAGACTATTATTAACTTGTCATAAATTATTTAGTTAGCTCACTTTGCACCTGTGCAAATGAAAGAAAATCAGCTTTTCATTATCACTTAATCTTTATATATGCAGTTCTCAAAATACATTACATTTATGTCTATAGAAAGCAAATGTCTGAAACTTTTGGCCATAGGCATCTTAGATTTCCTTGGAATAACTGTTTATTTCTTGTAAGGAAGAATATTTGCTGCCACCTTCTGGATTTTATATTGCACAGCTACCAGTGCAAAGTTTGCCCTATTTTCTGACCTTTCTACCTTGGGATGTGGTACCACTGCCTGCTTTAGAACTGGTTTGGCACAAATCTTTGTGTCTGAAGTGTCCCAGATTTCAGTGTAAACGTCCCTATGTGTGAACATTTATGCTGAGAGCCTTATGCAGGCTCAATAGGAGCACCATGATTTTACAGCCTGTTCCAGCCCCATATCCTGTGAGGTAGGAGGGTTTTATTCATTCCTACAAGTATCTGGTGGTTCAAATCCCCTGTTACAGTGTGTTCCATGATAGTATTCCAGGGTTTATTTTCGGTCTTATAAAGCTACCTCTAAGCAATGCCAGTGGAGTTGGAAGGTCAGCTGTCCCAAAGCTCTGAAATGAAAATACCATTGCCCAGTGCTGATGCATTTTGATTAAATTTCAGGATTTCTGCCCCACCAGTGCCATTTCAGGGATTCATTTAGGAAATATTAGGGTTCTCTAACATAGGAGTCTATTGTAAAAAAAGGTGCTTTTGCGGGTTGGAATTCGTAGCTGTTCACTGAGGATTCACTTCCTGTAATTCCACCTGGAGTCTGCCAGCTGTTAACACCCATAGAGAGATGTTAAGGATCACATTGACAGAGCAACTGGTGCATATGCTGCTGGGATCTGGAGATGCCTTGAAGTGCCTTTAACTGGACATCCAGGGCCACTGAGTGTCCTGGTCTCAGTGCTGCTCAATCCGTGCACTATTTATGCAGCAGTGTAAAGATGACCTCTGGCTTCTGAATTATTTGGGTGCTCACAGCAAAAATCTGTAAGAAAATTATTCTGTATGAAGGGCATTTTTTGAAGAGTGTGCATTGAGTAAGGAATGGTGCTGAGCATGGAATGATATCAAAACAAAGCAGCAAAGAGCTGTTTGTCAGATGGAAATCCCTGATTGGAGTCCTACAGCAAAAAAGCCAGATATTACATGGTTGCAGATGACCTGGCCACACAAACCAAGGAGGTTGGATTAAGCTGACACAGGCTACAAGAATTTCAAGTGCCTCGCTTTGCAATCCAAACAATAGTGTTTAATATTGTTTTTCTCATAATCCTATATACACAGTGTCAGATGCTTGCATCAGTACCATTTCAGTACTCTAGGAAGAAAGACAAGTGTACCCATATGCCAGATATTTTGCTTTTGCTTGCAGTATAGAGCCATGTACCAACAACAAACTGCATAGAGGAGCTCTGAGAAGTAGCATTCTCACAAATCAAAGACAAAAATCATTAGCAGTTATTAATAGTTTTTGGGAAAAAAAGAATCTCTTAAAAAACTGAAAATATTTGTCCATAGGTTTTTACTGTATGGAAACTCTTGCTTATAATATAAATGTGCTGAATTCTTTGCTTCTCAGTCAGTTAAAGCTCACACTGGGACTGAATGCTGTGCTCCATGTCACCCTTTGTAATCCAACGTGCTCCCGTGATTGGGAATGTATTTTACTTCTGTAAAAGTAAAATACATTTTTCTCCTTTTCTCTGGTTGTTGTACGTTTCTTAAAACCATTGCAATCTGTTATTTCAGATCTAGATGGAAACATCAAGAGAAACACTCCATCTGTTCAACAGTTCAGTCTTGACACCTATTTAGAAATGACCTGGTTCTTTTCATAGCATCTTATCTTTTAATTGCCTGGAGTTATGAGGGGAGTCTGGTTTAAGATTTCTGTCTTTAAAATGTACAAAAGAATGAGGATTCTTATTTGAAAATGCTGGTTTTACATTAATTCCCCACAAAGGAAGCCTTCAGCCAGATAGCCAATCTGTAAGTTCAGTGAGTTATTTCTCTCATAGCTGAGTTTTCTCAGCCTAAGGGAGTCTTCATTTATAATATTCACACAGATGTTTGTGCAGGTTGCACATGCACTGCAGTTAAAAAGTTTGTCAAGATCATTACAATGAGGAAGAGATTTTTCCTTTAAATGCTCTAGAGGATAACTGGAGACTTGATTAGCACACAAAGAAAAAGTCTTTGCCTGCCTTACTCAAGGAAGCAAATATCAAACCCAAGAGATTACTGTCCTATGGTTTGACTTAGTTCATAAAGGAAGAGTTCAAGTCTGCATCTGTAGAGATCATTTCAACACAGAGCTTCAGGGTTTTTCCTACTTTTTAAATCATTTGATGAAAACCACCTGAAGGGCTTTCTTTAGTAAGCAACCAGCCTGAAAACCACTTGTCAAATATAACTCTTGAGTGATTCCAACTCCTCCTTTATGTAATGGCATGCAAAAGTAATGTCTACTGTAAAATAAGACCAGTTCTTGTCATGGGTACTGTGAAGTTCTGATGGGGGTACCAAGACTGCCATGAAATTACCAGGCTCACGTATTTTCCCAAAAGATCTACCAGCAGTGAGTTCATTCAGAGCTTCTGAATCCACAGGGTTTTGAAGATCTTGTCAAGTTTCTTCTTCATATAGTGTTTCCATTCCAAGCTGAGCAGAATCATTATCAAATACCATTATGCCAAACTGTGCAATTAAGATTTACACTTGCCATGCCAAACCACCAAAGCAATCAGTGGAATCACGGGCATCTGACTTCAGGTACAGAAAGCTGCATCATGTAAAAGGGCAAGATTGGAAGAAGGAATCTTTTTAGAACCAAAAGGTTTGGAATTTTAAAGCTAGCAAATCTGGAAAAGGATCCTGGAAAAAAGAGAGGAGAAACATTTTGCATAGTTTTAGTTGCTGTCATTTCCCTGCTGTTCCCCTGCCTCATGGTGTACAGAGCATTCCCTACTCCAGAACAGCTGGAGCAGCAGCACATGAGAGTCAGCTTGGTCCTTTGTTGAGCTCTCATCCTGGATACTTGATAAGCAATGCTCCTCCCAGATCACATCATCTGGTGAGAAAGTTCTCTTTATAACTGCTTGTAATCTTTTATCAGAATCCAACAAAAAAAAATTCAGCAAAAGTCTGGAAATAGCCAGCTGTCTCTATATATAGAATAGGTGAGCCCCTCTTGCTGATTGTTCTTTTACCTTCAGTATTTCAAAATCCTCTGACAGGTATTTTATCCTGTGTAGTCACTCTTTTTTATGGAGTTTTGTCCCCCCAGCTTGCCTCCCTCTAGTCCCAGCAGTATTTTCTCTCAAAACTGCTGCTCTGCCACTTAGCACTAATTTTTCTATCTGAAACATACACAAGCTCCACACTTCCTATTTTTTTTTTTTTGAGCCTGCTGGTACTTCAACCTTTTATTTTTTTGTTTCTTCCTTAGGAGAACAGAAAGCAAAAGAATGAGACTTACTTGTAAGTGATGATAATGTTTACATTATAAATGTTCCTACAGGAAAAATCCATTGAAATCTCTTTCTGGTTGTTTCATAATATATTATTGTTTGTCAAGCAGGAACATGGTAAGAGTGGTTCCTCTAGAGAAGGGAGGAGGAGTTAAGCACTTCTTTGTTGAAGAACTAAATTTTGTGTTTTATTTTTGCAGCAGAAATTTTAACTTTTTGTCTGAAAGCCACTCATCTCCGAAACAAAACTTTTCAATTCAGTTTTATAGCAAGATGTTTATAACTGAATCATAATTTGAAGGTATAGTAACCCTTGATTGAAGTAGCTGTTTTTATGAAAAGGCTGTCTAGAATGTGAGACCAAAACTGGTGCATTATAATACTTCCAGTCTGTGCTGTAATAAAATGTGTTAAAATAGTCATAAAACACTTAAATTCCTCTTTTAATGTGAACATACTGGAAGTATTGTTATTGGAGATGGCTTAAAATTCACTGTTAAATATGCTTCCATAGCAAAGATGACAATTGCATCTTGGCAGCCTTGCCATATTATATAAAATAATTTTAATAGCTTCTTCAGAAAACCATTTACAAAAGCTCACTACCCTTTCCAAGTGAAATTTCAGATGCTTCCTCTACACAAACAATTCATTTCCTTGACATTTCAGCTACGTTTGACTTTTGCTTTAGATTTTCATCTGGACCCGTGACAATGAGCAGCTCAGCTTTCCTCTAAATATCTGCTTCACGAGAGATGACATCTTGGATAAACCCGTTACTGTATGCAGACCAGTCTTTTGAAATAGTAATAAGAACTAAAGACTTACCTGATTAGTAAAAAGAGCCTTGAAGCCAAGTTGGATCCAAGTCCCATGCGTGTAGAATAATGTGTATATAAGAAATGGAACTCAAATTGGGCTTTGAATGAGATTTTCAAAAGATCCAAACCGAGTTCAGAGCACTAATGTCATTGAGACTTTTGTTTTTAACTCTTACTGGTGCTTTAAAAATCCTTCTGTCATTGTACTAGGCCATATAAAATACTTGGATTTGAATCCAAATGTGATCAAAATTCAACTTTTCAGCACAGATGCTGAAGCTCCTTCTAAGCTCCTGTGTCTCATAGCCACAGTCATCAATATCAACACTTGTGGAGGAAGGACAAAGCTGATATAAATCTCCTCATTAGGGAAATATTCTTTTGGTAGTGGGGTGAACAAGTACAGAAGTATGATTATAATTTACAGATGTGCTTTACAGGAGGAGACTAAGCAAAAACATGGAAGGCAATATAAGGCTGATAGGATTTCTGTGTCTCTTCACAGCACTACTTACCTTTGGTGGGGGATCTTTATTCCAAGTACATACTGATGTCTCAAAGTCTACCTAAAATAGTGTGTGCAACTCCAGATTGAACTTGGAAAGAGGGGAAGAAAGGAGGGAGGAAAGGGGAGAGGAAAGGGGTGAGGAAGGGGAGGGAGGAGATTTCATATTAACAGGCTAACATAGGGAATAGACTTCCTGCAAAAATATCCTGTCAGTCTGTACATGAAAGTGAAACAAAAAAATAGCAGCCAAACCAAAGAAAAAAGCCACAAACAGGAAGAGAGGAAAGGGACAAGTTTAATGATAGAAGAAAAGTACAGATATTGACAGTGGAAAACAGGTAGAAGGGAGATCTCCAAAGGACTAAAATATTGCTGCTTTCTATTTCCAGGTAAATGTAGTAAAAATATTTCTTGAGTTTTCCAATTTTTTTCCCTCTGAATTTCCTATCATTTTTCTGAATTTTAATGGGGAGATGGACCCCTTGGTCATTTTCTTCTAATGCAGTCAGTATCCCAACCTAAAATTTAAAGAGGAGAGTAGAATTTTGGAGGTCCAAAATTCATAGGGGTGTTTTTTATTGGTTTGATTAGAGTTTGAATTCAGCCTGCTTTCCGCATGTGCAACCAAATGCATTCTTCTCATCTTTGATTGCGGTTTGAGTTACCATCATGGGACCAAACTACAGAGATTTTGTTCATACTTAGGAATGTTTTCTTCATCGAGATAGTTCTACAAACCCTGCTATGATATACAAGGTCTGTAATCTGGTCTTTAACTAGCTGAATGATAGTTTAAACAAATATACCAACAGATTCTGCCATCTTTATTCAGAGTTATGCTTTAGTCTTTAGCTTCACACCTGGGATGGATTTTGATTCCCTTAGTTGTGAGAAACAGCACCTTGTTTTAGCCCTAGCACCACTGATGCTGATCAAAGCCATGCTAAACTACTCAAATATTTGCTCTAGATTCATTGCAGGATTATACAGTACATTTCAAGACCACAGGCTCTTGAGAGTTCTCCCCAGTAGCAGTATTTCAATCCTTAGTCCCAAATATGACAAGTAAAACATATAAGACCAGAGTAAAAATATTTAAAGTGGGAAGAAGCACTATAGAGGCCCAAGAGAAAATAATGAAATGTTTACAAGAGGGCAGTAGGAAGACATGGTCATAATCATGATTTACTGGTAATTTCTGTGGCACAGAGTACTCTGGGAGCAAGAATCAGCACTCTACACTATAGGTAGCCCTCCAGTTATCAGCCTCTGTGCTTTCACAAGAAACTGGTTTATTACATCGCAGCTGCAAAACCCAGCTCACCTCTCTGACTGCTCAATAATTTTGATTTACAGGCTTCTCTCATACTTTCTGGGTTCAAGGCAAACTCTGACTAAAAATATGCCTGCATGTGGGATGTGAAATTTCCCCAAAATGGGAAATTTTAAACAATTTGTCCAGCTGTCTTTCCACCTCTTTTTAGTCTTCATAACACTACAGCATCTCTTACAGCACGTTCTCTGTGAAATCACAGAGGTAATTAATGATTTTGGATCACAGCTGATCCACACAGCTTACAAGCTAAGCCCCTGGCTGATCAATCAGATTCTCGTGGAAGGACCTTTGAGCCAGGACAGATTCTGAGTGAATTCCATGAGGTTCTGTGCAGGCCAAAGGTCTATCCAGTTGTGTTCTGCTAGTGAACAGTCAGAGTCTAACACTGTATCTATTTTATGCTGTGTTAATAAAACATATTACTATTAGTTAATAAGGCACTTCTTAAAAAAAAAAAAACACCAAAGTCTCAAATCCTTAGGTAATTAGAACACAGCTGGGGAGAGGGACAGGAAGAAAGCTGTTCTCTTAATTTGACATACCAGGAATACTGCTCACTGTTTCTGTTGTTGTAGTCCTAAAGCAAAAACCTAGTGTCCTGCTCAATTCATGCAATGGCACCTCTCCATTTCAGGATGTCATCTCTATAAAGCACCTGATAAAATGCATTAATGTGCTAAAAATTTTAGATCTATTTTGATTCCTTTAAAAAGTTCAAATATTTTGGACCCAGATTTGAGGTGATACATCTGACATTCTTAAGTAAGCTAAGAAATACCACTGCCACAATCTGTGTGCTAGGTGACCACTGCAATCCAGTGACTGCAAGTAAAATGGACACTAAGTTTCTGCTACCAGGTTTACTCTTGAATAACTGATGGCTTCCACACCTGTGCAGTGACGCCAGATTTCTTGGCTGAAAATTTTGGCCTCGGAGCAGTAAACAAAGAGGATGTGGTGGTTTCTGGCTTAGAAAACCCAGAGTAGCCTGTGGGTGAATATGATTCATTCCCTGGGAGAGAGGCGTTTGATGGGAAGGCAGGTTGGGCCCCGTAGGCTGGCACAGAGTACACCGAAGAAGGCCGGGCCCTTGTAGGAGAGCCAGCACCAGGTGGAAGGTAGGCAGGTAAAGGCAGTGCTTGCTTTGAAGCGGACGGCTTTGATGTCTGCTTCATGGCAAGGCTTTCCTTAGGAGGTTGGAAAGTAAATAAGGATGGATCAAGTTGATAAGGTTGATGTTTCATAATATCCAAAGCACTGAGACCTTTCTTAGGTTTTTTTTTTGTGTTTTTGGTAGCAGCAGCGGCCTTAGAAGTAGGCTTGGTAGCAGCAGGAGGGTAAGATGGGCTGTGGATGGGATTATAAGCAATGGGTGGAGGTGCTCGGACATTAGATGAGTATTTCCAAGAAGCTGGTAAAGATGGAGTTGGAGATGAGGCTCGTGCCATGTTTGCCTGCACAGTCTCTGAATCCACCACATACTTCTCCATTCGGGAATGCCTCCTGGCAAACAGCTGTGCTCCTTTCCCACTCATAGCTGGTGGCATCTCGAAGGGAGGCTTTGTTTCTGCAGCACTTGGGGTGACTGGTGTTTCTTTGGGGACAAGGCTTGGACTCGCCAGGCTGGCCTGAGGCCCTTTGAAAGGACCAGCAAGGTCGAGAGTGCTTGGGGGATGGACAGGAGAAGGAGGATACTGTGGAGATTTGGGTGGTGCAGGATATGCTGCCTGAGGTGAGGCTGGTGCTGGGAAAGAAGGAGCCTTGTTAGTAGCTGCAGCTGAAGGTGACCAAACTGGTGAAACTGGAGTACCAGCAGAAGGAGACGCCTTGAGTGAAGGCTTTGGAGCAACAGGAGGAGGGGCCTTTTGTTTAGATGCTTGAGTCTGCATGAAATTGCAAGCTTCTGCTCCCAAACTGAGGTAGTCTTCTTCAGGTCCTGACTCAAAACCAGCTCCGGTCCCTTTTTTGCCCTCTGCATTGTGTACAAGGGACAGCAGGGCAGGATTAGGACTTACTTTGGGTGCATCTTTGAAATTGAACATAGGCTTGGAAGTGCTTCTTCTCTTGGCTTCCTGCAGTATCCCGGTTCTTTTGGCTGGCACGGCGATCCTTTCATCCCTGGATGCGATGCGTTCCGTGGGCTCAGTGCCTACCCACGCAGGTGGGGCAGCCTTGCTGGCCACAGGAGCTGAGACAGGTCTGTAGAAAGCCTCAGCTGGTGGGCTGACAGAGCAGTAAGGAGGTGGTGCTGCTGCATCTGAAAGGGGACTGGTGACATTTCTTACAGGTGAAAATGGTGCAGCTGCTCGGTTTTGAACTCCAGAAGGGAAGGGTTTTGCTGTTTTATTCAAAGATGCTGCCTTTTGAGTTCCAGAGGACTGAAAAGAGAGGTTTGTGCCAGGTCCTAAGCCAAAGCCATTTTGTTGTACCACTTTGCTGTGATTCTGGCTCACGTCTGTGTAGCTTTTGCTCACACAGCTCTGCTGTCTTGACATTTCCTCCTCTTTTGATTGATAGCTGGAAGAGCTCACTTTCTGGAAGTTCTCTGTCACAGTGGTTTCCCTATGCTCCTCTGTCTGCACTGTGCTTGCCTTCATCTCCTCTTGCTCCGCTGTAATCTGATCCATCCTCTGGCGCCTCTTGGCAAACATGAGGGCCCCTTTCCCTGTGCTGTCTGCAAGCGTCTGCATCCCCTCTCCACTTTTTGTCTTCTTTTCCACCTCGAGCAGACCACTGTCCCAGTCAAACGTCACGATCTTACCGTCCTTGTCAATGTCAGAGAAAAAATCTTCATCTATTTCCGACTCACTCGTTGCAAGCAAACTCACTTCAAAAGAGTTTTCCTTGTCCCCCTCTTCACCTTCACCTTCTTCCCCCTCGTCCTCGTCACGTTCTAACTCCCCAGTCCCGTAGCTGACTAAAGTGTATTTCCTGGCCCTTTGGCGGCGCTTCTTGAACATCAACACCCCCTTGGAATTGGGGTTGGGAGCTGCTGTCAGCAGCAGTGCAATACTTTTACATTTAGATTTGGCTTCTTTGACCTGCTTCTCCGACAGGCTCTCGCTTCGTCGGAGCCCTGTGGAAATAATCAAAGTGCATGTTAAGTTCATGTGGCCCACGAAATTGCAAGGAGACTAACAAGTGCATTTTTCTGTACTGAAATTTATTAAATGTGAAAAAAAATTCTTTTGTATGGAAAGTTCATTATGCTCAAGGTTTTTCTCCCAGTATCAGCTGTGTTATAAATTTCACACCCAGCATTCCTTGGAGACACACCCATGCAAATTCAAAGGCTACATCCCTTTCTTTAGGACTCTCAGCTCAACAGGAACATTACATGTGTCTTTATTTCTAGCATCCTTAATTTTTATTCCCAGCACCAACAGGCAGGTGATATTTTCTCATTTTTCTAGTTTCTAGTCTGGTATTTTCCAAGTATTTGACTACAAGTTCCTAGGTTTACAGTAGCCATTCCCAGCCAGGCAGACCTATGACTGCTTATCTGATATAAATATTTATTAATATCTTAATAAATGAAACTGAGCAGCTTCTGTCTGACAGTGGCAGCAGCTTCTGCCATTTAGGTGCTTCCTTTACTCCTATAAATTGCAAACTTGCTAAAAGTCAGTATGCTACTGTGTATTAGCTGTTTAAAATCAAGTGTACATCCAGAAGGGTATATACAGAAAATATTAGCATTAACTTTCAGCCCCTTGGTAGATGTAGGAGTTTGTCCATGGTACTCAATTAAAGCAGGTTTCAGTCTTTAAACAAGCATTACTTGCCTGAAATGTAAGTTCTGTAAGATATAATATGTACAGAACATTTATTTCAGAAATCTGGCAACAGTGAATACACATTTAAGAACAGAACCAAGGGCATTCAACTAACTTCTTAAGGGAATTCACTGGAGTATCAATGACAATATTTCTGAAAGCATAAACTACTGCTTTTCATCAGGTCATGTGAAAGAGAAACAGATGCAGCTGCAAAGATGATGGATGCACTGAACACCAGTGTGACTGCTTCCCTGTAGTGGGACATGGAGCGTGTGCCTCATGGGGCAGTGCTGATCAGGTGGTGTCCCTGCTGCTTTCCCTTCCTCCTACTCTACCACTGAACCCCATCAGTGACAGCCTCAATAGCTCCTCCCTCCAAAAAACCTGGAATTTAAAGCTATTCCTGACTAAATCAATAGTCATAAGGAAAAAACATGCCTCTGATAAAAGAAGACAGAACAGTAAATTATTTAGTATCTTTTGCTGGCATAAATAAAACAAACTTATTAAAGAAAGCCATGCCATGTGTTTTCTAGTCATGATCCTTTTAGCCATGTCAGTAGATGGAGTCTGATACTTCTCCTATTAAAAACAATTGGACTTTTGCCATTATGCCAGGTGGGAGCACAACTGGACCAATGGTCCTCACAATAGTCTATAAAAGAGAAAAGAGCATGGCACCCAAACCAGCAATTTGTAATATTTTATTGTTGTAGAGCTGAATCACAAAATCCTTGGCTCAGTCCTGTGACAATCCAATTGCTTACAATAGTCACTGAAGGTATTTTCCAAAACGATGGGTTTTAGTGTTAGAGTGCTACCTATTCAGGTAAATATATTCTGAATAATATTTACAGAGAAAATCTCTGCTAAAGAGATCAAACACCCATAATAAAAGTTCTTCTCTAGTTCAGACTTAAATGCTGCATAATAACTTCTATTTTTGCAGAAAACATGCATAGTATTTGCTGCACACAGAGCGTTCACTATGCTGGGCAATTTGTTTTTTCTAATGTGTAGATAGGTTAATAATAATAATAATAATAATAGTAATAATAATAATGCAAAAAATTTTTATTAAATCTGTGGTTCCTAAGGATAATGACCTGCCACTAGTTTAGAAAAGACTGAAATTGTCATAGTCAACATGGGAAAAGGACAGGAATTCTGTTCTTCTTGGAAGAAAACTTTATTATGTAAAAAGTAATTCATTCTTTGTACTTTCGCCTTTTAAGACAGGCACTGCAAGTAATTCCCTAAGAAATGCAGGCACAGTCCCACACAGTTGGTTCTGACTTCGCAGCCAAAATGTGAAGCATGTGCACTTTTCTTTTATACTTCATTTAATATGCCCAAAATATGTGGGTTGCATACAGACACTTAGGCATAAGTCACTGCCTAATCCACTTGCCAATGAGACACAAATGGTTACCATGCTAAAAATATGCTTCCAGAGGAATTAGCAGTGGGTTAGCAGAGGAGTTCCAATGCTGCATATGAAATAGTTTTTTGCTACAGTATCTCACTGCACACATTCAAGCACCTTTGACATACTGCTACTAAATCCCCAGACAGGATTCTTCACATTGTTGAGAAGGAGCAAGCAACCAATAGAAAGGTCCCAGATGAATAAAATAACAAAGAAATAAATAGATTAATTAGTAAATAATAAACCTCTACACCCAGTTAATCAATATTGGCTCCAGTGTCAAGTTTGCTTCCATGTAAACTTCTTGGACACATTTTGAAGATGACCTCTGGGTCTGGGAGTCAGGAGAAATAACATGCTCACTTTACAGTCTAGAGAAGGCTGACAAAACCAAAAGGATCATGTAACAGTTATACACATGCTGGTGTCTGTCAAAATCTCTTCTGTAGACAACATCAAGCTTTGCTGTTAGACTTTTTTATTAACTTTTCAAAGCAGTGGCATGGCTTGGGCTTTAGATGATGCAAATGACAACACAAAGCTTTTGCTATAAAAGGAGAAAGCCACAGGATTCACTTAGACATGTGCAAGCAACTTGCTCTTTTTGTTAATAGTTTACAGATTGCCACTGAATATGAGTTAGAAGACCAGCAGAGTTCAGTCCTTTCTGGAGATGTAAGTATTTTTAGTTGGACAAAGTCATGAGTTAATTTCAAAGTGGAAGTCTACTAAGCAGTTATTTAGGGCAGTTAAGGCATGGGTACACTTTCGGCTTATCACCAGGAGCATTGTATTACCCTGAAAAAATATATAAAGGAAGAACAGAAACATCATTTAAAAGAAAAAGGAGAGAGAGAATGTTAGAAAACTGCAGAAAAAATCTCTAAACATTATTTTTCTCATGCATTCCAAATCCTGAAATTATATCCAAAGCTACAGAAGACGCCCCCAGGCAGTGCAAATGATTAAATGGGACATACTCACTTGCGTGCCTTGCCCTGTGCTTGAGAGGTCTGTGTTCCTTTCCCAAGTGCTTGCTGTCTTGTCCCTGCACTGTGGCTTCTGGTGAGATTGCAAAGGAGAGGAGAGAAGGAGGTGCTTCTGACTGCCCTCCTTCTACTTGAGAATCAACACACCCCCTTTCAGACGGGGACCTGGGCGCTTCCTTCTCCCTGTCTGAGCAGTCTAGGATCACCTCCACCCTGGGGATAGATGGAGCTGCACCTTGGATCCTCTTGACCTCCTTGCTGCTAGAAAAGTGGACTACTTTCTTTGACCACTGGATGTTGCCCTCCTTCACACCCAGGGGGACGGCGATGAGGGGGCTGCTCCTGTCCTGTTGTGTGCTGGCTCCTCTGCCTGAAGGGGGGCATTTGTCTGTCCCCAAGAGAGTCACAGCAGGAGCATTGGTGGCCTTGTGCACGTCATTCGAGAGGGACAACTGTGGCTCAACCATAGCACCTGGCCCATCTTCTGTCGTCCCTCTGACAGCAGCCTCATCTGTCATGAGCACTTTGGGGGTGCCTATCACTTTAGAAGGAATTCTGTGGCTTTGTGTGGTCTCTTGTTTTGTTTCAGAAAAGTGTGTGTTGCTTTCTGCTGCTCCATGGTGAGTCCCACTGTAAATCTCTGTGATGCATAAATCTCCATGGGGTATCTCTTGCGCTGTGTTCATTTGCAGTGTGGTGCTCTCCCTATAGTCCTCAATTTTTATGTTCTTGTGCTTCCCATTTTCTCTTTCAGCACTCAAGGTTTCATTTATTCCACTGGAGGATCTGCACATACATAAACAATTCAAGAAATTAAACTGCTGTAAGCACAGCCATTGTAAATAGAGTTACAAAAGCAATTTCTGCATAGCATTTCCCCACCCTAATTAATTGTGGCACCTTCCAGCAGGTCCACTGAAACAGAAGAATTTTCCCAGAATGTAGATGTCTTAAATAGAAGCATCTTTGTATCTTTCAAAATTTTTCAACTTAGCAGTCCAGTAAGAGGGAAATTACATGACACTGGTAGAACTATAACCCCACTACTAACCTGAAATGTGGAACTGTATCATTCTTAATATCAGTGTGCTTTCAAAGACGTATTTCTATTATAGGGTTGCCAGAGAAATGCTGCTGAGACTTTTGAGACAATACTTCTTCATATTTCACATGTCCATGAGAAAATTAACTTTGCATGACACCACAGGAGTGGTTAATTTTTGGCTCTATAGCCACTACTGCAACTGTTTTAGGCACCATCCTTACATGTGGCTCCTGTCCTGTTCACTCTCTAAGGAATAGAGAAGTATTGGATAAGGATCAGAGGGAGAGAAATGAATATTTGAAATATACATTCAAAGAATTCCTTTAAGGATCATCATCCTTATATATCATGGATTAATTGAAATATTCTGGGTCTATTCCAGTTATCCAGCATAAAAGGGTAGTGAACCTATACAGTATTTCCTACTTATTTAAAAAGATACTCTTTCTAACTGGAAAATGTTATTCTCACTTGTGAAACCTACAATGTATGTCAGTATAGCTCCTTTTTCTAAACTATTAATTCCTCTGGCCCAATTAAGCTGATTTACTGTGTATTTACTGAAATACACCTGGTGTATTTTTTAGCACCTTCTTTCAGTGCTCTGGACCATAGTGACTACTATTAATTTGAAGAGAAACCTTTTCTGTACAGCAAGGCTGCATCATGTTATTAAGAGTTTCTATCTGCTAGAAGGTAGCAAAGCACTTTTTCAAATGAGGGAAGTGGTAGGTGTCCCCAGTAAAGTATTAATATCAAGTACCATGGAGGTTTTTGAAATCAAAAGCAGCCCTGGCTAATCAGAAACTCTGGAACCCCCTAGAAATAAAGGTTGGAAGAAGCAGCAGAAGGAATGAATCTGTCAGTGTGCTGAAGAAACTTTAGTATCACTTGCTTTTTAGGCATGCAGCTTACTGCTTGTGGCAGTCTGGATCTGCCTCAAACAGCAGGTATAACATCTATTTCACCACATATGGGGCTTGGTAAAGGTCAAAGATATTTTAATTTAGGGAGCTCCTTGTGGGTGCTGCTGGATCCCAGTAGATGATGCTATTTGGATGATCAATTGCACTGCTCTTGAGGGCAGATAAATTACAGAAATCTGTAAACATTTCCTTGTAAGATATGGACTGGGGGCTGGGCCAGCTGAATGGTAGCCTTTATTGGTAGTTGAATGATTGTGTGTATGTGTGGGAGAGAAAGATTTCCACCTTAAAAGGCCCTTGCTACATATGGATATACTTCTACTCTGTATAGACATAATTGTGTATCCTCTGTCAAAAGGCAGAATACCAGGTATGATTTCTTTTTTGCCATTTCAGATTCTGTTTTGACAAATTATTGTTTCTATTTTAGGCTTTTCCAGCTCGCTGCAGGAACAACAGCCCTGGTGTAATTCCAGGAAGGAAGCAGAACTCCTGGAGTCAGCACGGCAGGGCTTGTCACAGGCTCATGGTTTACTCCCTACACGGTGTATTTCATGTCGGCATGCACTGAGCACTCCCTTCTTCCCCCTAGAGATGTTCTCTCCAGACTCAGCAGTAGCCCAGGAGCTGATAACTCTGCTGTGAGAAGGGCAGGCTGCCGTTTCGGTGTCTGTCCCCTCTCTTCGTGTTTCCCGGATCCATCTGCTCAGCGTTTGCCGGGAAGTTCAGTGAGATGCTCCCCCACACGGCATCTGGGAGTGCCCGCCCTGCAGGGCTGTCGCTTTCCTCTCATCCTGTAAACCGAGTATTTTCTGGCCACTGCTGCTGGTCAGTAAGTCACTGTGGCTTACACGGAATTGGGAAAACTTTTGGTAGACATCAAAGGCCAAAGTAGCATTTTAAAAACTCCTTTAAAAGCCCAATTTTCCTCCCAGAAGTTTTGTAAGAGCAGAATTAGCTCAAAAATTAATGCCTGTGAAAATCACATCCTTCATGCAAAAAATTCAGGGACAGCCAGGAGCTTTCCAATGGAAAATATTTTTCCCTGCTAACAAAAGAAACTTAGATGTAAAGATCATCAGTGGAATACCACTTGAATTATTCCTTCCTCATGCTTTCCAGCATTTTCTTGAGGCGGCTGCTAACAACTGGCCACTCAGGAAAAGATTTGCTTCTCATTGCGCTCAAAGGATGCTAAGACACTTCCTGAAAAATCCTTCTGGGGGTAGTGCTGAGAGGGATAGTATCCACAAACGAGGTGGGAGTGGATGAGAAATGGTTCAGTCCATTCTCCCATACCTGGGAAGATACAGACAGCAAGGACTGGGATTTGGGAGAGATGAGCTGATGAGAAGAAGTTTAAAGATTCTCACAGTGAATTTCTTTAGAACATTTCAGTCACTTTCAGAGGGTTGAGCAACTGCAATTTTCCTAAAATTTCTGACATAGTTTCATTCCATGAAACGCTGAATTATGTGGTATAAACACTGTTTTGGTTCTGATTTTCAGGACATGCCTTGCTGTTCACCATGAATTCTGGCAGGGGCAATGGAGGGTCCCTTTCAGCTGCAGCATCCTGTGGCCTTCAGACAACTGAAATATCAGTTATGGAACAGCAACAGGCAGGAGTCAAAGTATGTGGAGCTATTTCTATGGCTGAAGAGAAGACAGCTGCTCAGCCACAAATATCATTCTTACAAGTGCAGTTCCAATAGCCATGTTATGAATTAAAAACAGAAGAATGGAGCTATCACACGAGGAACACTCAGCTGGTCCCCTGCTGAAGCAGGAGCAGGAGCTGTGCACTCTGGGGAAGGTAAGATCTAATCCTCAGCTACCACTGTCCCTCTGATCCTGTCACACTGATCCATTACTCAGCCCCAGATGATATGTACACACAGGCCATGCAAAATGTCTGTTATAAATAAAATGAGCACTCCTTAAGAGCATCTACATTTGAAGGCAGACTGTCACTTTGAACTACTGGGCACTTGACGAAAGCTCCTTTGTGCAGGTTGCAGGAACCATGAGGAATTTCACATGCTGTGTAGACATCCCTGGTAGCCAGAGACGAGTGCCTGTTTTCAGCCTTTCCAGGGACACTGCTCTGGTAGCTGTCATGATGAATCCTGATCCTTACCTGGTCCTGCCTGTGAGAGAGAGCTGCGTAGCTCTGGGGGGAGCCTTAAGTCCTTACAAGTAGTGTGGTAGTTTCAAGCTTTTTCTTCCTCTTCTTACCCCCACTGAAGGCAACTCAGAGTTCATCCTGTCTGAATTCAGCCTTGGGAGAATGTGCTTTACTGTAGGTGGCTCAGAACTCAGGTTGCATTTATTCACTGATGGCAATTACAGAGCAGGCATTGGAATAGACTGATGTTCAGTAAGCAGTAATGCTGGCCTGCTTGCAAGTTTGCATGAAGCTTCTCTGCTCTAAGAAACTAGAAGCATTTTCAAAGAAATCTGAAATTCCCTCTCACTATTTTAGAAAGGCAGAAAGTGAGACCCACAGAGCTGTGACTTCCCTCACCTCATCTAGTGAGGTGATAACAGCTACAGAAATAGAATTTATGACTTCCAGACCCTCTCCTCCTCCTGACCACTAACACATTTTACCACCCAAGAAGACCATTTTCATGTCATCATCAAGGCCTATCTGGTTAGCACAGTTTCTCCATCTATACAGCCTTTGTTTTATGTAAGCTTCACTTCCCTATCTGTGGGGAATAACACCACTGCTTCAAAGGGGTGCAGGGAATAACTGAACTCAAGGCTCTGCAGTATGCATATATGGTAGTGGACATCTTGCAAGTATTAGTACTTACATTTGGAGACTGTACTATTAATTGTGTGCCTGACCGCTGCTGTTCAAATTATATATATTAATTCCTTCAGCTCAAATTTTCTGTCTTCCTTTTCCATCCAAGCAGAGTTACAGACATTAACAACAGGACTATCAGAACCTCTCAGTGTAAGTCTGCAAAACGAGTATGTTCAAAGCCAGCATTTTCCAGGTGATTCACTGAATTGCACCAAAGCATCCTGAGCATTCCTGTACCTCTTGATAAGCATCTGCAGGGTGTCAGTCAGGCTTTCCATCAGAATAATGACTTCAGCATAGGTTAGGTCTCCACAAGGCTTGCCATTGATAGACACCACCTCATCCCCCTCACACAGTCCAGCCTTAGCTGCTTTGCTCTTGCTGCGAACCTACAACGAGTAAAAAAAAAAATCCAAATTACACAATTAGCGTTCATTTGAAAACGGCAGCAACCGTGTCCTCAGCATACTTTTTGTCTGTGCAAAAGGATCAATAATATTGATCATAAACAAATTTACCGTAACACAAATTAATAACTTGTCTCAGTTGAGGTTAATATCATTCTGGCAGTAATAATACAAAACCTTCTGCTTTACTGAACTTGTGAGCTAGGTGTCAAAGAGGCTGGATTAATTATTTTAAAACTGGGAGACATGGAAGTTTGGGACAGACAACAATTAATTGATCACAGTTTAGCAGAACTGCAAAAAGTTTAGCAGAACTGCAAAAAATGCCTCATTAGTTTCTCTGAAAATGAAGACTACTAAGAGCTGAAATCTGCACTGAGATTGTGAAAGAAGAGTGCGTAAATTCAGGCCTCTCTGGGCAGAGAGGTCAATATCTATCAATATCTACATGCTGGTCACTTTTTCTTAGATGCCCAACTGTAGTTTTAGTCTCCAAACTATAGACATGCATCCCTGGAGATCCTAAATCTGTGTTTAGTCACGTGAATAAGTGCCCTGATTTATTAAAGCATGCCTGTTATGGTCTAAACTTCCCTGTTAAGTTCTCATTTAAGAATCCTGTGCAGCTTAGTTTTTTGCAGTTTCACTCCTTTTTCCATTGGCAGTGTGTTATAACTTATCACAGTCCTCGCATAACAAAACCCAGACAGCTCTAACACCACCCAAGGTATGCCTACAGTTGACAGCTATTTTTGAAGTACATATTTGGCAAAAAGTATGTTATATTAACCAGGATTCTTGCAAAAGTCTATTTTAGAATGACATATACACATAAAAGGGCTGGCCTTGAGTTCTTTGATCTCAGTCTTCTACCTGTTGGTGTGAATACTTTGGCCTTATACCATATCCAGTTGTTGATTCAGCGTGTTACCTTTGTTAATTCTCATAGTGTTTTCTTGAAAATTTTTAGAGAAGTAGCATTTTTACCACACTCACAGTAGCAGAGTCAGTCCCTACTGACTCCAGGGAAGATACTTCTGATATGGTCTGGATCTGAGGGTGGAACTGCCCCGCAGACTCATAGAATTGTCCCAGATTTCCTATTAAGCCACTGGGTTGGTACCTAAGATGCATTTCAGAAAGGAAGTTCCTTGGAGTCAGGATGATGTGGGGCACAACAGTAAGACTGAGCATTTTCCTGTGGCAGGGTCACCATATCTGTCTCTGCTAGTTCAATTTACACATTCCCATATGTCACATTATGGCTCTTGGAGCAGTGAAGGAACAGAAGCCTGGTGCATACAGAAGCCAGTTTCTACCTTGCAGTGTTAACATTTACAAATAAGGAGTGGTATGCTGCTCTGTTTATCTCCCCTTGGACAAGAGCATAAACATCCTTGTGCCTTGGGAAGAAATGACACATTAGACAGTGTATAGAAGGTTTTGTTTCATATGACAGTTTGTGTTTGGGTTAAGTTTAGTACTGTCTTTTTTTAAATAGGAGGGTATGCTATTAAAATTTTACAAGACATCCTTGGCCTGAATGTAAATATTTAATGTAGATGCCATGAAGAATTTTGAGTGACCCTTCTTCAGAAAATCTATAAACATCCATTATAGAAACCTGTGAACTCTGAAACAGCATAATGTGAAACCTAGATTGTGAGTAGAAAACTTGTTTATCTTTATTTAGTGTTTGAGGGACTCCTTGGTAGCATTAAAAAAAACAGACAAGGGGATTGATTTTCCTTTCAAAGTTCTTAAAAGGTTCTCTCAGTCCATTTTTTCTGCCTTGTGAATTGTTGAGAGATCACAATTCTGAGATATTTGAAACTTCATGCAAAAACACCCTCCCAAATTTGAACAATGTCTATATAAAATCACTTCAGTATTAACCTTTTTTTTTTTTTTGGTATTTCTGTTGAGGCAATAAAAGGGAAGAGAGACCATCCAGAAGAAAATAGGCAAGGGCAGATTGTGTGGTAAATTACAGCAGGTTGCTTCTAGGATAGACTATCCCATCATCATTTGTGTTATTTCAGCCTCAGCATAACACCCACTTACTCAACAATTTGTAGACTGCTTTGCCAGGCAAGCTGTAATTGTTTCTAGCTTTGTTTATTTGTTTTCACTGGAAACCCACAAAAATTAATAAATAATTTACTCATGTAAACGAAAACTTTTCAGATTTCTGGGAAAAATAATGCAAATAAATAAATAATAAAGAAAAAAGACCCACTCAGAACAGCAACAACAAAATTCCAAGAAGATTTGTGGAAAGATCTCCCTGGTAAAATTTGTGTTCAGTGGACAGTTTTCTCTCAAAGATTTGGCAGAAAACCTTTGAGGAGCCCACTGGGAAACAAAAGCTGCTTTTGTTAGCAGAAATGCAACTTGGTCACACAGGGGACAGTGAGAAACCTTTATCCAGTTCTTGGGAACTTAAAGCAAGGCACATTTAGTTGTAAAGCAGGAGAGATTCTTACAAAACCAGTGATTGCTCTTGCCTCATAGTGCAGGCCTGGCTTTCTCAGGTACTTGTTTCTTCTATGCACTTGGAGTTGAAGTTTTCATGAGGAAGAAAAAGTGAATCTTCCAATAAATTTTTTTGAATGGGATCTCACCACAAAAAA